>JAMPIV010020252.1:225000-334641 GCA_024509875.1 Oreohelix idahoensis
AACATTTTTGATAAATAATTCTGGGTAATGTACCGTCCAGTTACGATTAATATTACTGTTTCTATTGGTCTCTCTCTGAATGAAGATAGGGGACCAAACAGGTCCAAAAATCGAAGATCCACAATAATAATAATGTTACTGGTAATATTAGACCGCTGGCCGCTGGTTTTGATCAAGTACTTGATAAGGAAGAAAAGAACATTTAAAAAACTGCTACTATCCTATCCACCCGTAAGTTTTCCGCTATGGCATGTAGGGAAAAAAGGGTATGTGCCCTCCCCCGTTATTGCTTTAACAAAAATCGCCTGTCACTACTAGCTATTTGTCGGCGTCCAATGTTTAGTCACATAACATTAACTCTAGTCACTTATTTAATTTCACACACTGAAATATAATACGAATTCTATTCGGTCACTGATCCGTCACACTTAATAATTTCAGTCAGCTAAGCCGTATCTTCTTGTGTAAGAAAAATGGGGTGTTTGAAATTACATTACTCTGAACGACTGGCAAGAAATATCTATGCGCTAGGTTATTTCACTAGTTTTAGACGCTAGGGAATTATAGTGAATAAAATGGTAAACCTAACATATTTTAACACTTAAGCACAATTTCTATTACCACAAATCAGAAAATGAAATCCCCACGGGAAAATTTAACACATTTAGCGAAGAAATGGTTCTAGTCCGTCGTGCTTAGATTATTCAAGAATTTCTGAGCGACTCTAATAACTGAATTTGAGAGAGCGCGGTGTATATATACAGCTCATGGTGTTATCATCACCAGAAGACGTTACAATTCACACCTTCTGTATAGTAGGGAATTTAGGAACTGCGTTTCCCGGATCAAAGGTTTGTTCGTTCATTCTACTCAGCGATGCTGACTGACATCAGAAGACTGGCCGTGCACGAGCCTCTCTTAGATTACGTCCCTTTGCGCAGATCAAACATTACTTCCCCCTGAAACGTGCAAACATCAAAGGTGGTCGGGAAAATATTATCGCTCCTGTATCTTCTTCAAACAGTCCGTAATTTCTCCGCGCAACTGTCTAATGACCGATTATTGGCAAATCAGCTCGCGTGAGAAACTCAGGTGAACAAATCAGGGCTCGCTGCCTGTTATGCCGGCAGGTCATGGAAATTGGTAAATGTCTGTTTGTTTACATGTCAAGAAAAAAGGGCGTGGATTAGATATGAGTAATGCAGTCAGGAAATTGCGTGGTTTGGCTTAGCAAATGGTAGACACTAAATGGGAAAGCAAAGGCTGTCAGATTACTGTATCACTATTTACATTCCACGTCACAAAGATACAAACTTGAATGTTTTCACAAATGGACAGGATTCTCAGAAAAAAAAATATGTTATGTATTGAGGACTTACATGAGATGATATCCCTGGAGGCAGGCGTGGGGGCAGCCGGCTAGCAATAATATACCACGACAGAACGTGTTTGCAATACAAAAAAACCTGTATATGTGTTTCGAGTGATGTTCCTCCGGTCAACATATAAACACATCGCAGGCTAAACAAACATTGTGCGATTTGCGTCAATGATCGAAGCTTGTTTCTTTCACTTCAAATTTTGCGCGTTTCGCGACTCCCCAGCGATTTTATTACACCAGTGGTTCTCAATTCTTTTTTGGCTGAGGTACCCCCCTTTCCCTGCCCCCACTAGGAAGGTCGGCTGGTTATGAGGTACTCCTGAAGATTATCATAGCCACAGAACACTAAGCCACGTGTCAGGCATGTAGTAATGGCGACTGATATAAGGCTTGCAGCTGGCAACCACATTACGTAAAACAAACGGCCAGAGAAACCACTGCTTTAAGGGAGTATCAATGCTTGGCCAAACTTCCTGTGAATGGATCAACTGCAGTGGTGTCTCCATACTCCATTGGGAGCGCAGAGAAAAAATGTTTATGATGTAACGCATGTCTGGATGTACCGTATTATGGTGAAACCAAAAAATAATCGCTACTCTTAACATTTGAAACTAAAATAAAATGTAGCATTATTATACTCTTGGTAGAATCTAACTTTCTCTTTCTTCATGTTATTACTAAATATTTATCCATGATTGGACGGTGTGAAACAAAAAAACAAAAAAAACAAAAAAATTGTTCTGTAGAAAGAAAAACCACTACATCGCCCCAGTAGTAAATCACAGCACAAACCGTTTCTGTGAATTCCCCATCTTTCTTGGTGCGGCTGCAGGATTTCAAAGTGCTCTACTCACTGACTACAGTAACGTGCAAATACAGGTCCAATTACTCTCGCTATCGCCCGAGCCAGATTTTAGCTGGTCTGTCTGTCCTGTTCTGTCCATCCATCCATCTACCTATCCACTCACCCGACCCAAACCCACCCACCCAAATCTATCTATCCATCCATCCATCCATCCTACTTACCTACCCACCCGAAACCCACCTGCCCGCCCACCCACCCGAAACCCACCTGCCCGCCCACCCATCCATCCATCCATCCATCCATCCATCCATCCATCCATCCATCCATCCATCCATCCATCCATCCATCCATCTATCTATCTATCTATCTATCTATCTATCTATCTATCTATCTATCTATCCTATCTATCTCCCTTTCGTCATCTTCTCTAATAACTGTCTTAGTACGTCCCTAATGATACACAATGAAACGACGAAAAAAGGAGGCAATCATTTAAAAACCCACATACAACAAGGCGCGTCAGTGGTTTAGTGGTTAGAACAATACCCTTTCAAGCTAACCTTTGTTTTGTACGTCAGTCAACCAAGTTCAGTTTTATACATGTTTTTCTGTTAATTATACTTTCCATGTGTCTGCGTAAGAGCTTACTTGATCAGTGGAAGATGGAAGAAAATTGTCACAGAACTGGCCGTTCGACCTCTCTCTCTCTCTCTGTTTCTCTCTCTCTCTCTCTCTCTCTCTCTCTCTCTCTCTCTCTCTCTCTCTCTCTCTCTCTCTCTCTCTCTCTAAGGATTAATTGTAATCGCTTAAGTTGTTAAACTAGATTGACTTCATACGATCAACGGAAAGTATTGGTGACTTTCTAAGTAATCCTGTCCCGCCTGACACGTATGCCCGTCTGGGGGCATTGTTCACTACAACCGCGTTCAGACACTTGGTCGGATAATACGAGGTGTGTTCAAATGAAACCCGTCCCAGTGGCTTTATAACAAATATATGTAAGGTACATCAGCAGGAGTAGTAGAATTAAATACAGCAATTGTTATGAAGCAAGTACCCACTGGGGTTCTTTAGAAATAGTCACCATAGGCATTGAGACACGCATCTCACTGCTTGGGAAGACGGCGGATGCCGTCCGAGAAAAATGACTTTGGTTGCTTATTGAACCATTTGGTCACCGAGGCCCTGACGTCTGCATCGGAGTCGAATCTTGTCCCTTTAGAGATTTTTTTAAGGGTCCGAACAAATGAAAGTCACACGGTGACAGATCGGGGCTGTAGGCTGGGTGTGGCAGGACTTCCCACCTTTTCCTTGCTAACGCTTCCTCCACAATGTTCGCAACATGTGGACGAGCATTGTCGTGCAACAGAATCACACCACGCGAAAGAATGCCGGGTCGTTTATTCTTGATGGCTGTATGCAGGTTGTCTAGTGTGTCTTTGTAGCTGATGGCATTGATGTTCACGCCAGGCTCTTTAAAGTCTACCAATAGAAGCCCTTCACGGTCAAAAAATGCGGTCATCGTAACCTTACCGGCGGAAATCTGTGACTTGAATTTTTTGGACGGATTCCTTATCACACCGGCCATTATTTTAACGGTCTGCAGCACAACCAATGAATACTAGGAGAATGAACACTTACACACTTGTACATTCGTATGTGCTTATTACGTCAGATGTGACATCATCATGCTCCTCCTACGAATGTCCACTTGGCGCAGCACGGTCGGGTCTCATTTGAACACGCCTCGTACAAAAGGAAGTACAGGTGATAATTGCTTAACTCACTTCCGACCAGACATTGTCTGTGTAATTATTACAGAGAAACCTGTCTGGGTAAACAAATTAATGATGACACTATCTGCAGGCGATGTTACAAATCGTAATTTGAAAGGTTACTTAAGAGAGAGAACAGAAGAAGTCGGGAAATGAGGTCATGTGTTTAAATTTTAACATGATATTTAAAATACGCGGAGGAAATTGTTGGGATAAACCCCATCATAACATGCATGATTGAATATAATTGGCTGGGCAATTCTAGATGTTATAAACAACACTTTTGATTGGAGCCTGGTCAGATTGTAAAAACTACATGCGTGGGACGAAAGTTGCGATATAATATGATACTTTCGCCGGTTTAGAGCACTGTGAAATTCACCTCGTCAAGAAGACAACCAACTTGCCAGAGTAAGGAATAGGATCAGAATTCCATTTATCGGACCGGACCTTGTTTGGGCATCTTGTGGACATATCCCATGAAAACTCTACCTACATTAACATGGAAAGCCGGAATCTTGGGAATCTGAAAAACAAAGTCAGAGTGGGAGCCTAGTGTAAAGTAATACCCCTGATCGCGTGTAAGAGGCATCTTAAACAAGTTGCCTTAACTATTGCTCTGAGCCAGGAGTCAGTATTCCTAAAGAGATTTTAGGGTGAGTTGTACTTTTAAAAATTCTATATTTTGCATTTATTAACATGTGAAAACTGCTAATGGATGTTGTCAGGAACCACTTACCGTGGAGAACACTCCACTGGTTACACCGCTGCAGTGTGGATTTATAATAACAAATAAAGGCTCGTTCTTCCAAGAGTATCACCACACAACAATGGCTGACATAAGAAATAAACACCTTTAACAGGTACTTCCCTTTAATACTTTATACACACAATAAGGCCTCACACGGCCATCACACGCATCAGAAACAATAATGTGAAAACCACTGTAAACATGCCTTAACAGCTTAAACTATCGCCTTCATACATGAAGGTACGAATTATACAAAATTACTACTCTAAGTCTCGCTCACCTGAGCGGCAAAACTATGAAAATGACACACTCGAAAATGATCAACCTCGTATCAACTACGACCTGTATATAATTCGATCTAGACCCTACACTGTTCTAGAAGTACAACGTAATTATCTCCACGGTCCGAAAATGTGGCAGGCACTCAGCTTACAATGGACAATATCAACCACACAGCGATCTCGCTGGCAAAAGGGAAAAATGTACGTCCTCCCTGGACAAAGGCTAGTCTATGACTCCCCAATTTTGCGCCTTTTTCCTCCGACTTCCGGTAGTCACATGACCCACCAGTTCGGCTAACCTCGGCCTTTCCGAGTGACCTATCGTCGACCACAATACATAAGATGCACTGCGAAATAACGCTGTGACAGATGTCCAAGTCATATGTGGCTGGCAACCTCAACATATAGAATTATGGTTTCCTGAACCACCACTGCAAAAGATGGTGACTGCTTTATGCGGGCTTCTCATAGAAAACTAAAAGCAGAGGTAGTCCCAAGATCCATATGGAGCAGGGAGTGGATGGCGATATAACTGATGTACATACTTGTTATATTATTCACCTTTTCAACCAGTGCAAATGTAAAGATATTCAATATAAATTTAATGAATGTTTTCCGCTCACATGGATTAATATTAATGCTCAGAGAGGGTAAAGTTCTGAGGTAGATGGGATAGTGGAATGAAAAGGGGGCACACGATTTTGTGTCAGGAAACTCAATACTCAAGAGGGTATTTGTTTCTCTTCTTTCGTTATACTAGTCGGTGGTACCAGTTGAAGGTACTATCTCTGGAACAAAGTGTGTGGTATACGTGGCTTGCTGTCAACGGTAGACACCATCATAAGACGGGTCTTGGACGCTGGACCATCTTCGTGATTATTCCCTGATATTTCTTGGAACGTGTCACAACCTCCAGACTTGACCAGTGACGAGAGTCCACCAGTCCATAACCAGCAAAGAACCAACGCTGGAGCAGAAAGCAACAAACTTACTGGCAGCGAAATACAAACTTTTAGCTCTTTCAGATGTGGGTACTCCACTGTAGAGCAGCGTGTTGCCATCGAGATCCATGACTCCTTGTCCCTTTTTCTTTGTTTCCGTTATAGCCAGGATTTCTAGTTTTGCTTTTCTCATCTCTTCCACCAGCTCCTCTTCTTTCCCATTTATACTTCTTGTGTTCCAAGTTCCATAAGTCGTAGTCCGTAGTCCGTTCCAGTTCGTCGCCTTCAGAATCAGTTCGGTTTTTTTCTCTTGTAGTTCGCGTAATTATGATTTAAAGCAAACAGGTGATTGGCCTATTGTGCCTTTGCATGATGGAGGGGCTGCCTCCTTACGGCCTCCATGCAGGCCGCCCTCCTCATTTTTCAGCCGGGCTTGGGACCGGCCTAGGCGGAGTTATGTGGATGTAGCACCAGTTATTACTATCGATAGCTATGAACTGTTAGTGGTGCACAACTTCACATACCTAAGGTCTATCATTAACGACAAAATCTCTCTCTCTCTCTCTCTCTCTCTCTCTCTCTCGAGATACACACACTGACAGCCACATTTGCAAAGCTGTAACCATCTTTACTTGCCTCACAATGGGTGTCTAGAGGAAACCCCAAACTCCCAATGAAGACCAAAACTGTGGTATATGATGCCTGCGTCACCAGCACTCTTCTATATGGCAGATACTAAGCAAGAAAAAAGGCTCAATATCTTCCATCTGCGGTATCCACCCCACATCCTTGGTATTTCGTGGAAGGACAAAATGACAAATGTCGAGGTGTTGTACGTGCTGGTCTTCAAAGCAAGTACACATTGCTTAGACATTGCAGATTACGCTGACTTGGCCATGTCCGTAGCATAGTAATTGGTCGCATCCCCATAGATATTTTATACAGACAATTGGCAGTTGGCAAAAGAACAGCCAGGCGACAGCAGCTGAGGTTCTGTGATGTGTGCAAGAGAGACATGAATGCACTGGACATAAATCTGGCAGCCTGGAAGAACGAAAGTGCTGATCGCACCAAATGGAGAAGCTCCCTGCGGGGTCACATCAGGTTGGGCGAAAAGAAGCTCTTACAACAAGCTGAAGAGAAAAGAACACGCCGAAAGGAATAAGACGCCAACAAAAAAAAAAAGATCTGCCATCAATGGTACCTATACCTTGTAGCGGTATGGCAGCTTGTGTACCCTGACAACCCCCAGAGCTATGCCAGTAGACGTTTTACTCTTGGTAAGTTCAACCAAGCTGGACTGGTCTGCGTCGGTAGGGGTCAGACAAAAGCTGGTACTCTGGTCCTCCAGGTTGGGGGTTTTAGCGCAGGGCCGACACCCTGACTATGGGAAAAAAAATCACACATGTTACGGAAACAGCAACAAATGAAAAAACTTTGAAGCGGAACGGACATCCGGAGTCTCATGCTCGTATGACTGTCAGTGGTGAAAACCGAAAGGAAGCCATTGGCATGAAAACGGATGCCCGACTGCTAAACACGAAACTAGAATTGGTTTTTGGAACGTCAGAACTATGAATGAGGTATGAAAGATGAGGCAGATCACAGCAGAGATGAGGAAATACAAATTACATATCCTGGGAATAAGTGAGAGCAGATGGACCAGGACGGAAAGAATAAAAACAGCTACAGGGGAAACAGTACTTTACTCTGGTAGAGAGGATGGTCAGCACAAGGAAGGTGTAACCATTATCCTGAAGAAAGGAATCGAAAGGTCTTTACTGGAACAGAAACCCATCAACAACAGACTGATAAGAACAAGACTGAGAGGGAGATTCACCAACACCACAATTATACAGTGCTATGCAGCAACAAACGACAGCGATGAAGAGGTCAAGGACGAGTTCTATCAACAGCTACAAAAGGAAATGGAAACTGCACCTAGGTACGATCGTATTATATACCTGTCACAAAAAGTAGGGGATACTGAATTTAAAAGTTATCCGAAGACAATATATTTCAAATTAGTTCATTTATTCCTTCGTACAAGTAAACTTGAGCATCATAACAAGACATGTGCGGTATAAGAAGTGTTATGGCTTTACTCACATGATTTTAGTCGCACTGGCAACCAAGGCGGGGTAGGTACTTCATTTTCACAAAAATATTCCAATATTTCTAAAAACGTGTAGGGCCCCCGTTTCCCGCTAAACATGCATTGCAACGACATCTCATACTGCAAATAAGCCTTCTGATGTTGTCTAGAGGAATTTTCTGCCACTCCTGCTGAAGGGCCTGGGCTAACTGCTGAAGAGTCTGTGGAGCGGCTGGACGTTGTTGTACACGTCTATTCTGGAGGTCCCACAAATGCTCAATAGGAGACAGGTCGGGGGACATCGGCGGCCACGGTAACGTTCGGATATGCTGCATCTGAAGGTGATCTTGGACGACGCGAGCACGATGAGGACGTGCATTGTCATCCTGGAAGATGAAATCTGATCCGTGCCGTTGAGCAAATGGCACAACGATAGGTTCGATGATGTTGTCACGGAAGTAGAGCCCTGTGATATTGACCTGGCATATGTGAAGGTCGGTCCTGTCATTCATACAGATGCCTTCCCACACCATTACACTGCCACCTCCATAACGGTTGTGTGCAACAGTTGCAGGAGGCTGGTAACGTTTACCTCGCCGTCGCCAGACACGTATTCGACGATCATGAAAATCCAAAACGAAACGGGACTCATCAGAAAACATCACTGATGCCCACTGTTGATTTGTCCACCGATGATGACGTTGGCACCAATCCATTCTTGCTCGCCTGTGTTGTGGTGACATAGGCAAAGCTACAAACGGTCTGAGTGAGGCCAGTTGCACTTGGTGCAAACGGTTTCGTACTGTCTGAGTTGAGACCCGGATCCCAGTGGTCTGTTGAAGGTGTTGCTGAAGTTGAGTAGCATTTAGAGTCTGAGTTCTGAGGGCCTGAGTAACAAGAAGTTGATCTTGGCGGCGTGTAGTGACACTTGGGCGGCTAGTCCGAGGCAGATCAGCCACTGTGCGGAAATTTTGATACCTGTTCCACAGTCTGCTGACAACTGACTGTGAAACATTGAGGTTCCCAGCAACATCCACTTGCCGGCTTCCGGTTTGCAACATGCCTATACCTATCCATCTCTGCTGTTCTGTCAAACGTTCCATGACGAAGAAAAGAAATTTTATCTGTTGCAGAGTCTTTTTATACCTGTCCATGGTGAGTAGTGTTCATCAAACCCGGGATACACGCATTTTTGTGAAAAAGAATAATGTGTGAACTTTACGGATGGGCCCCACCTCTGTTCTTGGGATTGGCTTACTCATCACGAGTTACCAGGTCAACATGATATAGCACGTGAGAGTGGAGAAGAGCGTGCTCGATATGTCCATACAACCATTAAAATACGAAATCCACTCTTTTGTAAAATAAATCATACCATCTTAAAATATCCCCTACTTTTTGTGACAGGTATAGTAATGGGAGACCTCAATGCGAAAGTTGGAACACACAATACTTATAACGAAAGAGTAATGGGGAAATGCGGCAGTGGAACAGTAAATGAGAATGGGGACAAATTAATAAGCTTCTGCAGTATTGACAACCTGGTCATTGGAGGAACAATTTTTCCACACAAAGAAGTGCACAAGTTAACGTGAGAATCACCAAACGGACGGGACAGAAACCAGATAGATCACATAATGATCAATGGCAGATGGAGACATGCATTACAAGACGTGAAAGTAAGAAGAGGCGCAGATGTGGGAAGTGATCATCACCTAGTAGTAGCAAAACTGAAGGTGAAACTCAGAGCTACTGGACCAGTTGCAGTCAAACAGAAAAGATATAACATCACGAAACTTAAAGACCAGAAAAGCTTACGTGGTTGATGTAAAGAGACGATATCAGATTGCCAAAAGCCAGGAAAGAACAGCGACCGATGACGTCGACCAGACATTCAACACCATCTTAACAATATACAAGGAAAGCAGCGAGTCATGCTTGGGATTCCAGGAAAGAAAGAGACAAGACTGGATAACACCAGAAACGTTTAACATCATAGCGAAGAGAAAGGAAATGAAAAGAAAGAAAACAGAAGCTAAGTCTCACAGGTTAAAGGAAATATATAGCGAACATTACAGTCAGCTGGACAAAGAAGTAAAACGTCAAACCCGTGCCAACAAAAGGACATTTCTGGATGACCTTGCAAGACAGGTAGAAGATGCAGCACTGAGAAATGAACAAAGCACAGTTTATAAAATAACTAAAACTATCAGTGGAAAACGAGGTGCAAACAATGTAACGTTAGCAAGAGACAAGCAAGGAAACCTCATCACCACAACACAGGGGCAGTAAACAAGATGGGCAGAGCATTTCAGAGAAACTATGAACAAGGAACCACCAGAGACTCAGTTGAATTTTCCTGAAGCTGAAAATGATCTAGATATTAATACAGACATTCCACGAAAGGAAGAAATCATCAAGACAATCAAAGGGTTAAAGAATGGAAAAGCTCCTGGCCACGATAAATTAAATGCTGAGTTATTCAAGGCAGACCCTGAACTAGCAGCAGAACTATTAGAACCACTACCTGCACAATTCTGGGAAACTGAGACAACACCAACAGAGTGGAGTAAAAGAATTATTGTCAAATTGCCCAAAAAGGGCGATTTTGCAGACTGCAACTGGAGATGAATTACTCTCCTCTCAGTTCCCAGTAACATACTAGGTGTAGTAAAACCTGCGAGAATAATCGCTCATTTCAGTAAGATTTTAGTCATAAAATGATAATAAATAAATCCGCCCTATTGTGTCTGACGGTGATGCTCTCACACGCCAGCAACGCTGCCTTTTGTGCAGTGCTAAAGCCTATAGAACGATTCCATGGTAAAAATCTAACACGCGTTTTAGTTTCGGTTTCGAAAACGTACTACCAACATTTAACATTTTGCCAGATCTGCTGCATACATTTTGCAGCCTAGACTTATAATTAACGATTTTTTGGAAGTGTGTCGCAAAATAACTATCTGAATTAACGTATTCTGTCAACTTTAACGCTGGTAATAAGTAGTAATCCTTACATTTTGGTAGTGTTACACGATACAATACAAATTATTAACGCCAATTCTTAACCCGCCACGCCAACACCCCGCTTCGCTTGATAGTCCGCCATGCATATATACACGCTGGAAAAAAAACCAACAGAGGCAAAACACGCAGACAATTTTATTGCCTCCTAGCGGTAATGTTTCTGACGTCACAAAAACAAGTTAGTTATTTGAAAAATACATGCTAGCGAGAGGGGAAGATGGCCGTCTTGTGTAAAATATTTATTTGACGATGACCGATGACAAAACTGAAAATCTAAAACCATAATGAAACTGAACATAAAAAATATATGGTAGTATAACTTAGAATTCACTGAGCAAGAATGTGTTTTAAATAATAACATCGTTTTGCATTGGCATAACTAAAGCGGACTGGCCAATCGACTATCAGACGCAGAGTATGTTTGGAATTATTTTTGGTTTTCAAAAACTGCATTTGAATTCTGGTAGTCGCAAGCTTTCGATTGGCCAGTGCTACTAAATATTAGCAAAAAGCTTTCACTATTTATTGCCAGTTGAACTGTATTTTTTATTCAGATACGCTGAGAACAGCTGTGATAAATTTAAAAAGTAAATTAAATAACTATATGAGTATTTCACAGTCTGGACGGAGCAGAAGAAACTGAGGCCATTTCTTTGCAAAGTCAGCGTCATTTGTTTATATTTCTTGATTTGTGGTAAGAATGCTTTATGAATTTAATATGTTTAATCCCATTACCAAAGTTAGATACTGCTATTGGGAAAAAGTGAAGGACGTGCCGGGAGCAGACATTGTTGAGTCCTCACGTTGAAATGTATCTAACTAATGTATGTTGTCATGATTATGTTTGAATATTATTGTATTAGAGTATATTAGTAAGCCTCCGTGTTCCATGAACACTGTTCAACATGCCTGAAGCATTTATATTTAAAAAGAAAAAGATGAGAAAAATATATAAAAGGAAATGTGGTTACCCCACATTATATTATTGAGGGAAACTATGTAAACGTACAGTGGCGTATCTGCCATAGGGACCTGAGGGGTGGTAACAGCAAGGTGGGAGTCATGGAAAATTAGGGGATGAGTGCACCTGAAATGCACACGAGGCTGACCCCATACCCACGTATGAAATTAAATAAAAGAATAAGTGATCAGATGTAAAAGGCCAGGGTGTCCTTTTGTTGCAGAGGTTTCGTTTCCTGTTGCCAGCTGGTGACAGGAAACCTGAGGAGTGACGATAACGCCAAGAAGTCTCCTACACTTTACGTATGCTGTCAAGAGATAACAGCAGGAGCTTGGGCGTGTGACGTGATATCGATATTTCTGCAACTACACAATAACAAGAAACCCCAGGTGATATGTTAAGGACCTGGGTACATCTGACAGTTTCGGTTTAAATAAACCTTGGTTTTTCAAGTCATACTCAGGACTTTTGTGGGGTATGATGACATTACAGCCCCTCATACACAGTGACTCTCCCTCTTAGAAGAATATAGTGTAAACTGTGAACATTCCAACAGGAAAGACATATATAAACATTGTAGTTATTTGGGCAGATTGTCCACACAATTTTAGTTAATCTTTTATGTAAACTATCTTGTCCTCATTTTCAAAGACCTGTCCAAACGATATGACTGCACAGGCAAAATAAATTGTAAAAAAAAAAATTAATTTAAAGAAAAACTTAACCACAGGTTTGATTCACTTCCTCATAGAAACTTAAAGTGTTTTTGTGTTGTGTACCATAATTTCATTTCTCTCCTAGACACTAGATACATCATACACCAGACACTAGAGCCAAAATAGTGACCGTGTGAGATCTAGGGAGGTAGCGTTAGGTTCCCTGCACATAATTCATCATCATCATTTATAGAGTCAGGGCCTACATGTGCTTGACCTCACACGGTTAATACATACACGGATTTCATTCTTGTAGGATACCATCATAACCTCCCCAGAAAAATCTAACTTTGCTACACGAGGCAGGATAATCATCCAGAGAATTTCAAAAGCAGTTGACCATAAAGTGAGGGAAGAACAAGCGGGTTCTAGAAAGAACAGAAGATGTGCAGAACATATATTCACCCTCAGGAACATCATACAGCAATGCTCAGAATGGCAGAGATAGCTAGCTATACATTAACTTTGTTGATTGTGAAAATGCTTTTGGCAGCATACATAGGGACAGCCTATGGAAAATACTGAGGGCTTATGGAATTCCCAGCTGCATTGTTTCCATCATAAAAAGCCTCTATTCTAACTTTACATGCAGTGTTGGATTGAGAAATCTAACTTTCGAAGTGAAAACAGGAGTACGACAGGGATGCCCCTTATCAACAACATTATTTTTGACAGCCATAGATTGCGTGATGCGCAAGACAACAGAGGGCAGTCCAAGAGGAATTAGATGGACAACGTTTTCTACACTGGAAGACCTGGAATACGCAGATGACATTGCACTACTCGTGCATTCACATCAACACATCCAAGAAAAAACCGATAGACTGAATAAGTATGGCCAGCAGGTTGGTCTGAACATCAATCTGAAGAAGACAGAGGTCATGACACTCAATGTGGGCAATCCTGAGCCAATAACAATAAGGAACCAGAAGTTAGAACAGACAGACACATTTACTTACCTAGGATGCATAGTAACACTAGACGGTAGAACAAGCAATGACATTAACAACAGAATGAATAAAGCGAGAACAGCCTTTGCTAGTCTCAACAACATTTGGAAGTCTTCCCAGTACAGCACAAACACCAAATTAAGACTGTATGAGAGCTGTGTACTTTCTGTGCTTCTCTATGGTGCGGAATGCTGGAGAGTAACAGTGAAGGAAATGTTGAAACTGTCCTCCTTCCATACAATCTGCCTAAGGAAAATTCTCCGAATCTTTTGGCCGAATACCATTGTTACTTGATTTTTCTTGCTCCTTAGCTGGTTTGTTTCTGCGTGTTGCAGATGTTGATGAAGAGACATGGGTGTGCAGAGACGCAAATGTGTTTAGGCTCATATGTAGTGTACAAACACCCAGTCACACTCGTACTACAGTCAATGATGGTTGGAACTACTTGTGATGGTTCATACATTTATTAAAAGGACTAACATGTAGAATCACACAGGAACAGTCAATGTAAACAAGTTCATGTACATCATGTCAATGGAAATCGCTTGGTACATATCAGTCATTCTGGCTGGTGAACATTCATATATGTATGCATGTCAATAGTGTTATGTTCTTTTCATGTACTGTTCATAATGCCGCTTTTGGTATCTCTGACTGAACGCGTCAGATACCTTCATAACTCCGTCATACAAAAGACGAGCCCTTAACTCAAGTAATCCTATTACTAGGGCCGTCGTACACCTTGGCATAACACGCCAATCATGTCGGTACATGCCGTAGAATAGTTGCCATTACACAGACCTGACGATGACGTCAGCTGTGCATTCTTCATTAAGCAGGTTGCATGAATTATGCTTTAATGCTTGTGTAGATCTACCGCCAACCTGCAGTTTCCACCACATATAACTTCATCACTGGACTTCTGATCATATAAGACAAATAGTCTTGAATAGCTACCTTGAGCACAAATATAAGTTCTGCTTTACAGGAATCGTGAACTGTTCTCACAGCTAGGTAAGCCTTTACCAAATCAAATTCTGTCACCGAATACATAATAATGGCAAAGTCGGTGTTACCTTGAAACGAATCCTCAGAACACAATAATAACACTGTCGTCCTTCCTGACGCACAGAGAATCAATGGGGAAAACTGACAACGCAGTCACTTCGAAGATTTTCCTTCCCCAGAGTACAATGGACATACATCGTCCCACAGAAGCCAGACAGCAACTCAACAAGCCGGAAGTCTAATTTCGCGCTCTCCACTGCGCATCGCATATAGCCCAGAACTGTATTACTTTTGACCCAAAAGGTCAAAAACAATGAATGAACTAACAAGGGAGATAACCCCTAATCAACCTGACACAGCAAAGTCAAGACATAGTTACTAAACTTTGACCAGGGTGAAAAACCTACAACCAATAGATCGATGTTTGAAACTCCATCAAAAATGACCGCAACATATTACTGCACCGCCCCTGTAAAAAAAGACACATTTTTTTTTTCTTAAATATATCCATGAGCAAGATAGCACCAGCATCAATTATATGCTCATGAAAGAATGAACCTAATATCAGGTACAATAGACGCATAAATAAAGCGTCTGGAGAGAGTAAAATCATCCCCCATCATAAGAGAAAATATTTTCTCTAAGCCAAACAAACTCAGGAGGTACCATTAAAGAAACCTAAGTTGCTGGCAATACCAATCATAGATATCAAAAATTGTCAAATACTATCATTACAACAATATACAAATATGATGAACTACAACACTATACCATCAGCATATCTAATGGATATATATAATGGATGGACATAATCAAATTCATTAAAGTCATATACATCATCCAACTAGTGACACAATTGTGTTAATATATATTTTAATATTAAGAACAGACATAAGTCTGGAAGTGTATCAGGAGTTCTAGGACATAATATTTAAATGGAATCATGTGGGCATCTAGACAATACGTCTGCCATCACATTATCCGAACCACGGATAGCTCGCACCGTAAAATGGAAAGGCTGAAGAGCAATAGCATAACGAGTAGATCTCGAGCTCTTCAAATCCTTACTTTGCATAGCTGTAAGAGCTTTTTGGTCGGTTTCCATAATGAAATGCGCGCCCAGAAGGAATCTTTGTAGCTTAAGAATGTGTAGTGGATTTGATGGTACTGTATGGTTGTGATATTACCTAGTGTGATGCATGAGGTCAGCTGTGAAGGCTCCTGAGATAAATGTAGCTGTGAATTTACAGAAGGCCCTTCTTGCTACCACTTACGACCTCACACATATCTTTTTTACTAATGAATGTGGCTACGTTAAAAATCTAGGGTACTGATATGTAATGTGTTGTGGTAGATTACATACACACACACACAGATATTTAATAAGTCTAATAATATTAATAAAATTTATAACACACTGAACTAACTCAAGCTGTTTAAATTTTTGATATTAAATTTTCTTTAAGTTTATTTGTTCTGAACCAAGGTTTTATTTTTGTCAGAACATATGAAAGTTTTGAAATTATGAATGAAATGAATGAATATATGTCATAATAAAATAGAAAATGTGTACATATGTATTTCAAATGACTGGTTAATAGTAATTATCTTAAGATAATCCCAGGAGAACTTATTTCTAGATATGCTGTTGGGGTGATATCATCATTCCCTGTCTATGACTACCAAACATTGTCCAATTAATGATGGGAGTAATACAAGTTTTATTTCCCAAAAATTTGGTGGGTTCTAGTGATGGTAATATAGTTGGTGTGTTATTTAGTAAATAAGTTGGTGAAGGTCCAGCAGGCCAGACGCTCACGTATCTTCACTGAGTAGTTCTGGTGCTGGAATCTGGTGGTCCCACCTCTCCGTGCTTGGGGGCAATATAAGGCTGCTCTGACAAAACACTAGACTTCACTGGTCCACACTTGTATATATCAACACAGCATTTGACACCACTTTGGTGCCAAACAGAAACTCACACTTCTGCAACAAAAGTATTTGGTCATGTGTCAGAACTCTACCTCCTGAGCCACTTCTGCACACAACACTACACAACAACACCACATAGACGGGGTCAGATCTCTCTGACCATACAGCACATCTTACCAAGTTGGTTTCACATAGTACTAGTTCCCCAAGACTACATATTCTGAAATATGTTCATTAGCTTCCTGCTATTGAATAAGATAGGTGATATGTTTCACTGATTTCAACACTTGATCCGCCCTTCATAATCCTTGCTGGCGTTTATGTATTTTGTTTGTCTCTAGACCCTGAACTTGGGCTGGGGATCTAGAGCGAATCCTTACTTGTTGTAAGGGGTAGATTTTGATATGGCAGTATCAAATCACTCGAAACATTAAACAATATTAAAATATACAAAGAAATACTTTCATTCTTACCAGAATTAGGAATAGAGAACACAGTTATATTCTAGCAAAACTCAGCTGAGCTGCTGGCTCTAGTATGGCGTCCCTCTAAATATGGCAATTAGCTTCTGGGAAATACCCCACTGAAGAATTACTGTGTCTACTACTGGACAATTTATGTTGAATGGCAAAAATGCGCGTCTGTGCGCCGATAATATGATTATCTGTGGCCAATCACCGACTTCCCCCTTTCAAATTTCAAATATCCGACCAAAAGTCAATTCAGTCATACCTCAGTCAAGTATGTATTATTGTCTGTTGGTCCGTCTGCCTCTACTTGCTTTTTCATAAAAAACACGCTTGGTTCTACATGCCTTTTTACACGAATCGGTCTCTAAAGTTATTTTTAGCCACAATTTTCCACTATTTCCCCCTCTCTTTCATTCCAACTAGATTTTAGCACTTGAGTCTCAAGGCCGCAATTTTTTGAAAATTAGTGACATTTTTTTAACAGTGTAGTCGCTCGTCTGTTATGAACAACACAGTCTTTTGTCAATATCTCCATTATTATCTATCCGTCTGTATAAATGAAAGCATATTATTTCTCTGCTCAAGATGGGCTATCAGACTAGCTAGGTTTTATATTCCTAACATTATTATTAAGAAAAAGTTACTTTTTCAAGGTTAGTTGTTTTTTTTGAAATATGTTCGAGCATCTTCTGTAATGCGTTTTCCGCGGAATTCAAATAAAAGGACTAAGTATCGTAAAAGCGTCCAAGAAATGACTGTTGCGTATAATAGCTAAGGTCCCTTTTGTCCATTTCTTTACATTGTGTCAACTTGGGGACGTGAATTTTTTTCCTTTCCCCACCAATTGCGTCTTTTTAGCCTTGCTAGTTTCAAGCATGTGTTGAGTCATATTTTTTTCTTTTTGATCTCCGTTTCCTCCCGTCTCCAAGGGTAAACGTTTTGTCTTCACGTCTAACAAGTTAGTTTCCATGGCGGGTAGTGAACCGCGGCATGGGCGATCATGTCTTCTAGTAGCTTACGCATTATTTTTATCCCTACATTTTATCTTTGGAGATATTTTAACGTTGTATCACGGTTAAATTTATCACACATCTCCCCACTTGAAAACATGCCTACGGCAAGTTCCAAAACCAGTGATACACATAGATAAAATTACTCCTCACGCCTACCACTACTCTAATTTTGATCACAGGGGTGCCGACTGAGGAAATCTGCACCGACATTCAATGACCCTGGGATGTACTCAATACTAAACTGATAAGGTTGCAGTAATAAAGACCACCTCAACAATCTTGCGTTTTCATGCTTAGCCTGAGATAAGAATACTAGGGGCTGATGATCCGTCTGGACCACAAAAGTCCTACCATACAGATAGATTTGAAACTTCTTTATTGCCCATATTAACGCTAAACATTCTTTTTCGCTTGTGGAATATCCTTGCTCCGCCTTATTCAATTTGCGGCTTGCATAAGCGACTGGGTTCAGTTCCCCATCAGGTGAAGATGATCTTTGCAACAAAGCCGCCCCGAGTCCTACATTACTTGCATCTGTTCTTACGACAAAGTCCTGTGTCAAATCAGGCAGTTTGAGAATAGGCTTGCTAGTGAGTTTTTCCTTTAACTCTTGGAACGCTAATTCACATTGCGCAGTCCAAATTATTTTATCTGGATGTCCCTTGCGAGTCAAATCAGTCAGAGGAGCACATATTGAGTTAAAATTTTTGATATATTTTTGGTAAAAACCACATAACGACACGAATGATCGCACGTCCTTTTTTGTTTGTGGTCTAGGTGCTCTCTGCAGTTTTTCCAAGTTCTTGGGTCAGGGGTCATGTTGCCCTGATATACAGTGTGTCCCAAGAATTCCAACTCTTTGCATCCAATACAACATTTTGTTGGCCTAGCAGTTAAGTTCGCCTCCCTAAGCCTATCAAATAACATTTTTAGGGAGTCAATGTGTTCTTCAAATGTCTCTGTGGCGACGAGAATATCATCCATGAAATTCGTGATACATGGGTTATTCAGGGGATCCAACAATTTGCGCATCATCCTTGAAAATACACTCGGAGCATTTTTCAGTCCGAATGGTAGCATGTTGAATTCATAATGTCCATCCGAAGTGCTAAAAGCCAAATAAGGTCTCACTTCAGGCTTCACTGGAATCTGGTAATAGCCTTTACTAAGATCCACCTTTGAAAAGTATTTTGCCTTGTTTAATCTGGCAAATAACTGTTTTGTGTCTGGTAATGGATCCACTTGTCCTTCTGTGACAGCATTCAGTTTCCTGTAATCTATGCACAGTCTGTGTTCCCCAGACGGTTTTCTCAACAAAACTACACTGGAGCTAAAAGATGATTCACTGTGTGAAATAATCCCCTCCTTCAACAAATAATCTATTTCTTCTTCAATGCCTTCTCCTTCGCGAACGGAATAGAATAGGCTCTCATACAGATTGGGTTTGAGTCTACCAGTTTCATGTCATACTGTAGCAAATTTGTATGTCCTGGTTTATCTGTTAATACATCTGTATGTTCCTCCAGAACCTGTTGAACTCTCTCCCTCTGGTTTTTAGTCAGGTGCTTACTGACTTTTACCTGTGCTGCTGTTTCACAAGGATGTAATGGGTATTCATGTGAGGTGAGTGGTTCCTTTTGCATTTGAGTTGCGATAGCCAAGGTCAGTAAGGGGGTGCTTTCCTGGAGTGGTCTGTCCAGATACTTCTTTAAAAGGTTTACATGATAAACTTTTTCCTTCCCCTTTTTGTCAATTTTATAGTTTGTTCTAGACACCTTCTCTAGAACCGTATATGGACCTTGCCATCCAATTTGTAATTTATTCTGGCTACCGGGTAGTAGAAGCAGCACCTTCTCTCCCACAGCTAGTTCTCTGTCCTTTGCCTTCCTATTAAAATATGCTGCATGTTTCTTCCTGGCTTGTTTCAAATTATCATTTGCCAGTTTCCATCCAGCTTTCAAACGAGTGGTCAGTTCGTTCACGTATTGATAAGATGAGGTAACAGTCTCTTCTGCCTTCTCATCTGTCCAGGTCCTTAATAAAGCTTCTAATGGACCTTTTATGGGTCTCCCAAATAGCAGAGTTGCGGGAGCCATCCCGGTTGAACTATGTGGTACCTCCCGATACGCAAACAACGCGGCGGGCAGGAATTGATCCCACAGATCCGGTTTTTCGTGTGCCAGCTTCCTCAGGATAGAAATGAGAGTCCCATTGAACCTCTCTACCTGGCCGTTCCCTTGCGGATGGTACGGACTACAATGAAAGTGTCTGGCTTGAAATAGCTTAAAAACTTCTTCCGTTAGTTTCCCCTTGAACTGTGAGCCATTATCAGTCAAGATTTGATGCGGGAATCCTAATCGGGTGAATATTGTAAGTAGTGCCTCTGCTACATGTTTTGAATCAATTGATGGCAGGGCTACCGCCTCTCCCCACATAGAACAAGTGTCCACCAGAGTAAGGATGTAACTGTTCCTCCTCTTGGTCCGAGTGAGAGGTCCCACAATATCCACTGCAACCCTCTCAAAAGGTGTTCCCACTATGGGCATTTCCCCTAGAGTTGCAGGAGCAGTCCAATGCTTTGGAGCTACCCGTTGACATTCTGGGCAGGATTTGACATATCTTTTTATATCCTCCGTTATCCCTGGCCAGAAGTAATGACAAGCTATACGCTGTCCTGTGGCGCTGATCCCCATGTGACCACTGAAGGGAATCGCATGCCCGAGTTCCATCACTTTATCTCTATATGAAGTGGGAAGAACCAGCTGGTTGTGACCATTTGTTCCAGTTCCGGCCTTCCTATATAATAGTTTGTTCTTCATAAGGTATTCTCCCTTGCTTGGAGGTGTGTGGCATTTGGGCAATTTTTTGAAACATGGCTTAAGGGTCTTATCCTCAGCCTGCGCCTTCCTCATCTCCTCTGGATGAGCATTTATAGGTTCACCTTCTTCCTCCTTTTTCTGTGACCTGGTCTGCACTGTCGCCATGATCACAGGTCTCTCGGGATTCCCCAAGAAGACGTATCTACACCCCAATATCAGAGGGTAGATTGGTTCATCTATCACTGCTGCTCTAATTTCTCCTTCCACATAGCGAGTTTTCACCGTTATCCTTGCGATGGGAAGTGTCATGAGTGGTATGTCCTTAGTCGCCCCTTGTATTTCCACTGTTTCTGTGGTATACTGACTTGGGTCCACTAGGCTAGACTTCACAACTGAATCATAATCCAAACCTGTATCATAAAGGCACCTTGTGGTGACCCCATTACAAATAACATCCTCACAAACTGGGGGTGATAAGGTTCCTGCTGTCCATTAGGATTAACCTTTAATCTTTGAGTCCCCGACTTCATTGCAGCAATGTTTGAAGGTTTCCTTCTACAAAATTCGGTGTTATGGTTATCTTTCTTGCACCATTTACACCATCTTTTTCCTTGGTTAAACGGTTTTCTTTCATTGTATTTTTGGTCATTGAACTGTGAGTTTCTGTCACGATAGTCATTTCTTGGCCGTTCAAGGTTTGTCCTACCTTTATTACCCTGTTCTCTATTATCAAATTTATTAAATTGCTGTGGAGCTTTAAAATTGTCTATGTGCTTCTTTTTAGCACCACTTACCTCTGCCTGGGCTGCCTGATACCTCTCAGCGACATTTAAAACCTCCCCCAACCTCTCTGCACCTTGTTCCATGAGAAATTTTCTCAAGTCTGGAGCCATGGACTCTCTCAATTGCTCTATCATGATCATCTCTTTAAGATCTTGGGTCTTCCCCAGAGCAGTCCATTTCTCCAAATAGGTTTCCAGTCTGGCAGAGAATTGGTGGTATGTCTCCCCAGACAACAGTTTGGCATTTCTAAATTTCTTACGATAAAATTCACCATTTTTTTCGTATCTTAACAACAAAGCCTGCTTTAACATGTCATAATTGTCTTGGTCTTCTCTGTTCATTTTTGCGAAGACTTCATAAGAAGTACCTCTCAGTCCCTGTGATAACTTTAAACTCCACCTCTCTCTCTCTCTAACCCATATGTAGTAGCTAATAATTCAAAACGACTGAGGTACCCCTCTATGTCATCGTCTTTCTCAACAAAATGGTCTAAATGAAACCCCATAGCTGATGTTGAGGCTCCCTGACTAGGCGTAGCATCTGAGGCAAAAGGGCTGGCACCATTTTCAGGAGCATGGCCTTGTAATTCCAGCTCCCTTAGTCGTAATTCGTGCTCCCTTTGCAACCTTCTATCTTCTGCCTCCCTTTCGGCAGTCAATCTTTTTTCTGCTGCCTCCCTTTCGGCAGTCAATCTTTTATCTTCTGCTTCCCTTTCAGCCTTTTTATCTTCTGCTTCCCTTTCGGCCTTTTTATCTTCTGCTTCCCTTTGCTGTCGTTTTTCTTCTGCCTCCAATGCTTTTGCCTCCTTGTCAGCCTCAATCTGCAACCTCTTAAGTTCTTTCTCAGCCTCAAATTGTAACCTCTTCTCTTCAGCTAACCTCCTATCTTCCCTTTCAATATACTTATCACATTCTGCAGTTACGTATTGTATTAAAACCTGACCATCCATTCCCATATCCTTCGCCGTTAGCACAGCAGCTGATCTGAACTTTGCCAGCTCCGCCATACTTTTTAGACAATTTAGCAATGAGCAAGATAAATCTCTAACCAATTAATAACTAAAGTAATTCTAATTAATTAATTAATCAATTAACTACCACTGGCTGTGAAGATTCACCAACTTTTATTTTAAGGGACACTTTTAATTTTTACAATTTGTCCCCCTAATTTAATTCTCCCACCAGGAGATCCTAATATTACTGATAAGCTAATTATCCCTGGACAAGACCCCAATATATGTAGTGGATTTGATGGTACTGTATGGTTGTGATATTACCTAGTGTGATGCATGAGGTCAGCTGTGAAGGCTCCTGAGATAAATGTAGCTGTGAATTTACAGAAGGCCCTTCTTGCTACCACTTACGACCTCACACATATCTTTTTTACTAATGAATGTGGCTACGTTAAAAATCTAGGGTACTGATATGTAATGTGTTGTGGTAGATTACATACACACACACACAGATATTTAATAAGTCTAATAATATTAATAAAATTTATAACACACTGAACTAACTCAAGCTGTTTAAATTTTTGATATTAAATTTTCTTTAAGTTTATTTGTTCTGAACCAAGGTTTTATTTTGGTCAGAACATATGAAAGGTTTTGAAATTATGAATGAAATGCATGAATATATGTCATAATAAAATAGAAAATGTGTACATATGTATTTCAAATGACTGGTTAATAGTAATTATCTTAAGATAGTCCCAGGAGAACTTATTTCTAGATATGCTGTTGGGGTGATATCATCACTCCCTGTCTATGACTACCAAACATTGTCCAATTAATGATGGGAGTAATACAAGTTTTATTTCCCAAAAATTTGGTGGGTTCTAGTGATGGTAATATAGTTGGTGTGTTAGTTAGTAAATAAGTTGGTGAAGGTCCAGCAGGCCAGACGCTCACGTATCTTGACTGAGTAGTTCTGGTGCTGGAATCTGGTGGCCCCACCTCTCCGTGCTTGGGGGCAATATAAGGCTGCTCTGACAAAATACTAGACTGCACTGGTCCACACTTGTATATATCAACACAGCATTTGACACCACTTTGGTGCCAAACAGAAACTCACACTTCTGCAACAAAAGTATTGGGTCATGTGTCAGAACTCTACCTCCTGAGCCACTTCTGCACACAACACTACACAACAACACCACATAGACGGGGTCAGATCTCTCTGACCATACAGCACATCTTACCAAGTTGGTTTCACATAGTACTAGTTCCCCAAGACTACATATTCTGAAATATGTTCATTAGCTTCCTGCTATTGAATAAGATAGGTGATATGTTCCACTGATCTCAACACTTGATCCGCCCTTCATAATCCTTGCTGGCGTTTATGTATTTTGTTTGTCTCTAGACCCTGAACTTGGGCTGGGGATCTAGAGCGAATCCTTACTTGTTGTAAGGGATAGATTTTGATATGGCAGTATCAAATCACTCGAAACATTAAACAATATTAAAATATACAAAGAAATACTTTCATTCTTACCAGAATTATGAATAGAGAACACAGTTATATTCTAGCAAAACTCAGCTGAGCTGCTGGCTCTAGTATGGCGTCCCTCTAAATATGGCAATTAGCTTCTGGGAAATACACCACTGAAGAATTACTGTGTCTACTACTGGACAATTTATGTTGAATGGCAAAAATGCGCGTCTGTGCGCCGATAATATGATTATCTGTGGCCAATCACCGACTTCCCCCTTTCAAATTTCAAACCTCCTACCAAAAGTCAATTCAGTCATACCTCAGTCAAGTATGTATTATTGTCTGTTGGTCCGTCTGTCTCTACTTGCTTTTTCATAAAAAACACGCTTGGTTCTACATGCCTTTTTACACGAATCGGTCTCTAAAGTTATTTTTAGCCACAATTTTCCACTATTTCCCCCTCTCTTTCATTCCAACTAGATTTTAGCACTTGAGTCTCAAGGCCGCAATTTTTTGAAAATTAGTGACATTTTTTTAACAGTGCAGTCGCTCGTCTGTTATGAACAACACAGTCTTTTGTCAATATCTTCATTATTATCTATCCGTCTGTATAAATGAAAGCATATTATTTCTCTGCTCAAGATGGGCTATCAGACTAGCTAGGTTTTATATTCCTAACATTATTATTAAGAAAAAGTTACTTTTTCAAGGTTAGTTGTTTTTTTTTGAAATATGTTCGAGCATCTTCTGTAATGCGTTTGCCGCTGAATTCAAATAAAAGGACTAAGTATCGTAAAAGCGTCCAAGAAATGACTGTTGCGTATAATAGCTAAGGTCCCTTTTGTCCATTTCTTTACATTGTGTCAACTTGGGGACGTGAATTTTTTTCCTTTCCCCACCAATTGCGTCTTTTTAGCCTTGCTAGTTTCAAGCACGTGTTCAGTCATATTTTTTTCTTTTTGATCTCCGTTCCCTCCCGTCTCCAAGGGTAAACGTTTTGTCTTCACGTCTAACAAGTTAGTTTCCATGGCGGGTAGTGAACCGCGGCATGGGCGATCATGTCTTCTAGTAGCTTACGCATTATTTTTATCCCTACATTTTATCTTTGGAGATATTTTAACGTTGTATCACGGTTAAATTTATCACACATCTCCCCACTTGAAAACATGCCTACGGCAAGTTCCAAAACCAGTGATACACATAGATAAAATTACTCCTCACGCCTACCACTACTCTAATTTTGATCACAGGGGTGCCGACTGAGGAAATCTGCACCGACATTCAATGACCCTGGGATGTACTCAATACTAAACTGATAAGGTTGCAGTAATAAAGACCACCTCAACAATCTTGCGTTTTCATGCTTAGCCTGAGATAAGAATACGAGGGGCTGATGATCCGTCTGGACCACAAAAGTCCTACCATACAGATAGATTTGAAACTTCTTTATTGCCCAGATTAACGCTAAACATTCTTTTTCGCTTGTGGAATATCCTTGTTCCGCCTTATTCAATTTGCGGCTTGCATAAGCGACTGGGTTCAGTTCCCCATCAGGTGAAGATGATCTTTGCAACAAAGCCGCCCCGAGTCCTACATTACTTGCATCTGTTCTTACGACAAAGTCCTGTGTCAAATCAGGCAGTTTGAGAATAGGCTTGCTAGTGAGTTTTTCCTTTAACTCTTGGAACGCTAGTTCACATTGTGCAGTCCAAATAATTTTATCTGGAAGTCCCTTGCGAGTCAAATCAGTCAGAGGAGCACAAATAGCGTTAAAATTCTTGATGTATTTCTGATAAAATCCGCATAACGACACAAATGATCGCACGTCCTTTTTTGTTTGTGGTCTAGGTGCTCTCTGCAGTTTTTCCAAGTTCTTGGGATCAGGGGTCATGTTACCCTGATATACAGTGTGTCCCAAGAATTCCAACTCTTTGCATCCAATACAACATTTTGTTGGCCTAGCAGTTAAGTTCGCCTCCCTAAGCCTATCAAATAACATTTTTAGGGAGTCAATGTGTTCTTCAAATGTCTCTGTGGCGACGAGAATATCATCCATGAAATTCGTGATACATGGGTTATTCAGGGGATCCAACAATTTGCGCATCATCCTTGAAAATACACTCAAAGCATTTTTCAGTCCGAATGGTAGCATGTTGAATTAATAATGTCCATCCGAAGTGCTAAAAGCCAAATAAGGTCTCACTTCAGGCTTCACTGGAATCTGGTAATAGCCTTTACTAAGATCCACCTTTGAAAAGTATTTTGCCTTGTTTAGTCTGGCAAATAACTGTTTTGTGTCTGGTAATGGATCCACTTGTCCTTCTGTGACAGCATTCAGTTTCCTGTAATCTATGCACAGTCTGTGTTCCCCAGACGGTTTTCTCAACAAAACGACACTGGAGCTAAAAGATGATTCACTGTGTGAAATAATCCCCTCCTTCAACAAATAATCTATTTCTTCCTTCAATGCCTTCTCCTTCGCGAACGGAATAGAATAGGCTCTCATACAGATTGGGTTTGAGTCTACCAGTTTCATGTCATACTGTAGCAAATTTGTATGTCCTGGTTTATCTGTTAATACATCTGTATGTTCCTCCAGAACCTGTTGAACTCTCTCCCTCTGGTTTTTAGTCAGGTGCTTACTGACTTTTACCTGTGCTGCTGTTTCACAAGGATGTAATGGGTATTCATGTGAGGTGAGTGGTTCCTTTTGCATTTGAGTTGCGATAGCCAAGGTCAGTAAGGGGGTGCTTTCCTGGAGTGGTCTGTCCAGATACTTCTTTAAAAGGTTTACATGATAAACTTTTTCCTTCCCCTTTTTGTCAATTTTATAGTTTGTTCTAGACACCTTCTCTAGAACCGTATATGGACCTTGCCATCCAATTTGTAATTTATTCTGGCTACCGGGTAGTAGAAGCAGCACCTTCTCTCCCACAGCTAGTTCTCTGTCCTTTGCCTTCCTATTAAAATATGCTGCATGTTTCTTCCTGGCTTGTTTCAAATTATCATTTGCCAGTTTCCATCCAGCTTTCAAACGAGTGGTCAGTTCGTTCACGTATTGATAAGATGAGGTAACAGTCTCTTCTGCCTTCTCATCTGTCCAGGTCCTTAATAAAGCTTCTAATGGACCTTTTATGGGTCTCCCAAATAGCAGAGTTGCGGGAGCCATCCCGGTTGAACTATGTGGTACCTCCCGATACGCAAACAACGCGGCGGGCAGGAATTGATCCCACAGATCCGGTTTTTCGTGTGCCAGCTTCCTCAGGATAGAAATGAGAGTCCCATTGAACCTCTCTACCTGGCCGTTCCCTTGCGGATGGTACGGACTACAATGAAAGTGTCTGGCTTGAAATAGCTTAAAAACTTCTTCCGTTAGTTTCCCCTTGAACTGTGAGCCATTATCAGTCAAGATTTGATGCGGGAATCCTAATCGGGTGAATATTGTAAGTAGTGCCTCTGCTACATGTTTTGAATCAATTGATGGCAGGGCTACCGCCTCTCCCCACATAGAACAAGTGTCCACCAGAGTAAGGATGTAACTTCTTCTTCTTCTTCTTTCGTTCGCTTGAAATATATTGTCTATATCTGCAATGTTGTTTCTTGTACAAACTTCACTGTCTTTTGTAGTTCATACAGGGGTCCATATAGTTTTGCTTCCAGTGTTGTTTCTCTGGGCCAGTGGGTTTGCCTCAATATATCATATTCGGGGCAATCTTGCAGTACGTGCTCCGCTGTCTGGGGTGCCTGTCCACATGTACACATGGCTGAATTGCCAATCTTGAATTTTGTATACATGTGGCTGCGGAGGCGGTTGTGTCCTGTTCTGAGGCGCAGAATGACTATTTGTTCTGATCTGTTCATAGCTTGGTAGTCATCCTGCGTTGATGTTGGTGGCTTTCTGATAGATTTGATCATCTTTTTCTTCTGATGGTACGTTACTGGTACATCCGGTTGTTCGTCTGCAGCACCTTCTTTAGCCAGTCCGTCTGCTCTCTCGTTTCCTGGTATTCCACAATGAGACGGTATCCACTGCATGGCGACCCTGCGCTGGTTGCACAGTTCAGAAAGTAGGGCCTGTATAACTGGCAATTTTCTGGACTGAAGTGCTTGGAGTGCTGATCTTGCATCTGTCAGGAATACTACAGGCTGTGGACCGAGATTGGTGTTCAGTAGTTTCTCAGTTGCCACCTTGATTGCCTGGACTTCTGCATCATAGTTGTTACAGAATTTCCCCGTTGGTACTCTGACCGTATCCCTAGTGTTGTTTGGGTATTCTATGTACACTCCTGCTCCTCCATTCTTTACTGCATTCTGTGCTGACCCATCCGTGTATACTCGGACCCAGAGGTCCTGTGGGTATTTATCATCCAGGAAACTGAGAGTGACTGTCCTACGTTGCACGCTGTTCTGTTCATCCCTGTCGAATATTCCTTTCACTTTTGTGTGGATGTGTACTGGTAGTCCATGCTCCTCTCTCCAAGGGGTTTGTTCTGGCACAGACTTTAGAGGGCTGTTAACTTCAGGCAGGTCTGAGGTTTGTCTACGAAATCGTTTGGCCTGGTGGATAAAGCTGCTTCTTTTCAGTCGCCCCATTGCTAGGTTTTGGAATCTGTCCTTCATTGGATGGCTCGGCATACAGAGGAACTTTTCTGCCTGTGTTAGCACTTTCGTGTCTCTGCGTTCTCTCAGTGCTTGTATCCTCCCCATTTTCTCCATCTCCACTATAGGCGTTGATTTCATTGCCCCCGTGATGACCCTAAGCGCCTGGTTTTGCACCTTATCTAGCTCTTGTAATGTGGTGTTTGATGCTGGACACCACGCAGCTGACCCATATTCCAGGTGTGGTCGTATGCCCTGCTGGTAAACTTTACTAAGTATTTTCCCGCTGGCTCCCCATGTGGTTCCACTTAGTTTTCTCAGGATGGCTAGCTTCCTCCTGGCCTTTGTTGCTGCCTTGTTGATGTGCTGCTTCCATGTCAGCCTATCATCGAATGTAACTCCGAGATAGGTGGGTTGTTTATCTTCTCTCAGGAGCTCTTTGTTTATCTTGATGACACCAGCTTTTTGTTTGGGAGAGAGGGTGAAGAGCGTAGTGCTGCACTTGTCTGTGTTGATGCTGACACACCATCTATTTGCCCATGAGGTTAAGGCATCTATAGCTCTTTGTAGCAGTTTGGTGGCCACTGTTGCATGCTCATCTGTGCACCATATTACCAGGTCATCAGCGTACATTGCCACTTTCATTCCATGTGGTAGTTCAGCAACCAGGTCATTGATGTAGACTAGGAAAAGTGTGGGGGACAGAACCCCTCCCTGAGGGACGCCATGACGCAGTAGAATTTTCTTACTCTTGAGGCCATCTAGTTGTACTCGGGCTCTTCTGTTATGCAAGTATGCTTTCACCCATTTGTACATCTTACCATTCACTCTACAATTTCTCAGTTTCTTCAGAAGCCCTTCTTTCCAAACCTTGTCAAATGCTTTTCTTAGATCTATCCATGCTGCTAGTACCAGTTTCTTATCTTGGAACGCATCCTCAATCTCTTGGGAAAGGTAAGTTGCCTGATCTTCGGTGGAATAACACTGCCTAAAGCCCGCCTGCTGTGGTACAAGAAGGTTTTCACTTTCAAGGTACCACTGTAGCCTGAGGTTGATGATACGTTCCATTGTTTTGCAGAGGCAGCTTGTAAGGCTGATTGGTCTGTAGCTGGAGGCAGTGGAACTGTCTTTTCCTGGTTTTAGGAGTGGTATCATGATTGCTTCCCTCCAGGTCTGTGGAACTCTGCCTGAGTTCCAACAGATATTGAAGATCTGCAGCAGCTTTGTTTTTGCTGCGGTTCCCAAGTTCTTAATCATTTCATTGGACACTCCATCAACTCCTGGCGACTTTCTCATTTTCAATTTGGATATTGCAAGCTCCAGTTCTCTGAATGTGATTGGTGCCTCCATAACTTCAGGTATGGTTCCATCTCGTCCTGCGTGTTGTTTCTCACGAGTCTCCTGTTGCTTCTCTGGGCTAACTTCGATGTTGTTGTCTTTAGCAAAGGAGTCTGCAAAGTGATCAGCTGCCTGTTTTCCCATGAGGATGTTTCCATCTTTGTACAGAGCAATCCTTGAGTTTCTCTCTGTACCTTCATCGTTAAGTTGCTTTACCAGCTTCCACAGTTTCCTCGTATCTCTTTCAAAGTTCAAGGACTCTGTTTTCTCCTTCCAGCTTCTTCGCCTGGCCTGCAACTTGGCCCTTTGAAATTTGGCCTTAGCTTGCTGGTAGTTATTGTGGTGTTCTTGGCATGGACTGGTCTCTGCCTGCTTTCGAGATGTTTCCACGTCGTTGTGCAGCTGCTCTAGTTCACTATTCCAATATGGTTTGTAGTGCTTACGAGCCCCTCTAGGTATTGTTTCACGAGCAGCCTGTAATATGCATCTGCTGAATTCATCAACTAGCTTATTGATGTCTTTGTCTACAGTCAGATCTCTAGCCAGTATACTAGTACGGTGCTGGTACATTGTCCAGTCTGCCTTCTTGTAGTTCCACCTAGAGAGAGTGCTGCTCTCCTTGACAAGTTCATTTTCCACAATTAGGAAGACTGGCCGGTGGTCGCTGCCTCCAAGTTGTTTCCCTACAACGCGTGTGGTGTTCCACTCCAAGCTGGGTGAGTGGAATGCCAGGTCTGGTGTAGAGGTGGTGTGCCATGATCTCGAGTAGAAGGTTGGTGGGTCGATTGGCTGGTTAATCAGGATAAGCCCATTGTCATCCTGCCAGTTTTCAAGCTCCTCACCTCTCCTGTCCATGTGATCATAGCCCCAGCTCTGTGAGTGGCTGTTGAAGTCTCCGCATACAATCAGTCTTTCTTTTGCTGGGATTGTATCTAGTGCCAGTGGGCGGTCGCTCGGACAGTAGTAGTTGAGCAGGTGGAATTCTGAACTTTCTGTCCTGAGATGAAGCATCTGGTATTCCGCCCCCTCCATATATGTTTCAAGCTGACATGCACTGATGTTATTCCTCACGAGTGTCAGTATTCCACCTTTTCGCCTGTCTATTCGGTCAGATCGGTAGCACTGGTAGCCTCTGATTTTGAAGGCTATGTCTTTGTTGAGGTGGGTTTCTTGCAAGCAACATACATTTACTTGCTCTTCATTCAAGATATTTTCGAGCTCTAATTTTTTGCTGTAGCCGTCTTTTTTACTATTGACGCCTTCAGCATTCCAGTGCATTATTTTAAATGGTCTTTTCTTTGCTTGGCCAGTAGCTCTATTCTCATGCCTCCTGGCTCCCCGGGGCAATTGAGAAGGACCCCCAGTAGTAGGGGTTGGGCCCTTCCGAGGCAGAGGGCCCGGCACTGCGCCTGCCTGGGTGTCCGTCACAGGGCGAGTGCCATAACGTTTTGCAGATATAGGCATACTTCCCATAGCGCTAATGCGTGGCATCCTGATTGCTGTGGTGCGCCTCTTGGCTGGTTGCCTCCGTCTTCAGCACCTTGACTTGCTAGGGCAGACTGTGGTCTTGCTCGAGTCTAGGAGGGCCTGGCCAGTCTTGGTTTTTCAGCCGCTGATGGCTGTACTTGAGCCCCATCTCCACGTCAAGGAGCTGGCCTTGATGGGGAGGATGTAACTGTTCCTCCTCTTGGTCCGAGTGAGAGGTCCCACAATATCCACTGCAACCCTCTCAAAAGGTGTTCCCACTATGGGCATTTCCCCTAGAGTTGCAGGAGCAGTCCAATGCTTTGGAGCTACCCGTTGACATTCTGGGCAGGATTTGACATATCTTTTTATATCCTCCGTTATCCCTGGCCAGAAGTAATGACAAGCTATACGCTGTCCTGTGGCGCTGATCCCCATGTGACCACTGAAGGGAATCGCATGCCCGAGTTCCATCACTTTATCCCTATATGAAGTGGGAAGAACCAGCTGGTTGTGACCATTTGTTCCAGTTCCGGCCTTCCTATATAATAGTTTGTTCTTCATAAGGTATTCTCCCTTGCTTGGAGGTGTGTGGCATTTGGGCAATTTTTTGAAACATGGCTTAAGGGTCTTATCCTCAGCCTGCGCCTTCCTCATCTCCTCTGGATGAGCATTTATAGGTTCACCTTCTTCCTCCTTTTTCTGTGACCTGGTCTGCACTGTCGCCATGATCACAGGTCTCTCGGGATTCCCCAAGAAGACGTATCTACACCCCAATATAAGAGGGTAGATTGGTTCATCTATCACTGCTGCTCTGATTTCTCCTTCCACATAGCGAGTTTTCACCGTTATCCTTGCGATGGGAAGTGTCATGAGTGGTATGTCCTTAGTCGCCCCTTGTATTTCCACTGTTTCTGTGGTATACTGACTTGGGTCCACTAGGCTAGACTTCACAACTGAATCATAATCCAAACCTGTATCATAAAGGCACCTTGTGGTGACCCCATTACAAATAACATCCTCACAAACTGGGGGGTGATAAGGTTCCTGCTGTCCCTTAGGATTAACCTTTAATCTTTGAGTCCCCGACTTCATTGCAGCAATGTTTGAAGGTTTCCTTCTACAAAATTCTGTGTCATGGTTATCTTTCTTGCACCATTTGCACCATCTTTTTCCTTGGTTAAACGGTTTTCTTTCATTGTATTTTTGGTCATTGAACTGTGTGTTTCTGTCACGATAGTCATTTCTTGGCCGTTCAAGGTTTGTCCTACCTTTATTACCCTGTTCTTTATTATCAAATTTATTAAATTGCTGTGGAGCTTTAAAATTGTCTATGTGCTTCTTTTTAGCACCACTTACCTCTGCCTGGGCTGCCTGATACCTCTCAGCGACATTTAAAACCTCCCCCAACCTCTCTGCACCTTGTTCCATGAGAAATTTTCTCAAGTCTGGAGCCATGGACTCTCTCAATTGCTCTATCATGATCATCTCTTTAAGATCTTGGGTCTTCCCCAGAGCAGTCCATTTCTCCAAATAGGTTTCCAGTCTGGCAGAGAATTGGTGGTATGTCTCCCCAGACAACAGTTTGGCATTTCTAAATTTCTTACGATAAAATTCACCATTTTTTCGTATCTTAACAACAAAGCCTGCTTTAACATGTTATAATTGTCTTGGTCTTCTCTGTTCATTTTTGCGAAGACTTCATAAGAAGTACCTCTCAGTCCCTGTGATAACTTTAAACTCCACCTCTCTCTCTCTCTCTAACCCATATGTAGTAGCTAATAATTCAAAACGACTGAGGTACCCCTCTATGTCATCGTCTTTCTCAACAAAATGGTCTAAATGAAACCCCATAGCTGACGTTGAGGCTCCCTGACTAGGCGTAGCATCTGAGGCAAAAGGGCTGGCACCATTTTCAGGAGCATGGCCTTGTAATTCCAGCTCCCTTAGTCGTAATTCGTGCTCTCTTTGCAACCTTCTATCTTCTGCCTCCCTTTCGGCAGTCAATCTTTTTTCTGCTGCCTCCCTTTCGGCAGTCAATCTTTTATCTTCTGCTTCCCTTTCAGCCTTTTTATCTTCTGCTTCCCTTTCGGCCTTTTTATCTTCTGCTTCCCTTTGCTGTCGTTTTTCTTCTGCCTCCAATGCTTTTGCCTCCTTGTCAGCCTCAATCTGCAACCTCTTAAGTTCTTTCTCAGCCTCAAATTGTAACCTCTTCTCTTCAGCTAACCTCCTATCTTCCCTTTCAATATACTTATCACATTCTGCAGTTACGTATTGTATTAAAACCTGACCATCCATTCCCATATCCTTCGCCGTTAGCACAGCAGCTGATCTGAACTTTGCCAGCTCCGCCATACTTTTTAGACAATTTAGCAATGAGCAAGATAAATCTCTAACCAATCAATAACTAAAGTAATTCTAATTAATTAATTAATCAATTAACTACCACTGGCTGTGAAGATTCACCAACTTTTATTTTAAGGGACACTTTTAATTTTTACAATTTGTCCCCCTAATTTAATTCTCCCACCAGGAGATCCTAATATTACTGATAAGCTAATTATCCCTGGACAAGACCCCAATATATGTAGTGGATTTGATGGTACTGTATGGTTGTGATATTACCTAGTGTGATGCATGAGGTCAGCTGTGAAGGCTCCTGAGATAAATGTAGCTGTGAATTTACAGAAGGCCCTTCTTGCTACCACTTACGACCTCACACATATCTTTTTTACTAATGAATGTGGCTACGTTAAAAATCTAGGGTACTGATATGTAATGTGTTGTGGTAGATTACATACACACACACACAGATATTTAATAAGTCTAATAATATTAATAAAATTTATAACACACTGAACTAACTCAAGCTGTTTAAATTTTTGATATTAAATTTTCTTTAAGTTTATTTGTTCTGAACCAAGGTTTTATTTTGGTCAGAACATATGAAAGTTTTGAAATTATGAATGAAATGCATGAATATATGTCATAATAAAATAGAAAATGTGTACATATGTATTTCAAATGACTGGTTAATAGTAATTATCTTAAGATAGTCCCAGGAGAACTTATTTCTAGATATGCTGTTGGGGTGATATCATCACTCCCTGTCTATGACTACCAAACATTGTCCAATTAATGATGGGAGTAATACAAGTTTTATTTCCCAAAAATTTGGTGGGTTCTAGTGATGGTAATATAGTTGGTGTGTTATTTAGTAAATAAGTTGGTGAAGGTCCAGCAGGCCAGACGCTCACGTATCTTCACTGAGTAGTTCTGGTGCTGGAATCTGGTGGCCCCACCTCTCCGTGCTTGGGGGCAATATAAGGCTGCTCTGACAAACACTAGACTTCACTGGTCCACACTTGTATATATCAACACAGCATTTGACACCACTTTGGTGCCAAACAGAAACTCACACTTCTGCAACAAAAGTATTTGGTCATGTGTCAGAACTCTACCTCCTGAGCCACTTCTGCACACAACACTACACAACAACACCACATAGACGGGGTCAGATCTCTCTGACCATACAGCACATCTTACCAAGTTGGTTTCACATAGTACTAGTTCCCCAAGACTACATATTCTGAAATATGTTCATTAGCTTCCTGCTATTGAATAAGATAGGTGATATGTTTCACTGATCTCAACACTTGATCCGCCCTTCATAATCCTTGCTGGCGTTTATGTATTTTGTTTGTCTCTAGACCCTGAACTTGGGCTGGGGATCTAGAGCGAATCCTTACTTGTTGTAAGGGGTAGATTTTGATATGGCAGTATCAAATCACTCGAAACATTAAACAATATTAAAATATACAAAGAAATACTTTCATTCTTACCAGAATTAGGAATAGAGAACACAGTTATATTCTAGCAAAACTCAGCTGAGCTGCTGGCTCTAGTATGGCGTCCCTCTAAATATGGCAATTAGCTTCTGGGAAATACCCCACTGAAGAATTACTGTGTCTACTACTGGACAATTTATGTTGAATGGCAAAAATGCGCGTCTGTGCGCCGATAATATGATTATCTGTGGCCAATCACCGACTTCCCCCTTTCAAATTTCAAACCTCCGACCAAAAGTCAATTCAGTCATACCTCAGTCAAGTATGTATTATTGTCTGTTGGTCCGTCTGCCCCTACTTGCTTTTTCATAAAAAAACACGCTTGGTTCTACATGCCTTTTTACACGAATCGGTCTCTAAAGTTATTTTTAGCCACAATTTTCCACTGTTTCCCTCTCTCTTTCATTCCAACTAGATTTTAGCACTTGAGTCTCAAGGCCGCAATTTTTGAAAATTAGTGACATTTTTTAACAGTGTAGTCGCTCGTCTGTTATGAACAACACAGTCTTTTGTCAATATCTCCATTATTAGCTACCCGTCTGTATAAATGAAAGCATATTATTTCTCTGCTCAAGATGGGCTATCAGACTAGCTAGGTTTTATATTCCTAACATTATTATTAAGAAAAAGTTACTTTTTCAAGGTTAGTTGTTTTTTTTAAATATGTTCAAGCATCTTCTGTAATGCGTTTGCCGCGGAATTCAAATAAAAGGACTAAGTATCGTAAAAGCGTCCAAGAAATGACTGTTGCGTATAATAGCTAAGGTCCCTTTTGTCCATTTCTTTACATTGTGTCAACTTGGGGACGTGAATTTTTTTCCTTTCCCCTCCAATTGCGTCTTTTTAGCCTTGCTAGTTTCAAGCATGTGTTCAGTCATATTTTTTGCTTTTTGATCTCCGTTCCTTCCCGTCTCCAAGGGTAAACGTTTTGTCTTCACGTCTAACAAGTTAGTTTCCATGGCGGGTAGTGAACCGCGGCATGGGCGATCATGTCTTCTAGTAGCTTACGCCTTATTTTTATCCCTACATTTTATCTTTGGAGATATTTTAACGTTGTATCAAGGTTAAATTTATCACAGAATGGACCAAACCATGGCCAACAATTCGCGGTCTAAAACCGAGTAATTCCTTTCTGCCGCATTCAGCTTCCTAGAAATATACATTACAGGATGCAGAGTTCCTGAATACTCCTGCAATAGTGCCACTCCAATCCCAGTGGAAGAGGCATCACTACGAAGGACAAAAGTCTTATCAATCGTTAGAAGTCTTAAGATAGGATGAGATGAGAATAAATTCTTAACCTGATCCAATGACGATTGGCATTCTTGGGACCAACGCACCATATTAGGAGAACCTTTCTTCAACAACGTTGAAAGTGGTGCCATAATGGAGGATAGATTATCAATGAATCTTCCATAGAATTGTATTAATCCCAAGAGACTACGTACTTGCTTTTTTGTCTTCGGAACCGAGATATTTAATATCTTCGAAATGTTTTGGTCCTCTGTCTTCAACAGACCATGACCAACCCGATGACCTAGGAAAGAGATTTCAATAAACCCAACAAAGGCTTTAGAGGGTTTTGCTGTTAACTTATGTTCGCGTAGAGTAGATAGTAACTCGTTTAAACCCGAATAGTGTTCTTCCCAAGTATCACTGAACAGACAGATGTCGTCCAAATATGCGATGGCATCTGTACGATCCGATAGAATTCGTCGCATCATGCGCACGAAAGTTGCTGGGGCGTTCATAAGCCCGAAAGGCATAACATTCCACTGAAATAAACCCCTAGGTGTCGAAAAAGCAGTGAGAGGTTTGGCGTGTTCCGTCAGTGGGACTTGCCAATAACCTTTCGACAAGTCTAGTTTAGTAAAGAATTTAGCTTTAGAAAGTCTAATAAGTAGATCATCTAATAAAGGCATAGGTTCAGCATCGAACTTCGTAACTTGATTTAATTTGCGATAATCAACGCAAAGACGTATGTTATTGTCTTTCTTTCGAACAATAACCATCGACGAAGAATAAGCTGAAGTGGATGGTTCAATTATTTTCAATTGAATCATTTCATCCAATTCTTTCTCGACTTGTGCTTGAAAATGAATAGGTATTGGGTATGGCCTTACTCTGATCGGATTACGATCAGTAAGTATGATGTCATGTTCTATGACATCTGTGTGTCCAGGAATGTCGGTAAGGACATCCTGATATGATTGTAGCGTAGAGGATACTTGACGTTGCTCCTCAAAAGACAAGTTCGAAGAGACGGTAACGTTTTTCCATGATTCCGTAGAATTAAGTGGAACAACGGGAAGAGGTAAGTTAACGTCAGAAAAAGTAGTTTCCTCATCCTGTATAACAGACAGGGATGAGATATGACCATGTTGGACTCGAGAATCGTCCGTCGCCTGGAAAATAGGCTGTAAATAGTCTGGTCGTTCAATAAATTCCGTAAGCATATTTATATGGAAGGTTTTATGCCTTCCATCAACATCGACAATATAGTCGACATCTGAAATTTTAGAGACTATAGTGTATGGACCTTTCCAAGAAATGAGAAGTCTGTTTTCCCTCGTGGGAAGTAAGACAAACGCTTTGTCTCCAGGACAAAGTTGACGTAGGCGTCTTTTCTTATTAGCGAATCGCCTAGCCTTTTCTTTAGCGAATTCTGATGATGAAGTAGCTAACCTGCATGATTCGATAATTTTCTCCCTAAGAGCAATAAGGGAGAAAATTATCGAATCATGCAGGTTAGCTACTTCATCATCAGAATTCGCTAAAGAAAAGGCTAGGCGATTCGCTAATAAGAAAAGACGCCTACGTCAACTTTGTCCTGGAGACAAAGCGTTTGTCTTACTTCCCATGAGGGAAAACAGACTTCTCATTTCTTGGAAAGGTCCATACACTATAGTCTCTAAAATTTCAGATGTCGACTATATTGTCGATGTTGATGGAAGGCATAAAACCTTCCATATAAATATGCTTACGGAATTTATTGAACGACCAGACTATTTACAGCCTATTTTCCAGGCGACGGACGATTCTCGAGTCCAACATGGTCATATCTCATCCCTGTCTGTTATACAGGATGAGGAAACTACTTTTTCTGACGTTAACTTACCTCTTCCCGTTGTTCCACTTAATTCTACGGAATCATGGAAAAACGTTACCGTCTCTTCGAACTTGTCAAGTATCCTCTACGCTACAATCATATCAGGATGTCCTTACCGACATTCCTGGACACACAGATGTCATAGAACATGACATCATACTTACTGATCGTAATCCGCTAGACCTTTATGCAAGATGAGAGATCCTCTCCCATCATGCGCAACTGTAGCAGGAAGAGCGGGAAGAGGGTGACCGCAAATTAAGGTAGATACAGACGATGGCTCGAACAATGTTGAGCATTGGGGGCATTCAGTTGCTCTCCCAAAATCGAAAGCACAACCAGTGATAGCATTAGAGTTCCCACTATCATTTACATGATTACAGGCTCCATTAAACGCTTGTTGTGCAGAGTTTGCCTGTTGGAAATTTTTCCTTTTGTTATATCTAGGTCTACCGCGATTATCATTTCCCCTGTAATTGATATCATATTGTCTATTGTAATTATCATTCCGGTTTGAGTCCCGGTTTGTATATTCACCATCGTCATATTCTTGACGTCGAGAATGGTTATCCCGAGCAGAAAAGCTTGGGTAGTTTTTATTGTGATAACCTTTGCGAAAGTGTCTAAAATTATTACCACCAAAATTACGAGAACTCCCATCTCGTCTCCAGTTCTTAGAAGAAGAACCATCATATGTTGGATTACTCTGCTTATGAGTGTAATTCTGATTACTTTTCCTATTCCAGTTTTGTTGAGCACCCTGAAATTTCTTATTGAAATTAAGGCCATATGGTGCTGCCGAAGGAACTGGCAACCCTTCTTTCACTTTAGAATTGCTAACTGTAGCATGGGGATGCGCGGTGGCATACTGACAACAGTATTCCTCCATGTCTTTTAAGTTTTTAGGCTTACGCTCATGAAGAAATGCAAGGAAAGAATCATTAACAGATGACAAAACTTTGTCTCTAAGTAATAAGTCCATTAGACCTTCATATGTTTTCTCAGTTTGAGACAACTCAACCCATCGTGTAAATGTACGACGTATCTTTGTAACAAAATCAGAGAAATCTACTCCATTTTCTGGCAACATTGTCCTAAAACGAAGACGATAATCTTCTTCTTTTAGTTGATATTTTTTTAATAATGCTGCTCTGACAACATCATAATTAGTTCTATTATGCTCTTCTATTGACACAAGAGTAGTCACAGTTTCACCTGTAAAAAATTCCATCAGTTGTTCAACATAGTTTTCCTTTTTTATCTTATGCGTTCCACATAAAAATTCGAATCTATCAAGATAATCAGTTATATCGTCCTTTAAAGGATTGAAATAAGGCAATTTGATCTTACTAGACCTCTCCTTTGTTGTATCTGAAGTTACTTGGTGAGCACCCATATTTGTTACTTTCAATTTCTCTAATTCCAAAGTCGCGAGTCTTTCCTCATGTTCCATTTTCTGTTTCCTTTCTTCGGCTTGAAGTTTTCTTTCTTCTGCTTGAAGTTTTCTTTCCTCTGCAGCAGCTTGAAATTTTCTTTCCTCTGCAGCAGCTTGAAATTTTCTTTCCTCTGCAGCAGCTTGAAATTTTCTTTCATCAGCTTGCATTTGCAACCTTAAATTCTCAGCATCTATCTTCTTTTGTTCAGCTTGCATCTGCAATCTTAAATTCTCAGCATCTATCTTCCTTTGCTCAGTTTCCGCTTTCAATTTATTTTCTTCTTTTTGTCTCTTTTCTTCTGACTTCAATGCTATGGCGTATTGAGCAGTTGCAAATTTTTCTAACTTGTCACCTGTCTTCCCAAGGACTTTCCCTTGTTCAATGAAGAAGTCTAATGTAGACATTCTATCTAATGAGATCAGTAACCTGAAAAATTAATTAAATTAATTACCTTATCCCACTTTAATGGGAGACAAGTCTTCAATGTTAGACTTGTATACTCAGTTCAGTTTATTTCACTCTCTTTGAGAGTCAAGTCTTAATCAAAGACCTTGTATGGATACCTTATTTCTTTATAATAATTTTCTATCAATACTCCCAATATGAATAGTGTATCATATTAATAACGACAATAATAACACATGACCAAGTATATGTATGTAGACTGTGTATGACAATAATAAATACAAAGACAAGGATACAGAACAACAACCGAAAACGTTCGCAGAAGTCAAATAAACAATACAGCGAAACTAAGAAAAATGTTACAAAAATGTGTAAAGATGACTGCGAAAAGTAAACAAGACAAATGGAACACTGTTATAAACAAAAATGTGTAAAGAAATAAACCAAAGGAAGGAGAGACGAACAGATACAAACAAAACAAATCGAAAATCAAAGAATGGGAAAATAACGAAAACAACACTAACTCATGTCGTCACAGCTAAACGTAAACAGCAACAATTGTCGCTAGCAAATTCCAATTAAGGAAATTTGCAGTCCCTAACGACACGCTCTCAATAGATAATCTCTATTACGTGGTATTTATCTAAAGGAGTCATCTTACCCAACCAGCCCGCTGAAAACAACAGAAAAAATACACCACAATATTACAAATAACATATAACATTGCATATAATAGAATGTGTGTCGTGAAACATTCTAAATCCACATATCTAAATTAAAAAGGAAATGTAAAGCCTAACGAATTAATTCAATACAAGGAAAGAAGAATGGTAAAAGAACAGTGCGGTCACCATAGCGTACGCCTGTATTATAGAACGTCATGCTAGTTAAACAAGAAATCCCCTTTTTCTACTTCGTCTGCAAAATTGTAACGCTTTCACGTTTACTAGAAAAGCCTACTGCATCAAATACACGCGTTTCTAAAAAGAAAACTGGTACCGTGTTTCTTAGAAAACCTTGAGATAGACACACTGCGTAATGACCTAGATTTAATATCCCATTCATGCCATTTTATGCACTACGTAAACGAAAAGACAGACGGGCTTAGAGAGAGAGAAAGAGAGAGAGAGAGAGAGAGAGAGAGAGAGAGAGAGAGAGAGAGAGAGAGATGTACGGAGGAACGCATGCAATACTACCAACGTCGTCTCGTGATTGAAAATTAATGCCACCCCCACGCGAAAGGCATGCAGGCTTGCTTTTTTTTCAAATAAACAGTAATAAAAAACACTACCAATACGAGGTTAGGTTTTAAAAAACATGGTTAATGCTTATTAGGAAACATGACACAATACTGTTTTACGTCTGAAATCCTGACATTAGCCTGACAGTACAGAAGACACCCCATCGTATAGAAGTGAGCGGGTGGTAGAAGAAAATACGTATTTTGAACGAAGCCACTTAGCTCCATTAAACTTATATATTTTGGTGCCTTAGGTCTTGCTGACAAAGAATATGTTAGGTGTTAAGCAAATAGTCTAATAATTAACAAATTATAGCCAAAATATTATAGTGGTGTTGTCTGACAACACAGGATCATATTTGCTCATAATGGCGTGTTTGGACACTGCTTTAGAGGAAATGAGGCCACCACGTTAAATCCGATTTGATTGGCTAGAATAATATGTAAGGCGAAACATGATTAGTCGATGGCAAATACTATTTTTGGTTGTTAATGGCAACGATAGGAAGGGTACTTTTTTTCAAAAGCTTTTGTAAACATGGTCTCATTGGCTAGACCAATTAATATAGTCAATTAGGAGCGTCAGTTCAGTGCCACTTTTTGAAAATCCAATTTGTAAAAGCAAGTGCGTTGAGATCCAGCTCATATTTTTCTAATAAAAGCCTGGGACAGAGGCAGATCGGAATTGTGCCATAACTCATCGCCAGTCAACGTATTTGTTTAATATTTCCTTGAATTGTGGTAAGCTAGACACATTTGAATTCTTTTTGATGAAAATTGAATGTGAATTGATAAATTTATGTCTGTATGTGTGTGGTTCAGTAACAAACATGAGGCAAAGCCTAGATATTGCTCTATCATGAGAAAAACTTGTCGGAGAGGAGTATAACTGCATGGGATTGCCAAATAGTACTATGACACCTATCTTATTGAATAGAAGGAAGTAATGCTGGAATTGAAGAGGCGTTGTAACCATTAGGGAGAGGAATACTGGTGTATATTGTACATGAGAAGCTAGCAGTTGGTCTACAGCGCTGAACTAGGTATTTGTTATGTATTGTGCTTCAGTGTGGAAATACATTATAAATTAGTTCTGAAGTAGGAGGTACAACCTTCTTGTTTCAGGGACCGTGGTACTAAAGTAGTAAAGCAGCACCTGGTCTGAGTTTTGCTGAATCCAGAGGCTGATAGCATACTCCTTGGTCAAAATATCGACCAGTGTTGTTCCTCAAGAAAACGGTGAAGCAAGCGAGCATAGGAGACTGTTTCCTGCCGCCCACACAGAAGTTAAGATTACGTTGGCCAGAGCAGCTCAATCTTGTGTATACCCCCCTCTAAAAGTGACTTTACATTAAATCAAGAGGGACATTTATTTGTTTCAAATAAAAAGAAACTGTGAACCTTTCCAATATTATTTCCACCAGAAACAAACACTTGAAGTCATGATGACAAACAACAACACATATATTGGGGTCCTGTCCGGGATTTTCAATCTTCTCCTATTATATATATTGGGGGTAATTCACTTCAGGGAATAATAAAAAAAATTAAAAGGTATCCTTGGGTGGAAATAAATAAGGTTGAGCTCTCAGTGCTTGTGGTTGTCCTTAGATAATTAGTTGTAGTTTGACTTGTTTAGGTTAGACATTGTATAAATTTGCCTGTTAGACAATGGCCGACCTGGCAAAATTTCGATCTGCTGCTATGCAGGCTGCAAAAGAGTTAGGAATGGACGGGCAAGTTATGATTGCTTATGTCACTACTGAATGTAACAAATATATTGAACGTGAAGAAAGAAAATTTGAAGCAGAAAAAAAATTAGAATCTGAAAGATTAGAAAAAGAAGCTGAAAGAAAGTTAGAAGTAGAAAAAGAAATTAAGAGGTTGCAGATTGAGGCTGAAGAAAAAAAGTTAGAGACTGAAAAAGAGCTTAAGAGGTTGCAGATTGAGGCTGACAAGGAGGCTAGGGCATTGGAGGCTGAGGCTAAGAAGGTCCAATTGGAGGCCGAAAGAGAAGAACGGAGACAGGCTGCAGAAAGGGAAGCAGAAGACAAGAGATTACAAAGGGAAGCAGAAGATAAGAGATTACAAAGGGAGCACGAGTTACGACTAAGGGAGTTGGAATTTCAAGGCCATGCTCCTGAAAATGGTGCCAGTCCCTTTACCTCTGATGCCTCTGCTAGTCAGGGAGCCTCAACCTCAGCTATGAACTTTCATTTAGATCATTTTGTTGAGAAAGAAGATGATATCGAGAGCTATCTAAATAGATATGAACTATTAGCTACCACGTAAGGGTTAGAGAGAGAAAGGTGGAGCTTAAAGTTATCTCAAGGGCTTCGTGGTACAGCTTATGATGTTTTCGCCAAAATGAGCAGAGATGATCAAGAAAATTATGACATGCTAAAGCAGGCTCTTTTGTTAAGATATGAAAAGAACGGTGAATTTTATAGAAAAAAATTTAGGAATGCTAAACTACTGTCAGGTGAAACCTATCACCAGTTCTCTGCACGGTTAGAGACATACTTGGAGAAATGGACTTCTCTGGGGAAAACCCAAGATCTTAAGGGAATGATCCTTATAGAACAATTAAGAGAGTCCATGGCTCCAGACCTGAGAAAGTTTCTCATGGAACAAGGTGCAGAGAGACTGAGTGAGTTACTAAATGTCGCTGAAAGGTATCAGGCAGCTCAAGCAGAGGTAACCAGTAATAAAAAGAAACAGGCAGATAATTTTAAGGCACCACAGAACTTTAATAAATTTGATCCTAGAGATCAGAACAAAGGTAGGCACCAGTTTGATAGGCCACGGTATGACAATAAAAATAAAACCCCACAATTCGATGAAAGGAAATATGATGAAAGAAAATCTTTCAACCAAGGAAGGAGGTGGTGTAAAAATTGTAGGATGAACAGTCATGACACTGACCGTTGCAGAAGGAACCCTATAGTAATGGCCACCCTTCAGGTCAGGTCGACCTCAAGACAGGAGGAGGATATTATGTTAAATACCACTCCAGAAGAGATGAGGAAGGCGCAGGCTGGGGATAAGACCCTCAAGCCTTGTTTTAGAAAATTGTCAAAGTGTCACACACCTCCAGGAAAAGGAGACTTCTATATGAAGAACAAACTGATATACCGGAAGACTGGAACTAGATCCAAAGGTCAGGGACAGCTGGTACTTCCAAAAAGGTATAGGGCAGACTTAATAAGGAACTTACATGTGAAACAAGATGGGGACCATGAGAAAATAGGTACCATCATTCAAAAGGTAGCTCAGAATTATTATTGGCCCAAGGCAAGGTGGGACATTGAAAATTTTGTAGAGAGATGTGGCATATTACATGAGGGAACACCCACAAGTGGGAATAGTGATCAGGACCTCCACACGCCACGGGGCAAACGTAGGCCTGACACTGAAAAGAAAAATAAATTTAATAAAGTGGACCAAGTGGAATGGGAAGCCCCTTTTCACGGACAATCTTCAATTGACTGTTTTACAATGGCCACGATGCAGAGAGTGCAAAAAGATGTCTTACCCCAGGATAAGCCGAAAATCCCTCAATCGGACTTATGTAAACGGGAGGAAGAAGATGTAGAGAGGAAATCTCTCATCAAGAATTCTAAGTGGGGAGAAAGCCCCAAGAAAAAAATTGGTAGCGGTCGATTTGTGCAGGATGATTCTGGGAAGAAAAGTCATCACAACAGGGCTTCGAGTGCAAAGGACCTGACATGTGCCAGGAAAAATAAGTTTCCGAATTTAAAAGTCCATATGTAACTCTGTTAAGAACGTGGACTGATGACAAGGCAGAGGAAAATATTACACCCTCATACCAATATGTGAATGAGCTGACCACTCGTTTAAAAACTGGCTGGAAACTTGCCAATGAAAATTTGAGACAAGCCAGGAAAAAACATGCTGCCTATTACAACAGGAAAGCTAAAGACAGAGATTTGGCTGTGGGAGAGAAGGTACTGCTTCTTCTACCCGGTAGTCAGAATAAGTTACAAATTGGATGGCAAGGTCCATATACAGTTCTAGAGAAGGTGTCTAGAACCAATTATAAGATAGATAAGAAGGGGAAAGAAAAAATCTATCATGTGAATCTCCTGAAGAAATATTTGGAAAGAGAAAATCAGGAAGAGACACACTTGTTGACTTTGTCCATTGCAATGGAGATGAAAAAGGAACCACATTCATCATTTGAATATCCATTACATCCCTGTGAGACAGCGGCACAGGTAAAAATCAGTACACATTTAACGAAAAATCAGAAGGAGAGAGTGCAACAGGTTCTAGATGATCATACAGAGGTGTTAACGGACCGACCGGGGCATACAAACTTATTGGAATATGATATGAAACTGATAGACCCCACACCTGTCTGTATGAAAGCCTATTCGATTCCTTTTGCTAAGGAGAAAGCCTTGAAGGAAGAGATAGACTATTTGTTGAAGGAGGGAATAATTTCACACACTGAATCTTCGTATAGTTCCAGTGTGGTACTCTTAAGGAAACCCTCTGGAGAACATAGACTCTGTATAGATTACAGGAGACTGAATGCTATCACAGAAGGACAGGTGGATTCATTGCCGGATACAAATCAGTTGTTTGCCAGGCTAAATAAAGCTAAATATTTCTCAAAAGTGGATCTGAGTAAAGGATACTATCAGATTCCAGTAAAGCCTGAGGTTAGACCGTACCTAGCTTTTAGTACCTCAGAGGGACACTATAAGTTTAACAGATTGCCATTTGGATTGAAGAATGCGCCTAGTGTCTTCTCTAGAATGATGAGAAAATTGTTGGATCCTCTGAATAATCCATGCATCACAAATTTCATGGATGATATCCTTATAGCAACAGAAACATTTGAGGAACACATTGACTCTCTGAACATGCTGTTTAATCGACTTAGAGAAGCGAATTTAACAGCCCGACCAACCAAATGTTGCGTTGGATGTAAAGAATTAGAATTCTTGGGACACACAGTCCATCAGGGAAACATGACCCCTGACCCCAAGAATTTAGAGAAACTAAAGAAAGCCCCGAGGCCACAAACCAAGAAAGACGTGAGAGCCTTCGTCTCATTATGTGGTTTCTACCAAAAGTATATCAAAAACTTTAATTCCATATGTGCACCGTTAACTGATTTGACACGCAAAGGAAATCCAGCACAGTGTGAATTGGCATACCAGGAATTGAAGGAAAAGCTCACAAGCAAACCTATTTTGAAATTACCTGACTTAAGTCAAGAATTCATTGTGAAAACGGATGCAAGTAATATCGGGTTAGGCGCGACCCTGTTACAGAAATCAGATGCACTGAATGGGGAATTAACCCCAGTGGCATATGCTAGCAGAAAGTTGAATAAAGCTGAAACAAATTATTCAACTAGCGAAAAAGAATGTCTTGCAGTAATATGGGCAATCAAGAAATTCAATATTTATCTGTATGGGAAGGCATTTAAGTTGCAAACGGATCACAAACCCTTGTCGTTTCTAGCGCAGGCTAGGCATGAAAATTCGAGGTTACTCAGATGGTCCTTACTTTTGCAGCCATTCCAGTTCAGCATAGAGTATATTTCTGGAAAAACTAACCTGGGAGCGGATTTTCTAAGCCGCCATCCGTGTGATGAGAATCACCGTAAGCACCAGGAATAATATTAAATATCTCTATGTGTATATAGAATGTTAGGTGTTAAGCAAATAGTCTAATAATTAACAAATTATAGCCAAAATATTATAGTGGTGTTGTCTGACAACACAGGATCATATTTGCTCATAGTGGCGTGTTTGGACACTGCTTTAGAGGAAATGAGGCCACCATGTTAAATCCGATTTGATTGGCTAGAATAATATGTAAGGCGAAACATGATTAGTCGATGGCAAATACTATTTTTGGTTGTTAATGGCAACGATAGGAAGGGTACTTTTTTCAAAAGCTTTTGTAAACATGGTCTCATTGGCTAGACCAATTAATATAGTCAATTAGGAGCGTCAGTTCAGTGCCACTTTTTGAAAATCCAATTTGTAAAAGCAAGTGCGTTGAGATCCAGCTCATATTTTTCTAATAAAAGCCTGGGACAAAGGCAGATCGGAATTGTGCCATAACTCATCGCCAGTCAACGTATTTGTTTAATATTTCCTTGAATTGTGGTAAGCTAGACATATTTGAAATTTTCTTGATGAAAATTGAATGTGAATTGATAAATTTATGTCTGTATGTGTGTGGTTCAGTAACAAACATGAGGCAAAGCCTAGATATTGCTCTATCATGAGAAAACCTTGTCGGAGAGGAGTATAACTGCATGGGATTGCCAAATAGTACTATGACACCTATCTTATTGAATAGAAGGAAGTAATGCTGGAATTGCAGAGGCGTTGTAACCATTAGGGAGAGGAATACTGGTGTATATTGTACATTAGAAGCTAGCAGTTGGTCTACAGCGCTGAACTAGGTGTTTGTTATGTATTGTGCTTCAGTGTGGAAATAGATTATAAATTAGTTCTGAAGTAGGAGGTACAACCTTCTTGTTTCAGGGACCGTGGTACTAAAGTATTAAAGCAGCACCTGGTCTGAGTTTTGCTGAATCCAGAGGCTGATAGCATACTCCTTGGTCAAGATATCGACCAGTGTTGTTCCTCAAGAAAACGGTGAAGCAAGCGAGCATAGGAGACTGTTTCCTGCCGCCCACACAGAAGTTAAGATTACGTTGGCCAGAGCAGCTCAATCTTGTGTATACCCCCCCCCCCTTTCTAAAAGTGACTTTACATTAAATCAAGAGGGACATTTATTTGTTTCAAATAAAAAGAAACTGTGAACCTTTCCAATATTATTTCCACCAGAAACAAACACTTGAAGTCATGATAACAAACAACAACCTAGCTTGAATAGCCAGTATTACCTCATAGTACTACATCACTACTTACACACATATTGTAATAATAATGTATGTCAATACAACGATCCTATCTATAAATTGTGTACATACAACTTGTGATTTCATTTGATTGTGATTCCTGGTTCACTTTGTAGTTGAATCAGGATCTCTATTATTGAAAGGAATTAATACATATTTTTAAAAGTTAAACTTGACTTATTAAGATAGTCTTATAGAGTGTTCTATGTATGTGAGTGTCACAGTGTTGTAAAGTATTGTGGATTAAATTAAATTGTTTATCTGTCTGTTGGTTGTTGTAAACATACACTTCATCACTATCATAACCCTAGACATTCAACGTAGTCATCATAATATTCCAGAATAAGTCTGACTGAGGTCTAAATGTGGTAGCAAAGTAAGGTCATCTGTAATACACCACACTTATTAGATACAGATACCTTCACAGCTGATCTCAGTCAGTACACTAAGTCCCCTATAAATATTTATAACATCCCACTTTACCACAATGTGTTGCAAACAAATTTTAGTTACAAATTACAATACAGTAACTCTCTTGTTCTTTGTCAACACTGGAGTATAATGTCAAGCGCGCACTGATTGTTCTATCCACAATAACATGTAGTGGTCTCCAGGAACATAATGTCACTATGACCTTCTCGATGAATAGTTGAGACTTGACCAAAAGTTCGTAGACGGTACTGTTTACAAAAAAATTTGACCTCGAACTATGTAACTTGAATGTACAGATGTTGAAAAGTCTGTTGCCTGAAACGGTAAACAACCAGCAGTACTGTTTACATAAGGACTTGACCTGTGTGCAGCTGTAACGTGTAAACAACCAGCGGTACTGTTTACAAAACGAATCGACTTGTGTGCAGCTGTGGTCCACGTAGCAATATTGCCTAGAAGCCAACACTGTTTATGTGGGTCAACAGTCAATGACGTAATTCTGCTGTCAACCCTGATTGTTCCAATCTGTAACATCAACCAAAATTGAAGCAGTAAAGCCCACGGACATGGCCTACCAGAAATGTTACTTGATTTTTCTTGCTCCTTAGCTGGTTTGCTTCTGCGTGTTGCAGATGTTGATGAAGAGACATGGGTGTGCAGAGACGCGAATGTGTTTAGGCTCATATGTAGTATACAAACACCCAGTCACACTCGTACTACAGTCAATGATGGTTGGAACTACTTGTGATGGTTCATACATTTATTAACAGGACTAACATGTAGAATCACACAGGAACAGTCAATGTAAACAAGTTCATGTACATCATGTCAATGGAAATCGCTTGGTACATATCAGTCATTCTGGCTGGTGAACATTCATATATGTATGCATGTCAATAGTGTTATGTTCTTTTCATGTACTGTTCATAATGCCGCTTTTGGTATCTCTGACTGAACGCGTCAGATACCTTCATAACTCCGTCATACAAAAGACGAGCCCTTAACTCAAGTAATCCTATTACTAGGGCCGTCGTACACCTTGGCATAACACGCCAATCATGTCGGTACATGCCGTAGAATAGTTGCCATTACACAGACCTGACGATGACGTCAGCTGTGCATTCTTCATTAAGCAGGTTGCATGAATTATGCTTTAATGCTTGTATAGATCTACCGCCAACCTGCAGTTTCCACCACATATAACTTCATCACTGGACTTCTGATCATATAAGACAAATAGTCTTGAATAGCTACCTTGAGCACAAATATAAGTTCTGCTTTACAGGAATCGTGAACTGTTCTCACAGCTAGGTAAGCCTTTACCAAATTCTGTCACCGAATACATAATAATGGCAAAGTCGGTGTTACCTTGAAACGAATCCTCAGAACACAATAATAACACTGTCGTCCTTCCTGACGCACAGAGAATCAATGGGGAAAACTGACAACGCAGTCACTTCGAAGATTTTCCTTCCCCAGAGTACAATGGACATACATCGTCCCACAGAAGCCAGATAGCAACTCAACAAGCCGGAAGTCTAATTTCGCGCTCTCCACTGCGCATCGCATATAGCCCAGAACTGTATTACCTTTGACCCAAAAGTTTAAACACAATGAATGAACAAACAAGGGAGATAACCCCTAATCAACCTGACACAGCAAAGTCAAGACATAGTTACTAAACTTTGACCAGGGTGAAAAACCTACAACCAATAGATCGATGTTTGAAACTCCATCAAAAATGACCGCAACAACCATCAGCAACCAAGAACTGCTTATTCGGAGTAACCAGGAAGACATGCACACAATCATAGCTGGCAGACGCTGGAGTTGGGTTGGCCACGTCCTCAGAAGGGACCCTGATGCCATCACAAGAACAGTTATGCTATGGACCCCCGAAGGAAAGCGAAAGAGAGGCCGACCAAAAACAACCTGGCAGAGAACTGTGGAAGCTGAGATGCAAAGAATGAACCAGAGTTGAGGCACTGTACGAAGGATGGCCGCCGACCGAACAAAGTGGAATCAATTTGTTGCTGCCCTACAAGACGCCACCAGGCGTGATGGCCACTGACTGCTTTGACGGTCGGCGGCTATGGATCAAGGAAGAAGAAGAAAAAAAAAGATCTGAGGGGTATCACCTCACGGGCGCATCATCACCTCAGTCAGTTATGACAGGGGGCGGCTAGTTCTATTAATTAAATCATAGCTCAGGCGAAAATGCAATACAGAAAAGAAAACATAGACACGACAGACAGTCATAGTTAATGAAATATTAGATAATATGAATACACAGTATTAACGAAATCGCAGAAAAGAGGGACAAGAAGTGTTAAGGAAATCATAGATAAGATGAAAGAAGTACTACGGAAATCAAAGATTAGAAGTACTAAGGAAATCATAGATTAGAAGTACTAAGAAAATCATAGATAAGATGAACAGAAGTACTAATGAAACCACATATTAGATAAAAAGTATTAATGAAACCAAATATAATAATAGATAAATAGTATTAACCACATCATAGATACGAAAGGCAGATGGTACTAAGGAAATATGAGATGGATAGATATTAGCGAAATAATAAATAAGAGGGACATGCGATTCAAATGAAAACGTGTCTATGATAGACAGACAATATTTACGAAATAATAGCTCACAAATATATTAAAGGAGCCGTAGATATGTGACAAGAGGTTTTTAATTATATAAGTGATAGATAAGACATCCAGGTGTATCAGTTGACACAAAGATAGAATGCCAGTCAAGAGTTCTGGTCTTAAAAGTAATACCGCAGTCTTAGAAATAAGCACTGGTGTATAGTTGTCATAGGAATTGTCAGACTGTGAAAATCACTGCCCCAGATGGTAAGAAGTAGTACCAGGATTTAACGTGTCTCCTCCCACAACTATCCTATGTTACATTAATGCTAGGGGATAAATAAAATGAATGAAAACTTTAAACTCAATGGTAAAACGTGACGATGTCATAAAGACATGTAAGGAGAGAACAAGAAAGTATTCAGTGGGGTACTGGAAGATGAGACAGGTCTGTATTTCAGAGCTAGCATTTGCTGATGATGTTGTCCTGATTGCTAAATCAGAGACACATCTCCAATCCAACCTGCAAGTCTGGAAGGAAGAGCTGGAGAAGAGAGGGATGGTCATAAGCAGCTTTAAAACAAAATCCATGGTGATATCACGAGAAGAAAGAAAACATCAGATTAAGTTGGGAGAACAGGTCCTGGAGCAGGTCGACCACTTTAAATATCTCGGAGCTATTATAGACCGAAAGGGGGGCATCAAAGAAGAGTTGGCCACTCGAAAAGCAGCGGCTGGGAGACTTTATCAGGCCATAAATCGAGGATTCCTCAGCAAGAAAGAGGTTGGTAAGAAAACGAAGATGGCTGTATACCGCTCCACCTATGTCCAAGTCTTGACATATGGATGCGAGTCATGGGCAATGACTACAACCCACAAAAGCCAGATTCAAACCTCAGAAATGAGGTATCTGAGGAAGGTGGTTGAAGTAACAAGAAGAGACATGGTCCGCAACCAGATGATACGTCAAGGCCTAAAATCCCACCCGCTGCAGACCCAAATAGAACAGTCCCAACTAAGATGGTTTGGCCATGTCTGCAGAATGGGAGAAGATCGGCTACCACGACAAGCATGGGAAACAAAGAGCCAGGGATCCAGACCTCCAGGACGACCCAGAGTCCGCTGGGAGGACAACATTAGACAATCTTTGAAGGACCGAGGACTAGAATGGAACCAGGCCAGGAAGAAGACAGCCGATATGATAGTCTGGCGCTCTCTCTTCCAAACCTCTACACCTCACGGTAGAAGAGGAACGACTAAGTAAGTAAGGTAAAACGTGAACAAGTCCCCACGTACAATTAATGAATCATTTAATTTTCTTTTTCTGCTGTTTGGAAAAGAGTAATACAAATATTCAAAAAATATACACAAAATTAATGTTATCTCTTATCTAGAGTGTTTGTAGGAATGTTCGTTCCTTTTGGAGAAATAGTGTTACATAAAAAAGTCACTTGGCAATTTAATCTGTAGAATTGTCCTTTTCCTTTCAGGATCTGGAATACTATTCTCTTGGCTAGTAAAGTTAATGAACACTTGCTTTACTGTTACTAGAATCACTGGTCTTATAGCCCTTTGAATTTATCACAAGATTATCATCATCTGACGTGCTACTTGACATAGATATGATAACTGTTTTGGCTGTTTTAGCTGCTGTTTCACATAAGCTTCTGTCCGGTCCCTTTAGATCACTTATCCTGGATCCAGGATACTGTTGACACTGTACTGTCCCTGTAGTTAATCAGTCTTGGCAGACCCACAGTAGGGGTACCAAGAACCAGCTGTAGTTCACACGTTGGGTTCCTTCACTTATGTGGGATTACCAGTTGTGACGTATAATGGAAAGAAAGCCTACAGTAATCTGACAGGCTTGTAACCTCGTAGCGTTCTAGGATTTGCTAGCACAACCACGCATTTTTTCTACCTGTGTTTTACTAACACAAGCGTACTTTTCGTCCCACCTCTTTTTCTGTGAACACAAGCTAACGCAGTGTTTACAAACTGCATGATCTGTCAGTCATAACAGGTAGCGAATCAGGTTTGTTTACCTAGTTTTCTCACGCGAGCTTATCTGTCTATCATACGATACCTAACAGACTGCACGTGAAAAACACAGAGTCTTTGAAGTCCACGAGGGGAGATCCAGGATTTTCCCGAGTGCGCTTTGATGTCGATTCACGGCCGAAAATCTTCGACAACCCCGTTACACGGATATGTCTTTGATGGCATTCGAACGCCAGAGAAAGGTCGACCGTAAACTTTTATCTGGGGAACTCATGTTTCTGATTCTCCGTTTCTCACACAATAGTGCGAAAAGTAATATCATCTATAGATCAGAGAAACATAATGATATATAAACTGTGTTTTCTTAAACCTGCTATCAGTTGCCGCTCAGAATTTTTGGATAGTCTGAGCACGTAGTTCTAGAACCATTGTGGAAAATGTGTTAATAGCATTCGTGGAGATTTTCATTCTGATTTTCTGGTAATAGAAATTAGTGCTTACGTGTTTAAAAGTGTAAAGCTTTTACCGTTATAATTCACTTAGATTTTCTAGCGTTAAAACTAGTGAAATAAAAGAACGCGTAGCTATTTCATACCAGATGATCAGTTATAATCTTAAATTTCACCACACGCTTTCTCACACAAGAAGAGACGGTTAGCTGACTGTTTTAAATGCTAGGCTTGACTGATAGTGACAGAAAAGAATTCACGTTTTATTTCATTGTGCGTATTTATTATAAGTGCCTATTATTTAATATCATACGACTAAACTATCAGACGCCGACCAATTTAATAGCTATTAACGACAGGCGATACTTTGTGTAAGTGCGCATATGGATAATTAAATAATAGTTAACATTGTACGCTGACTGCCGGGGCGAGCAAGGGGCGGGGAGAGTTGCATAATTTCCTCCGACCTGAAACTCAGCGCTAGCGACGGGCGATAGAGTAGGCTAAAGACACCGTGTGCCTTTTAAATTTAATCAGGACTGACGGAGTGGATAAGAGATCGTCTTGTCCCCGTCTGTGTGCATATATGTAGCTATATAGAATAGTAGCATTTTTCCATAAATGTTTCTTATATATTCATAGCAGACCTGATCAAGGGCGTCTAGTGGTCTGTTGGTCTTTTCTTTTTAACTGATTGGTTAATGATGTCTTTTCTTGGCTTGTGCGTCACCAATTTCATTGATGAGCAAGTATGTGCCAACGATACACGGGAAACATTTTAACGGGTAAAATTTAACAGGACTTTCCAAACCCAGAAATATTTTTTCCATTTTATCAGCCCACTGGGGTGGTGGAAAAAAATAACATTCATTCCCGAATTCTGACAGTCGTATTCAAGTGTAGCAACCAGAATTTACGCTGTTTCAGAATCGGCACTCAACCATAGAGCCAGCAGATAGGATTATCATCATTTATCAATTCTTCTTCTTCTTCCTCGTTCGTCCTGAAAAGGACGTTGGTTGCGTTGTGTCCGTTTACAGCAAAGCTGCAATATTTGCACCTTTCGGCAGACACATCCGACTTCAGCACGGAATTTTTGGGGACCGGGTTTGCCTTCCCACCTCGATCCCTACTCTCTCAGCCAGACAGCAGTGGTGCAGCCTGTTTCCAGGACCACCACTTGGAGGTAAAGTAGGGTCTTGGTCAGCTCTGGTTCGCTGACCCTGACGCAAGCAGTCAAGCTATGGGTCGCTGACTGCATTCAACTCTCTAGCTGCGTCTTCGGTCCCATTTATCAATTGTAACATTTTTAGCAACCCAAATACTGGAAGTATTTTCCTCTTTTAACTGTGAACCCCAAGATCACGTTTCTACAGCAACCATTGGCGGTGACATTTTGTTCATCCAGGAAAAACCCACCCCAAATTCGGCGTTCACCTCACTAGTCTTTATTTGTTAGAGGATGATCTGGGGCCAATTTGGGAAATACATCTGACATTTTTTATAGTCAGGAAACATTGTAATTTCAATGGATATCACCAAGAGTAGGTAAGAGTGATCGAGTGGCCACTGTATGAAAGAGAGAGTGAATATTTTTCTTTGTTACAGGGACTTTACCAAAACTGGATTTGCTTAAACTTGTTAACTTTACTGGGTGGCATATAGTAGGAACTTGTTTTCTTTACTGTCTACTCTGTAACATAGTGCTAACCTTTGACTTTTGGGTTATTAACTTTTTTGGTTCTTTTTCTTCATAGTGGAGGGCACATTTATTCTGCTATTTCATATGTATGTAAATCGGATTTTATTTGATCTTTCTTTAGATATTTGATGTTGTAAAGTTTAAATGATAATAAACAACAAAAGAAACTTAACTTTGTGTGTTGGTCAGACCCATTCCCAATTAACCGTAGTTTTTCACGTTTGTGTGTCTTTTTGTCATTTAGCTCTGTGTGTGTGTGTGTGTGTGTGTGTGTGTGTGTGTGTGTGTGTGTGTGTGTGTGTGTGTGTGTGTGTGTGTGTGTGTGTGTGTGTGTGTGTGTGTGTGTGTGTGTGTGTGTGTGTGTGTGTGTGTGTGTGTGTGTGTGTGTGTGTGTGTGTGTAGTTAAACTTATATTTATACGTATGAGGAGGGCAAGGTTGTCTTGTACTAAATTATAGTCGTATAGTTAGGCTGGAATAGAGAAACTTACTCACTCCATAGACATATTTTGTTCCTTAAAATATCACCCGTGAAATCTATTTCTCATACCTTTTTCTCACGTACCTATAAACATCCAATCTACTCAGAGGGGAGAAAAATAACTCACAACCTATCTGTAAGACACCAGTGATGAACGACACAGGCTTTTGATACTTGACAGTGTGGATCGAATTGTCAAATGAACCCTCAAACTTCAGAAATCACACTGGACATTAATTGTATGGCAGGCTGCACACAGCTGTAGATGGCAAAAGAGTAGTGGCAAACTCTGTCCTGCGTCCAGTCTGTTTGAAAACTTATTTCAGTGTCCCTTTATCATATTGCGCTCCCCCGTTTATTGGCCAACGCGTTCCGCAGAGAGAGCTGACATTACAGGATTGTTGGGTCTGTATAGTTTGTAAGCAAGATGAATGAAATTATGCCATCTGTACAAACTGTTCCATCTCTTTAACTCATCATCATCAGCTGCCATCTCCACAACGAAAGGTTGGCTGTAAAGGATCTCCAACGTCTTCTGTCTCTTGTCTTGGTGCTGCACTCTGATAGGCTCTTCCCTGTCCATCTCTTGATGTTATCTTCCCACTTATAGCACTGTCTTCCCCTTGCACGTTTGCCTTCACCTCTCCCTTCTATTATGGTCTTCTGCAAGGTGTTATGCCTTTTTATGTGGCCAAAGTACTTTAGCTGCCGAACTTTGATCTCCCTCATTAGTTCTCTTTTCATACCTAGATTTTCTAGGACCTCCTTATTTGTTTTCTCTTTCCATGAGATACGCCCCATTCTTCTATATATCCACATTTCAAGAGCCTCAATTCTTTCTTCCAAATACTTATACATCGTCCTTGTTTCTGTCCCATACAGAAATGCAGAATATATATAACACTTTATGATTCTCAGTTTTAATTTGTGAGATAACTGTTTTGATGTCTTTAACTGGACTTTCCAAACCCAGAAATATTTTTGTGGCTGGCGAAGGGTAAAACCCGAAACGTCCCTTGTTTCATGTGAACCGTTATTTGTAGAACTGATTCAATACCGTTTTATTGGTGTATATACTTATGTTCCATCTCTTTCTTCGACGTTCTAATCTTCTGTCCATCCGATTCTGTCCATTTAGATCTCGCTAGAACCGGACAGTCCAGAGCTACCATTCCTTCTAACTTTCTTATTCGTCCGACCATTTAACATTTTCCTATAACGCTCGACAGTGTGTAGTGACCATATCAACTCATAGTTTTATACATTCAACTTACGCTATCTTCTTTTCCAAAACCATTCCAGCCATAATCCATATATGGGAATATAGAGGCAAACTTCCAGAATTGAAGCATATAAATCTTTCTGCTATTCTTCCATCCTGGTGGTTATACCATCATTCAGAAGTTGGAACTAAAACACACGTCCCTAGCAACAAGCAGGCCATATTGTTAGGCATTGTGACCCTCCTCGCTCGCCGTTTTGTGATTGCGTGCTATTTTAGAAACACCATCGCATCGCGGTAATCGATTTCCGCAACAATATTGGAAAAAATGTTGCTACCTTGCTCGTCCGTATTTTTAAGCTGGAAGATGTCTATCTTAACTATTGCGTACAATACTGTTGTGAATCGTCCTTTTTGAAGTTAGTTTTTCTGCTTTTTAATCCTGTTCCAGATATGTGGGACACCGACTAAAGAAAACTGCACCCACGTTCTGGTTTCTTTGATACCGATTTCTCTTTTCTATTTCTATTTTTTCAGTTCTACTTTTCATCCACTCTCTTACTGCTGCGTCCTCAACATTAGGGTTTCCATTTGCTTTACAGCATGATGAAATAGGGTCTGTATGTTTCATCTGAATGTTACAGCCCTGTTTTGCCTGATATGTGTTGGCGGGTTTCCCTCCCAACTTCCTGGACATTCGATTGTGGCTAAATAATTTTTTTTTAAACTGGCTCTTGTGGTTCAGCCTGTAATCTAGACAGTATGGGATGTTCCTTGTCCCCTCTCGAGCCAATATCGAGAGTAACCATAGTCGCTGGTTTATAGATAGACCTATTGTGATAACGCTTACGTCGACTCTCTGGATCTACCTTGGTGCACTCTGGGCAGGAATTTACATACCGGTTGATGTCCTCAGTAATATCTGGCCAGTAGTAATGGGTGGCTATACTTTGTTTTGAGGCACCATTACCCAGGTGTTCACTCAAAGTAGCAATGTGCCCCCATTCTATATCCTTGTTTCTATATGTGGATGGCACCACAACCTGTCCATATCCTTTTGGTTCTCTGTCAGCTTTTCTGTGCAACAGTCCATGATCCATATAGAAATCTCCCTTCTCTGGAGAGTTATGTGTTTTTGGCAGTTTGCCAAAACCAGGCTTCAATGTACTATCATGGGTTTGAACCTTCTTCATCTCAGTTGGATGAATTTTTAATTGAGTGTCTGTAGAAGTACATTTCTCTGACCATAGTCCGTACTGGCCTTCACTGTAGACGTCGATGATACTAGCCAGTACTGTTGAAGTTTTTGATTTTATATAATATTTTTGGAGAACGACATGGTTAGCTGTAGAAGGATGTGACATTTGAGAGTACAGCCATGATAACACACACACCAATCCACGTATATAAGTCAGGAAAGGTTGTAACGACTGTGGTACGGTTATTCACAGTTTATTACCACAGTAACAAGGACATCATCACATTCAAGACACACTGTCAATAGTACAAGATTGCACTTCATGTAAATAACATTGATCTACTACCAAGTAGTGTAGGGTAAATAATATCTCTGTGACTCCTCTTCAACGAGCTGCAAGTAATGCAGTGTAAATAATATCCCTATGACTTCTTTATCACCTCTGACCAAACTAGTCAGGTATATCTCTGGCAAAAATAGGCCGCATAGATGGCGGGCTTCCTTATATAAATAATGTTAATCTTCCTCATCACATCTGACCAAACTAGTCAGGTATATCTCTGGCAAAAATAGGCCGCATAGATGGCGGGCTTCCTTATATAAATAATGTTAATCTTCCTCATCACATCTGACCAAACTAGTCAGGTATATCTCTGGCAAAAATAGGCCGCATAGATGGCGGGCTTACTTATATAAATAATGTTAATCTTCTTCATCACATCTGACCAAACTAGTCAGGTATATCTCTGGCAAAAATAGGCTACATAGATGGCGGGCTTCCTTATATAAATAATGTTAATCTTCTTCATCATATTCCCGCACCGGGAGTAAGTCACCTCAAAATGTCAAGTTCGTAGCTACCACAAATAGCTTCAAAAGTATTGTTACCTGCTCTGCACTCTAGGAAACAAACACACAAGAAACACTGGCCATTTCCTAGGCTTTACCGAACTATGCCAGAATCACAATCAAGGGGAATCTTAAACATATTTAATACACAAAGAACTCTGATCCTCTTTTACACTGCCAGAAAAACATGGCGGGACACCTTCTTCGCTCAAACTGCCGAGCCAGACTGCCAAACGAAGCAGTCTTCCGGACCCGCCAAAACCTTGGCGCATGCGCGAATCATCGCGTGACTTAAGAAAATCTACGAACAGAACCTTATATGAGCATATAGCTAGACAATAGCAAGCCCAAGGGAGATAACAACTAAATCTAACTTATTCCAGAAAATATTACAACTGGTTGACTCCCTTAGACCACAAATATAAAAAAGAAATATAATAAAGGTCACATTCCTAACTTACCACAAACTGACTCTTAACAGTTTACCACACCCCCCGGAAAAAAAATGAAAACTTTTTTTTTGGGGGGGGGAAATACATCAAACAATTGAGGGCGGTAGCATACAAATATCTACATAAACACACAGCTAAAAAAACACTGCTAGACATCTCCATAGTACTCTGCGCAGGCACCCCACTCTTCCGAAAACCGGGCCCACCAGCTCGTTCAACGCCCAGAGCGAACTGCCCCGAGAATCAGCTGTTCTCACACAGCTCAAAACAATTCAGAATAATATCATCTCAGCACTTGAGATGACTAGCGTTCACCACGCTTTCTGACTCTCTGTCTCTCGAGACTACGAGAAGATACTTTAAATAAATCATCACAGCTTATCAAGCATTCAAGCGTCGTAACCCAAAAATCCACTTGTACAACAAGCATTCTAAGGTTTACTTCCCCTTTGACCTTAACAGTGTCCCTCTTTTTGTTCTTGGAATCTGACCTGGTCTGGACTGCTGCCATAATCACAGTTTTACAGGTTCTCATAATAAAACATATCTACGCCACAACATCAGGGAGTAGACGGGATCATTTAGTACTGCTGCATTTATTTTCCCGTCCACGTAGCGACAACAGACTTGAATCTTCGCTATGGGCAAAGTTAGGGGTAATGCTTCCTTGAGAGGACCTTGAATTTCCAGTTTCTGTGGTGATTTGTTCAGGGCGTACTAGAGAAGCACAAACGACCGCGTCATAGGACAAACCTGTGTCATACATTCCTGTGACTTGTTTGCAATTCACGGTCACTATTTCCTGTATGGGTGGGTGATGGAGGCTATTCTGACTAACTGTCAGTTCTTTCCTATCTAACGATCTCACCTGTAAACATGCAGCATGATGAGGACGATTTTTCCTTCCACACTAATTCGTATTGTAGTTCTTCATTTGGCAATGTTTGTAGGGTTTCTGTTCCAGGGTGCTTTTCCACATTACTGAGATGTTCTTTCATGACAGGATCAAAGTTTGCCAGGAACTTTAGTAACCCAATGAAATTTCTAATTTTGTTTTCCTCTTACTATCTAAGTGATTTATTGTGGTCACGCAATGCAAGGTTCTGAGTTGCTATAACGTTTATGCAATTATGTAGCCATTTGAGTTTGAAGCTCTACGTCAATGATTTTTCTGGTATCTAAAAGATTTCTTTCCCGTTACTTTCATTGGTTGAAACAGTGTCGGTGATTTTTTTTGCCTTTTCATGGGTGCTAAACCTTTCTAGTGCATTCCGGTAATTGAACCCATTTTCCTGCTCCAACTAAGACTGATTGTCAGTTTGAGAACATGGCAAACAACAAAAACAAAATACTGCTGGTTTTCTGAAGAATTAGCAAGGCAGGCGCGCCAAACTTCTTCTCCATATCAACTCCAAACTTTCTTTTAAATCATGTTTTATTCGTTGCTCTATTTAGTGTAGAAATAAAAGAACCTTCACTATTTTGAAAACACTTCGAACACAATCTGATCATTTCTGTTCTCAGTGCATCTGATAAAATGGCTTCCTTCGATGTCTAATCAAACTCCAAGAAGCCTACATCATGATACTGAAACACATATGGTATGGTCTGTGCTGATTTGTCCTGCTCTTAATTGTTTAAAACTGCCATAACTGTCGTCCCTAACATCTTATCTGCGTGTCACCTTTACTTCCATTGCTCCTTTGTGCTGACACATGCAACTCTACGTCCTTAAAACTAAACACTTCTTCCAACTTCTCCCTTCCTAACAAACTTTCAACTGGTTCTGTTGCTCTTCTCTGCAGCACACCATCAGCTGACACATTCCGACAGTTACGCATATCTATACACATATGTGAAGTGTGATAAATGGGATAATCGTAAATGAGAAAAGGCATTTTTGCATTTTTTAACCATAAAAATGGCACGCCCCATACCCCCTTCTCTCTTCCCCCCCCCCAATGTAGTGCCCAAGGCGCGTGTACCACCTGCCTCACTCTAAGTGTATGTACATAGCATGTGCCTGTGCCTGAGTTGCAGTGTGCCTGTTTTTGTGGATCATGATGTGCGTTTTGTTCTGCAGAAATGGTTTGAAACATGTGACTGCTTTTGAATTAGTCTTGATCGCCTCGTGTGTCGATATGCGGATGACTTTGTGTGTTCTTCTTAGTGGACGGACACGTGTGCCTATGGGTTTATGTGAGTGGGTATACGTGTAAGATGGCAAATTGATGACAAATCAGAATCTTCAAGTGAAATGTTCAGTCAGTCCTATTGTATGGCTATGAAACACCGAGAACAATAAAAACAACAACCAAAAAGCTACAGACTTTCATAAATGGGAGCGTGCATAGAAAGGAAGGATTGAAGTTCCATGACAAGATCACTATTGTGGAACTGATAACATAAACCAGACACGTCCCAATGGAACAAGATAAGAAAAGAAGGCGCTGGCGATGAATATGACGCACAATGGCAAAACCTGTAAATAGCATTACAATCCAGTCCTTCTTCTAAAATTCCAATGGTAAGTGAGAAAAGGGGGAACCAAAAAAAAAAACACATGCAAAAGAGAACTGGGGCCATACAAGAAAGGGATGAGGATCCTATTGGAAAGACCTTGAACCTGGTGGTATGTGACATCAGGTTTCAGCATGTGCTTGTTGACGGCCTATGCTCCTTAGGAAGCTAAGGAATATTGATACTTGTATGATGAAAAACAACGCGAATGCAGCATTGTAAGGATGTGACTGAGAAAATTCAATATTGCAAAGAAAAAATGGAATGTTGCTTTATAAATGAAGTCTTTGAAAATACGTAAAAAAAATAAGAGAGATTAAATGACATGACAAAAGCTATGTTATACAAGATTCATACAGCATTTTCAGCTTTTTTTTCAGGAACAAGACAAATCGGTAAAAGGTAATACCATAGCAGATACTGCCGTAGGGGAGTGAAGTGTTAGAGACTTCACTAGACTAGGTCCAGCATCGAGAAGTAGGGTGACCAGTTCTCTTCTTCGCTGCCTTTTCCTTCCCTAACTCAAATGCAAACTCAGGCACCCATTTACAGATAGGTAGACTGAAGCATGTCGATACCGTGAACCGAACCCGGCACCTTAGATATCAAACTACGGCTATGTGTGTAGAAACTAATAAACCAGGAAACTCTAAACAAATCAATTAATAACAGCAGTAAGAGCATACACGTGGCGCCACCTTCTGGACTCATTTAGCCAGACACTGAATACCATCTGGCTAAAAAATTAATTAAAAATCTGAAAATGGAAAGTGATCAAAATAGCCAGGAATGTATACGACAAATAAAAACTAGTAAAGAGAAAAACACGTTATAGGCTACCCGTTTTTTTTATTGAAGTCCACTAAAAATATAACAGTTCTGTGATTTTCCTCACAATTTTGTGCACGTCATCGAGTTCTGTCATTCGAGGTTTCTTCAAATTTTGACACTTTAAAATGTATCACGACAGATGGTCAAGATATTTCAGCTCCCTTCCCTAGTGTCAGTGCTCAGCAACTGGTGTGCCGTGGGTGTCTGCCTGGTGTGCCGACACTCCAAGCAGAATACACCATAATGGTATTCAAAATTTTACCCCATTATATGGTAAAATACTAGGAAAGAACCTTACAAGTTGAGTGTTACAAATAATAAATTGAGCTATCAAAATCTACTGTGACAGTGGGAAGACAGTGTGTGCAGAAGACGAAGAATTCTGGAATATTTGTGTTATATTGTCGTCACTCACTCTGAACTACTTTCGCACACACGTCCGCAGTCACAGAAAAACTCTCTTGCTGACAGGGGTCCCACTTTTATTTATGAAACCCTATCAGGTAGTATATCAATCATACAAGGAACAATGTTGTCCACAAGGTTACTAGCTTATTCTGTAGGTATTCTCTATGTTACACCGTATAACAAATACCCAGCACAGACTGCTGGACTCTGAAATAAAATGAAACAATATAAACGGCAAGCATGGGAAACTAAGAGCCAGGGATCCAGACCTCCAGGACGACCCAAAGTCCGCTGGGAGGACACCATTAGACAATCTTTGAAGGACCGAGGACTAGAATGGAACCAAGCCAGGAGGAAGACAGCCGATAGAATAGTATGGCGCTCTCTCTTACAAACCTCTACACCTCACGGTAGAAGAGGAACGACTAAGTAAATAAGTTTTATGATTGCACGGAATATTTAAATATTTACCATAACCGCCAAATATTATAGTGTGCCGTGGAATTTTGAAGGACACTTTAGTGGCCCGTGAAATGAAAAAGGTTACGTAGCACTGCACTAGGTCATCTGTAGCTTAGTGAACCAAGGGCTTGAAACATCCAAACAATGCTTATATCAAATTAAATAAAAGTATTTAATAATAATACAGCTGTACCGTATACACAGAAAGGTATACGGGAGAAGACGTTCAGTAGGTTCGGCAGTGGCGTCATTCAGCCCACTTTCTATGGGCATGTAATGAGAAGGATAAAGCTGGAGTGTATCATGACAACAGGAAACATTGCAGGAAAAAGATATAGAGTACGACATAGAGAGAAGATATTAGACAGTTTGACATCACAGCATGAAAAGACATCAAGAAAAGAATATTAAAAAAAAAACAGTACTGGAGACTGGAAGTTGTTGAGTGAGATGGTCGCCACCAGACATGATACTTGAAGAGGAAGTTTGCCGGGTTTGTGAAACCGCTTGACGAATTTATTTAGGCTACAAAATGAGGCTAATACGAGGGACGGTAAAAAAGTAATGCCTCCTATTTTTTATGTATGTAAATACTGCATCGATGTGCAATTTGTAAATTTAGCAGGATTCCTCAAACACTCTTCTGCACTGTATAGCATTACCAACCTGTTTCAGTAACAGGTGGCACCACTGTAACAGTTTAAAAATGGCTGCCAAAGACGTACGGTTAAAACAACGTTATGTCATAGAATTCCGTTTGAAGAATGTTTATGGAGATTCAACAGTGGATGTTAGCACTGTCCGACGTTGGGTACATCGTTGTGACGAAGCTGAAGTAGGTCAATCCTCAATGGCTGACACAAAGCGGACTGGCTGTCCGTCTACCGCAGTGATTCCACACAACATTCATCGAGTTGATGGCATCATTCGTGGTGACCGTCGGGTAACACTGGATGAACTTTCTTCCATGTTGTCCATTAGTAAAGGCAGTGTCCAGAACATCATTAAAGACCTGGGTTATTCAAAAGTTTGTGCACGGTGGGTACCCAGAATGTTGACAGACAGACAGACAAAGAAACAAGGAAAACCATAGCCATCAACCTCTTGCACCGTTACAAAACTGAAGGAGAAGAGTTTTTAATCGAATATTGTGACAGGTGATGAGACTTGGGTTCATTTTTTTTAATAAGAATCCAAGAGACAGTCAATGGAATGGCATCACACAACATCGCCGACACGAAAGAAGTTCAAAAGTTCACCATCTGTAGGGAAAGTTATGGCCTCCGTGTTTTGGGATGAGAAGGGTGTGATTCTTCTCGACTTCTTGGAACAGGGAAACACGGTGAATGCAGACCATTACATTGAAACTTTGAGTGAATGCAGACCGTTACATTGAAACTTTGAAGAAGCTTAGAGGTCGTCTTCGGCGACTTTACCCATTAAAAGATCAGAGAACTGCACTACTGTTGCACGATAATGCCACGCCACACACCGCTAAACGCACCATTGATGCGATTGCAGAATTTGGCTGGACATTATTACCACATCCCCCTTACAGTCCCGATCTTGCACCTTCTGACTTCCATCTGTTTGGACCACTGAAAGAAGATCTTTGCGGACATCACTATGAGGACACCGAGACCCTTAAACGCGCCGTACGCCAGTGGTTTAAGAAAAAGGGCACAAATTTGTACCGTGCGGGGATACATGCCCTTGTGAGAAGATGGACAAAAACTGTAACAAATAACGGAGACTACATTGAGAAATAAATTTTGGAAGTTCAGACTTGGGGCTACATTTCAATGTGAATTTTAACTGTTTTTTTTTTTTTTTTTTTTGCCTATTGAATGAAATTAAAAATTACGAGGCATTACTTTTTGACCGTCCCTCGAACAACGAGAGATAAGCATGAATTTATCATATAAAATTGGCCAATTCATTAGATTACGTTTATCCTATTAAGTATAATGGAAACAATATTGGTAAAGATTAAACTAAAAATTCTCTCATCGTTGGAAACATTTCATATTTCATGACAGTGAAACTGATTGGGTCGTCTCTTGCTAAATGAGATGCAATGGTAGTTCTTTAAGGCATGTTTAAGTCTTGCACATCATTTAGCTGCCGACAACCGGAATCAAGAAAAATAGGGATACTGATTAATTATGCCATCAACTAGTGTGTGGTTGCTTCCTTAATCTGTCAACGGTGGGTAAGTTTTGAAAATACGTGCAAATCTGTATTATTCTGTTTCGTTTTATGATTTTTTTTTATATGTTTTATTCATTCATAAGTCATTCTTATGTACTTACTTAGTCGTTCCTCTTCTAACTTGGGGTGTAGAGGTATGCCAGAGAGAGAGCGCGCGCACACCATACTACCCTATCGGCTGTCTTCCTCCTGGCCTGGTTCCAATATAGTCCTCGGTTGTTCAACGATTGTCTAATGTTGTCCTCCCAGCGGACTCTGGGGTCGTCCTGGAGGTTGGGATCCCTGGTTCTTAGTTTCCTATATTTGTCGTGGTAGCCAATCTTCTCCCATTCTGCAGACATGGTCATGCCCTCGTAGTTGGGACTGTTCTATTTCGGTCTGCAGGGTGTGACGAAATCAGTTGTGTCCTTTTACATCATTTTCGTTCTCTCCTGCATTATCAACTTATTTCTTCATTTTCCTCACTCACTAAATCTATTATTTGGCATATTTTATGCACCTACATTTTTGCCTAGTCACTCCCAGACTTGTTTACGTTTCACCATGTGAATCGTAGTATTACAAGGCTAATTAGATCGGCTGGCAGATTATAATTTTATCGCCCAGTGTCGTGTAATGCAGACGATCACAGGAAATCATTGTTGACACAAGGTGGTATCGCACGATCGATGGAAAGAAAGCCAGATTGTCTGTCTAAGAATCCGTCTGGGAGATGTACGTAAACACAGGCGGTAATAAGGTAATCGCTTCCGATGGTCCGTCTCTGCATCAATAGTACAGATAACCTGTCAGAGAAGACAATATTCGCGGAAGGTATAAGTCAGGAAATGAGTTCACAGACGTGTTTGTAAGTTTGTACAAATGCAACCGGAAGTATTACGGCCTTATTTTGAAAATATAGATCATGAGTTTACATTTTAAAGATAATTTTAAACACGCTGGGGAAAATTAGATTAATACTCAACCACACCTAGTTCCAAGTTTACCATTGGTTTCATTTGAGAGCAGAACATAAACATTAATTCTCATTGGCAAGTTTGTCGAAAATACCATATGGGACTTGGAGCGAAAAATGAGAGCTATAAACTAGCAAAGTCTGAGACACAAATCAGACTGCATTTTCAACAACGTCAAGTAACAACTCCCCGGAGCCAGAGAAAAGGATCAGACAATGAATTCCAAAATTAAAAGGGACCAGATCGAAGTATTTGGGTGTCTTTATAACTTAAAAGAGAACCCGCAATTTTAAATACAAAGACTGGAGACTTAAGGAATCAGAAGCAGAAGTCATAAGAGGAATACTAAAAATACTCAGACCAAGTGTTCGAAGTGTCCATTCTACTGTGCCAGGAGATTGTAGACCCTATTTGGGGTAGGTTGTGAACATATATTTTATAAAGTGAATGTGACATGTTACTTGCTAAGTGGTTATACAAGTCATATTAGGCTGGCAACCTCAACATATGAAAATAGTATATTCATAAACCACTACATCAAGCGCTGGTTATTGCTTCTTGCTAGCTGTCGTGTATGATTTATCAGATAGGTAATATATGTTTATAGCCCTGTCTGAGCAGAGGTGATAGTGATGACAATGTGAAAGTAAGGGGTAAGAAATAGTTTTATCACGAGGTGATCGTGTAAGAGAAAGGACAGTCTCTGGATAGAATAATTTATCTAATCCAGCCTATCTGGTCGACAATATTTAAATCAGACGCACTTTCTCTCCTTGTACGAAAATACAAGTTACACTGCACTCACATGCACACAATTCTGTGACAAATACGTACGAACGTGAAAACAAACTATGGATAACATATAACAGATAGGGGTTGACCGACACAATAACTAAAGGTTTAATAAAGTTTATTATAAATAGAAAATCACAACATAAATCATATGCATCAAGAGATCATTTTTCAGACAAAATGAAAATTAATCAAATAGGTTCTCCCCTCTTGTAAAGGAAAAGAAAGGACGATCTCAATAGAGGTTAATTAACCCAAAAGATCAAAGGTTAACAATAAGTTATGAAATAGTCAGTATGAGAAAAGAATAGGTTCCTAATGTAAACTATCCCGTGACTAATCAGATTATTGAGATTTAAAAAAAAGAAAGAAGAAACCATATAAGTATATGATGTTAACAAAAAGACATAAGTTTCTTTCTCTGTTCATTCAATTCACATACACGCAGTGGCCACTTTCAGATGCACTTACCCCAGTAGTTGTTGCAGGAATTCCAAGGAAATACACTAATAAGTAATATGTATATTTAGTGTCAAATTTAAGTTTGCCAAATCCAGCCCCAGACTCTCCGTAGTTGCTGACTGCAAATTTCACAGGAGTCGCTAGAGTCGGTGTTAAATTTGTACTGTATATAATAAGTTATCTATGCCTTCTGTTGGTTGGAGTAAGGTTCATGCGTGGTGGTCGCCGATGTAGAATAAATAGAACATATGCAGTTCCTAAGTTGTTTAGCCTCAGGTGGCGGAACGCTAGGTTTAAGTTACACAAATGTTGCTGACAACATATTGCCACATTTGGCTGGTGAGATATATATACGTATATAAGTAAATCTGGTAATAGTTCTGGCCCAGTTAATATTATAATTCAATGGTTCTATTCTGGTTTCTCTCAGGAAAATGAGGAAAATTGGACCGCACAGGTCACAGCAAGAAGCTCATCAATATTAAATATTCTTGGATGCTTATAATATTATAAGTTCGTATGATCATAAGTTCATATGGCCATAAGAAAACAAGCCGCTAGTACTCAGGTTTGATCAGCCTATATTTTAGGAAAAGAACATAAACATTTAACCAAATTATCAATATCATATCTAACACGTGTTAAAAATAGGACCTCTACACCACTCTGTTATAAATTAGATTTAAACACACGTGTCTAGCTTATCCTATTTCTGTTAACGCGTGATATGAACACTAGTCATTTAAAAAAATTACATAAAATGGATAGAAGTAAATAATATATGCCGTCAGTAGACAGTTATTTAATGTATGTACTTGTCAATTTAAAACATCTCTTACTGGAAAAATAGCGAGTAATTAAATTTACTTTACGGCTTGAAAGTTAGCTATAAGTTATTTAATTAGCACAGAAAATATCAGTGAAATATATATTGAAAACTTTAAACACACTAAATCACTTCAAATCTAGTATATAAATTACCGCAATCAGAAAAATGAAACACTCCACGGAATCTATTAATTTTCACTCTGCACGAGAAATCTTAAGATAACGAGCTAGTGAATTCAGATAGATTTCTGGCAACTGATCATGGCTATCGGAGAGACATGGTATATATTGATATGTTCCGTACTATCGTTCATTAATGCGAAAGTCACATCACTGCCAGACCCGAGCCAATTTGCCGTTCGATTTCTTGAATCAAAGGTAATTTTACCACCTCTTGACTTTCATCATTTCCGCCTTGCCAAAAATCAGCTACGCAATTTTCACCTGAAAGTTTTACAATCCAAGGTCCGTCTCAATGAACATCGTGTGTTCCCCTGATCAAAGAATCTATTACGCCATGCTCCGCGCTTCGCTCTGTTTCACATACGGCTTGATTGCCAGATGGCCCCCGTGTTAATTAAACTGGTGAATCATTCGTTCATGTAGCAAAGGTATACTCTAGATGGGGAGGGGCAAAAGTGGATGATTACTGCTGCACTATTTTCTTCTGTGACACTAGCCATACAGAAAAACGACAGCAGAAGTAACCCTAGATTCCGGATGGAGCAGCGAGTAAGTCAGTGATGATTACATCACATATACAAAGTATGTATATAGTATCATTTTGTGAGAAATATGTAACTTGATAATGTTAATTCAGGCACAAGCCATTGCAGTCGTGCTGTCCAGACACATTTTTTCCATTAACGTAACCAGAAGAATAACGGTGATTTCTAATCATAATCCCTGAGTTATACTCTGCATACTCTGGGAGAATAATTATTCAGAGAGGCTAAAATTTGTGAGTGAACAGCAAGAAAAGGCGACCACAATGTACTTAGCAGAGGCATTTGTTCTTTTATTGTTTCTAAAGTTCGTGGTGCGAAGCTACACATTACAAGAGACCAGTTTAAAGTAAGAGTCTTCGCCACTATCTTATGATTCAAGAGCTGGGTTCAACACTAACTATCTACAGAGGACGAGTTGTAAAAACACCCACCTTGACATTAAAAGTGAAGTTCATCTAGACGCCTCTAGAGCAGAGCCCTTATCACAAAAGACTTGACAACCAACCATTGCAATACTCAGCCAGTTAAGTTTTTTTTTTACAGGCGAAAGCAACGGACAATTATCATCAGACCCCAAACACGTCACAGTGACGAAGGTTTTTTAAATCCCCTCAAGTCACCTTCATCCATATTTATTTTAATGTGTTAAAGACTAATTGATTATTAAATTTGATATGTTATTTTACAAATTCATAGTTGATTCAGTTCTTATAGATAAGAGAGCGCATGTATGATCTAAAATCAGTAATGCATAGACATATAGTTACATCTATAGAGCCAAATAAATAATACGATGAATTTCGCTGAATTAAATCAGCTGGGGGCTTGAACGAGCTAACATTAAGTATTGCATAACCATCTTCATAAAAGGCAGCGGGTGAGATACTAAAGTTAACAATGCTCCGCCTCATGCAGCATTGTTCTTGATATATGAAATATCTTATGAACACACAGTATAGGTAGACGCATCATTATCCTTCTATCTAGAACTCTGCCAAGAGTAATCTTGTGCGAAGGTAGACACCTTTGAAGACCCACATTAGTTACTCTTGAGTTTTGGTCACTGTTGGACCACTACTGCAGAGCTAATGGGAGGCAAACCGTGACACCGATTATTTATGCCATCAACTAGTGTGTGGTTGCGTCCTTAATTTGTCAACGGTGGGTGAGTTTTGAAAATATGTGCAATTCTGTATTATCCTGTTTCGTTTTATGACTGTTAAAAATATTTTTCATTCATTCATGTCATTCTTATGTACTTACTTAGTCGTTCCTCTTCTACCCTTGGGTGAAGAGATGTGCCAGAGAGGAGAGAGAGAGAGAGAACCAAACTACCCTACCGGCTGTCTTCCTTCTGGTCTAGTTCCAATGTAATCCTCGGTCCTTCAAAGATTGTCTAATGTTGTCCTCCCAGCGGACTGTGGGGGTCGTCCTAGAGGTCGGGGTCCCTGGTTCTTAGTTTCCCATATTGGTCGTGGTAGCCGATCTTCTCCCATTCTGCAAACAAGACCAAACCATCGTAGTTAGGTCTGTTCTATTTGGGTCTGCAGGGGCTGGGGTTTGAGGCCTTGCCGTATCGGGCATGTGGAAAATATGTGGACACGCTAAACCATGAACACTGGCTCCGTGTCCGTTAGTTAGTTAGTTCGCTTTGTTCGTTTGTGTCGCTGAATGGGCAGTATCAATAAATACAACCCCTACCTTATAATCAAGAGTTTTATTAGTGTACGGGTCTGGTGTGAGTGTGAATTTTCCACAGGTCAATAACGCTGATCACGATACCTCAACACACATCTTCGCCCACCCTATCACGGCGTGTGTGTCTGTTTGTGTAAGTGCGTTTGTGCTTGTTTTTGTATGTGTATTTGTACAAGAGTGTATCCGTATATGTAAGAATTGATTAAAGTCTGTATGTGTGTATGTATGTTTTCATGCATGTACATGTGCAGTGTGATGGCACCTAAACGGCGACGCCTATATATATATATATATATATATATATATATATATATATATATATATATATATATATATATATATATATATATATATATATATACAGAGCCGGTCTTAGGCTAGGGCTAGAGCGAACGGGGCGACTGCCTTAGGCGCTATGGGCAAGCAGGGTGCAGTAGCGAGACGGGGGGGGGGGGGGGGGGGGGGGGGCGGGGCGGGGGCAGGTGGGGGGGGGGGGGGGGGGGAGAAGGGGCTGGAAGTTATTTTTTCGTGAACACGCTGGACTTCTCTTCAGCTGTGATATATTTCATCCAGGCCAAAATGCGCCGTGTAAATCTTTTATAATGAAACAATGCACCAAATATTACAAGATCACTAACGTAGAACTGATGACATGAAGCCAGTTGAACAAGAGATGAGAAGAACACACCAGTGATATAGAGGGAACATATTAAGACAGCCTGCTGGCTGAAAGCATTACCAGAAAGTCCTTGTTCTGAAAACCCCAGGGTAAGAGCGGTACGGGAAGACCACATAACACAAGGGAAAGATAACTGGACGCAGGCATGAAGGGCATGAAGAAGACAACGAAAGACCTTCAGCTGATGTCACGTGACAGGAAGACTTGGCATAACTTTTTTGAATGCCAATGCTCCTTGCGGAGCTGAAAGTTGAAAGAACAAGAAAAAGCAGTGGCGTACTAAGGAAGGTGCGAGGGGTGCCCGCCAGGAGAGGGTGCCAGGGGACACTTTTATGAAAGTACTTTCTGTTAAAAATATACTTGCAAGTTTGTTTCTTTATAATGGAGGGGGTGCCAATGGTAGGATCCGCCCCGCGTGCTAAATGCTTTAAACACGCCACTGAAAAGAAGAGTACACCAAAGCATGTATCAACATTATGTTTTTAGTTGTTATAGTACTTTTGTTGTGTCAGCAGTAACCATCTAAAACTAGTATGGCAGTTTATTTACGAATGTTACTTAATTTTTCAAGCAGAGTTTAACTTCCGCGGCCACAAGTGTGGACAAGGGAGCGAATGTCAAACCGCCCGCCCCATGCGCCGAATACTCCAAGGCTGGCTCTGTGTATGTACATACACTATGTATGTATGTAGGTGTGAGTGTGTATGTGTGCGCACGTACGCAATCATTTTTACATGAGTATTTTGTTGTTGTTGTTGTTGTTGTTCAACTAGGGCTGCTGAGCTTCTCGCTCTTTTGCAGCCAATACCAAGTTGAGGACTCCTTGGTATTATCTACAAATGCACTATAAAATGTAGGCTTTTCTTATGGCTTTTATGCCATTCTGAAACATGCTGAATTGAAGTCATAAGCTCCAGTTTCTCCAGTCAACATGCAACAGAATCAAAAAGAAATATTGTGAAATGAGAAAAGAAAGCAGTCAAACTCAGTTCACGAAGGCCTACTGTTACGAACGAGTTCATTTCTTATGGGGCGGTCGTAACCTGATTTATACGTAAGTTGGAATGAGCACTCATAGTAAATTTGCGTTTGTGTCCCTTAGTAAAGAATACTATTTAAAAAAAATAGCACAGATAATGCTTTAGAACATTCATTTTACTAGAAAATGCGTAAAGCTATTAATAAGTGCGAAGTAGTAAATTTCAGCAAATTGTAAAACCCAAACAATTTTAAAAAAACAAAAAAAAAACAAGTAAACAATATGGTGTCTCTACCTTACGTGTAACCATCAGCAAGTTGTAAACGATAATGACACGTCATGGGCCTGAAGATGTTACTACTGTCTGAACATAAACTTTTGTTTTGTTTTTTCGTAACTGTCTTTGCAGCACCGAGTAGCTTCTGTGACACTTCTATATGACTTAGTGAATCTCTCAGCATTGAGCTCTGCTCTTCAAATGTTGCCAGATCCTGCTAGAGCCAGAGGAAAAGCATCGCCTAATTCTTTAACTTTGAAATACCTTGGTTCTGGAGCTTCGATATCACTTAAGGCTTCCTCCTGTTCTAGAGTTCGGGCTTCGATCTCCTTCAGGTTTTCACTGCTGAGATTCTTTGCATGCGATTATTGCATCGCTGTCATTAATTTCCAGATCACGTTGTCAGAGCTAGCTCCTTCCGTGCGTAAGTAACAAAAGGATGTCGCTACAGGAGGTGAAAATTACGTGAAATTTAATCGAAACTGAAAATCTATGGGTATTATGGGCTCGTTCGTATCGACGCGTTGCCGTAAGTCGAGACTGCCGTAACCCGAGATTTTGCTATATTTGCTTATGACCTGAGCGAAAGAGACACATACGTGCGCACTGTAACTGAGAACTGGATTGTAAATGTTAACTAAACTGAGCGGGCAACAGATGTGTGCTAGACAATTATGTCTTTCAGTGTACACAAGCTATTGCGCGTAATTTGTGGTTGTGCAATGGTGTAATACAGACACAGTTGGAAGGACAGACAATCATATTGAGAAGTAAAATACAACACGCTAGATTTAAAAAGAAATAAAATTCTGCCTCGTTATGGTGGGGCGCACTCCGTTCAACCCGGACACGGGTCTTTTGGTTATATTAGAGCGCCTTTTCATTGGGATATATGTGGAGTTAAATGTCAAGTAAGTCCTATTCTTTGGCTCTGAAACATGGAGAAAATCAAAAACAACAACAACAACAACAAAAGCTACAATCTTTCACAAATGGGTGCTTGTGTCGAACTCAAGGATTAAAGTGGTATGAAAAGATCACTAAGGTGGAACTGATGCCAAGAACTAGACAAGTGCCAGTGGCACAAGAGATGAGATCAATACACTACAGACGGATAGCCTACACTGAGACAACCTTGTGATATGATTACCAGGGTAAGAGGTATAGGAAGACTAAAGAACACATGAAAAAAGATAGCAAGACAGACATCAATGGGATGATGTCACGGATTGCCTCCCCTTAGCTCTGCAGTAGTGGTCCAACAATGGCCAAAACCTAGAGTATCTAATGTGGGTCTTCGAAGGTGTCTACCTTCGCACAAGATTACTCTTGGCAGAGTTGTAGGTAGAAGGATAATGATGCTTCTACCTCAAGGGAGTATTCATAAGATATTCAGAAAAGCGAGACCAATGCTGCATGTGACTGAGCAAATGTTAACTCTAGTATCTGCTGTCAACTTTTGTGAAGGATAGGGTTTTCTTATAATTTGTTAGCTCTTTCAAGCACCCAGCTGAGTTAATTCAGCGAAATTACTCTTTTTATTATATAGCTCTGTTTAAGTGTATTTAAGAAATTGTCTGAGACATATGGTTGTAGTACATTCAAAATGATTAGATCAACTTTAGATTTGTCTTTATACAAGTATCAAATTTAATAATCAATTATATTTTAACAGTTATAAAAATGAATAATAATAGTTATGAAGTTAAAAATTGGATAGTTCACTTGGCAGCTTTTATGTTTTTACGTAGCTGCCAATGAGTTTCTGATCCAGCTGATGTTTGGGTCTTTGTAGATGGATGACTGATTCACACTCGTCACTGGTCAAGTTTGAAAGTTGTAGCACGTTATAAGAAGTATTAGAAACTAACTACCATGCTGGTCCCACGTCTCTAAGACGTGTCTAATGATGGTGTCTAGCGTCGACTTCAGGCCACTTGTACTCTCACTTGTTCCAGAGATAGTACCCTCAGCTGGTACCACCAACTAGTGTCACAAAAGAAGATAAACAAATACCCTCTTAGTATTGATTTTACCGACACATACTTATTCCACCATCCCATCTATCACAGAACTTTACCCTCGATGAGAATTAATAGTAATCCCACTGAGAGGAAAACATTCTTTACATTTAAATTGAATAGATGTATATTTAACAGTTGGTTGAAAAAGTTAATAATATAAAATGAATATGTTTCATTTTTAATCTACCATGTGTGAAAATGTTAACAATATAGATTAAATATGTTTACATTTACATCTACACTGGTTGAAAATGTTAATACTATAAATTATGTGCATCGTTTATTTCATCATTTACTCCGTGCTCCATATGGAACTTGGGACTACCTCTGCTTTTGTTTCTCTGTAAGAAACTCGCAATAAAGCATTCACCAGCCCTCGCAGTGGTGGTTCATGAAATCATCATTCTATATACTGAGGTTGCCAGCCTCAAATGACTTGGACATCCACTAGCAAATTTCACATATTAATATTCACATGTCAATATATACATATTAGTTCGCATGTTAATAATGCAAAACATAGAATTTGAAATGTACAACTTACGCCAAATTGAGGTTCACAGACTGCTGGCTCAAAGAAAACGTTTAAGTCAGGTTGAAGATGAGACATCTACACGTGGTCTGGGGTGTTGTTATTTTAACAATAAGTTCCCACTGACTTTGTGTTACAATTTCCCCAGATTCCTGTTTTTCGTGTTAAAATGGTAGAGTGTTCCTGGGCCGTAAGTCCTAAGAATGCTCAAACAAGGTGCGGTCTAGTAAATGAAATCTGCTGCTACTCTTAACTCTGGCAAGGTCTGGTTGTCTTCTTGGCGCGAGGTGAATTTTTACAGTTTCTAAACTGGCTAAAGTGTCAGGTTATATTACACTTCGCTCCCCCCCGCAGTACTTTATTACGATTTAGGTAGGGTCCAGTCAGGAATTTTGTTCTTCCTATGTTTCGAATGCCCTCCAATCGTTTAAAAACCTGTGTGTTTTGGTGGGGTAATTCAAAATATTTCCCCTAGGAAATTTTTGTGCAATAATGCAAAGGTCATGTCTTCCAAATATAAAGTGAGTTTTCCGTACTATTCTCGTCAGTGATTACAAATAACTTCTTACTTTTATCTCAAGTAATATCTTCGTAATAATTCTGCCGGAATCTTATAACAACATTCCGACTGTCAAGTGCGTGTCTGTAATATATCCGCAAGCGGATGATTTATCGCCCGGCACGCCTTAGGTAAGCACAACACTCGGTCATAATACGAAACTGACCGGCCCATCTGGGTTTTTTACCTGTGCCTTATCTTAGCAAGCCGAGAAGCTTAAAGCAACATGACGAATTATCACCGAAGGGAGTGTACAATGATTAGAAAATAGCTAATATCTGCTTGACAGCAGAGAAAGAAATGTGCCGACCACGGAAATTTTCACGTTATCAGTACTCACAAAAAAATATTACTGACTACTGCCGGAGAGAAGAGATCGACCCAATAATTCCGCCACAGATGAAGAAAGACATGGAAAGACCTTGAGATGATGACACGGGGCAGGAAGACTTGGCATAAGTTTGTTGAAGGTCTATGCTCCATGCGGTGTTGAAGGTTAATGATAATGATGATGAATGATACATAAACGTCATGTTGTTCTGCGGGCGGGGAAGTGGGGGTTTCTGATGAAACACAGAAGGAGCGGCACCGCTTCTCCGTCAAGCGTGTCGTATAGGACCGGCTTATACGAGTCTGTATACGAGGCTGGCTAACTCATCATGTCCAACAAATTGCGACAAAAACTACCGCCCCAACAGCATGCGAATGCTTGACGCTGGCTTTGTGCAAGGACACCAGCTGCAGTAATAGCCCCCGTGCTCCATAAGGAACGAAAAGGAAAACCTCGTTGAAAGTTACATTTCACTGAGACAAAAGGTTTTATTTTCTGTATTTGTTTATTATCCTGTAAACTTTGTCTTCTCTTACTAGTCTGTATTTTTTATATCTGTGTTTTTTTCTGCACAAATCTGTATCTTGGTGTTTTCTTTCCTGTTATTCTTGTATCTAACAAAACAACAACAAAGCCAAAACTTTGCAATTTTAACACTTAATTACTGGAGAAATATACTGTGCTATGTTAGTTTTCCTACAGTGGTGTGTGTATGTACATATATTTCTCTTGTCCTTCTAAAGTAATTATGACTAAAATTTTGTTCTCACCATCATCATCATCATTCTTCCGGTCACGTGCCATCTGCTCAAGGTCTTTCCACGTCTCCTTCATCCCCTTCATGTTTTTCTCCATGTGTTCTTTCTTACCCTGGGTATTTGTCGTAAATTTATTTTGAGAGAAAATAGTCGTAGAAATAGTGGTCCGGTTTAGAGTGGAAAATGATGATGGAAAGCTCAGTGATAGAAAATGTAGAGATTTAATAGTTACTTCACAGCGTGCTGGAGGAGAGTAAAGACAGACTTATTTACGACAAATCGTGTCTCTCAATCTTCTCTTTCACTCTCCTGGTCAAACAATTATTTGCCAGTTTTCCAGACTCGCATCTGCGCGCTCACCGATTCGGTGTTTTCAAACACACACACGACGTTGATACAAACTATATTAAACGAATAGGGGAAAAGTTGGGCTTTGGGTATATCCAACACACAGAACTAAATGAGTTTATGTGATTTTATTCACTTTAAACATCAATCACTAAAAATATCAGATATTACATAAATTATCATAAGTACACAAATGCAAATAACAAGTTTGGGAGGGGGTGAAGAAGATTGGTATCGACTAAGCCCTTCCCGCTTATTAGACAAAGACAAACCCAGTCCAGAGATAGATAATATCAGGAACACGGGTACGTTAACCTAACAGTAAAGTTAATTACTCTGAAAGAGGTGTTACCAAGTTAGGTATAAGTGATAGAAAAAAAAAACCTGTTCTTCCCAGCTGTTCTTCCCTTTACTAAGCAAATGGAAAGGAGGTGGTTTTAAACAGAGTTAACAAATTATCAACTATCCCACTTAAAGGAACAATGTAGGGTATACAGAAAAGATATATGTTACCAGGTAAGCAAGTTAACAAAATGGTCACACAAAAGAATTAATTTCCTGTCATTCATACACGCGCTAGCAAAGGCCTTCACTCATCTTGCTCTCACTTACCGATTGTGAAAAAATCTTGCACTCCATAGAATAACACAACAGCAGTTACACCTCAACTAAATGTATGAGTGTTTGTTCAAGTTCTAGCCCCAGATTATCGGGTAGGCGGTCAGCACATAAAAGGGTCCCGTAATCGCTGGAAAATGAATCTGTAGTTGTGTCTCTTTTCTTAATAACAGTTTCTATGGGAGGGCACGGTCTCTGATACCGGGGTGAGGATGGTGTGGTCTATTTGACTATGCCGCGGATAATAAAATTCTTACGCGTGCTGGTACACTTTATCCGTGAGGTATGGTTTAAGTCCAGTGAGAAAACTAGTCACATCACTGTTCAGGAAATTATGAATTATCTCTCTGTGTCAGTAAACTAACAAAGCTCGGGCCAGTGTTCTTCTTCCCGTTACGACTTAAGTTGTTTGATGGTGCGTTAAATTTGTCTTTGGGTGTGCTTTCTTTGCTATAAGTTAGATAGCGGAATTCCAAACATAGAATCGCCTCAAAGATTAAAAATTTACACAGTCTCAACAAGTTCTGCGTCAGGGGAACTCTACACACTGTTTATGCTTTGCTTTGCTTAGATTGATTTCTTTATTGCTTTCTTAATGCTGGGATCGCACAGGTTACGATCACTCTGTATGAAAGAAAAAAAGACATGTAATATACCGAAAACAAATAACCTTCTAAAGCGCGATGAATTTCCCGTTAAGCCTATTATACACTCGAGTATTTAATTATGTATTTAATAAACACTGCGCGAATTCTAGTGGTTAAAAACACACATCTATAAAACTAGGACTTAACTGAATTTATTAATTATAAATTCCTTCGCGACTTTAAAAGTTAATTTAAGCATCTATTATCTTTTGAAATAATATAATAGATAGATCATTATATTTAAAACTGGAACTCTTGAGATGGTTTAATTAAATAGATTTAAATTAACACAAAATCCCTTGAAATAGAATGACTAGACCACTGATCACTTTACACAATATATATTTTACCGCTTTGCACAGAATTAGAAATCACTGCAAATATATATATAAAATCCAGGGGAAAATCTATAACAAGATTTCAATAAAGCTAGTGCTTCTGTAAAGGTCTGGCCAGCGAGTGATAACGTGTCTAGTTCTACATGGTCTATTTAGCTAAAATGAAATGTAAGTTGAGTGGGACATGATAAACTTGACAACTTATTTGATCTCACGAACTTTTGGGGATCTGACCGCCAAATCAAGAGAAGAAGCCGCCCCCTGGTCTTCGTATCCGCTCGCTGCTGCCCGTTTCGCTTTCCCCCGTTCGCTCGGTTCCTCGATTGACACCGAGACGCGAAATTAGCGGCAAGCAACTGCGTCTCGTATCAGGGAAAACTACTGTCTTTGATAGCGCCGATAGTCTCCCCTAAGATCCCTCGGTCTGTCTCTTTGATCTCGTGCCGCCTACTAAATGAGTCCCGGTGGAATGCGTTCTGGCAAACGAAAAGTTACAACAAATGTTCAGGGGTTCTAATGTTATGAAAAGCTAAAAGTCCCTTTAAATCATCCATCATATCAGGGAGAATTCACTTGTCAAACTAGACGTACGTCACAATCGTCCCCACTTTTAGACATGAAACCATTTTTCATGTTTCATTTTTTGACAATGGAGGTGACCTGATTGGTGATTTTAGGATGAGTGGTATCTTCAGTTTGCTCTTCTTCCTCTGTAGACCAGTTTCTACTCAGAAAATCAGCCCCGACATTCTGTCTTCCCGGAATATATTCCACTTTGAAAGAATAGACGCTTAGAAGGAGGGCCCAACGCATGATCCTAGCGTTAAATTCTTTATTGGCACCAAGAAATGCTAACGGAGCGTGGTCTGTTTGCACCGTGAACGATGTACCATAAAGAAACTCATGATGGCGTCTGATACCGTCAATCAGAGCAAGACATTCCCTTTCAACTACGCTGTAGTTCCGTTCCGCTTTATTTAATTTCCGACTGCCATAGGCAACTGGAAATAGCATGTTCAGGTCACTGTCATCGGCTTGAAGCAGTGTTGACCCGATGCCCTGACCTGACGCGTCGACTCTCAGTACAAAAGGTTTCTTGAGGTCAGGCAACCTCAAAATGGGGTATGCAGACAACTGTCCTTTCAAAGTGCTATACGCGTGTTCGCACTTTTGATCCCATATGACCTTATCAGGACAACCTTTCTTTGTGAGGTCAGTCAGAGGTGCCGTCAGTCCGTTGAAGTTCTGGATGTACTTCTGATAGTATGCACATAGCGATATGAAGGAACGTACGTCTTTCTTCGTTCGGGGTCTTTTTGCTGCCACTATTTTCTCCACGTTCTTCTTAATAGGCCAACTGCATCCGTGAGAAATAGTGTGCCCCAGGAAGTCTAACTGTTCAAACCCGATGAGACATTTGCTAGGTCTGGCTGTGAGACCCGTTTCCTGTAGTCTCCTGAGGAGCATAGCAACCGTAGCAATATGTTCTTCATAGGTTTCCGATGCAATTAAGATGTCATCCATGAAATTATGGATATGGGGACTTTGCAAAGGTTCTAGAAGCTTCCTCATCATCCTGGTGAACACTCCTGGTGCGTTATGCAAACCGAACGGCATCACGTTAAATGTGTAATGTCCTTCACTAGTGCTGAAAGCTAACAAAGGTTTAATTTCCTCCTTGACTGGTATTTGATAATAACCTTTACTGAGGTCAATCTTGGAGAAGATCTTAGCTTTGCTGAGCTTGGTGAACAACTCAGAAACAGTTTGGAGAGGTTCGGGCTGGAATTCCGTTACAGCGTTTAGCAACCTGTAATCAATGCACAGCCGAACTTCCTTATTGGGCTTCTGCAACAGCACTACGCTCGAGCTGTAAGGAGATGTAGACTCACTGATAATTCCTGCCTGACGCAGCTTGTCTATTTCTCCGCGAAGTGCATCAGCTTTAGCGTACGGGATGGGGTAAACTCTGGTTTGAACAGGGTGTCGTGGAATATTCTAATCCACATATATAAATTAAAAGGTAAATGTAAAGCGTAACAAATAAATTCTAATAAAGAAAAGAGCAATGGTAAAATAACAGTGCTGTCACAAGGAATGTACTCGAAATCCCCTTTGTTTTATGCTTCGTCTGCAAATTGTAACGCTTTCACGTTGATAGTAAAAGCCTACTATATTATTACCCGCTTTCTTCAATGAAACGTGTGCTGTATTTCTTGGAAAAACATTGAGAGGCAGACTGCGTAATGACCTAAATTAATCCTAACATTAATTATACTGCGTTACCAAAACGAACGAACAGATGGACTCAAATAGAAAGAGAGAGGGAGGGCTGAAAATCAGGAACGCATGCAACACGCGTCGCGCGATACACAATTACTACTATCACGCGTGTAAGGCCACATGCACTAACTTTTTTTTCAGACGGACAGTGATAAATTCACTACCCTTCCCAGAGTTAGGTTTTTAAATCCTGAAAAACGCTTATTAGAAAAGATAACATTAGATGGGTTTACGTTTGAAAACATTACAGTACCCAGACAGCACATCTTCGAAACAGGAGGTAGAAGAAATTGCATATTTTGAACGCAGCCACTTAGCTCTTTTAAATTTGTATATTTGGGTTCCTTAGGGCTGCTGACAAAGAATATGTAAAACGTTACGCAAATAGTCTAGGAATTAACAAGTTATAACCAAAATAAAATAGTGGGGATGCCTGACAGCATGAAATCATTTCTGCTCATAAAATTTTTTTATAACGTGTTTGAAAAAACCTTACGTACGGAAATAGCCTACCATGTAAACTCCAAATTGATTGGAGCGCAACAAATATAAGACTAAACACGATTGGTCGGACTATAAATACTATCTTTGGTTGTTAGGGGAGACGTAGGAAGTTAAAATTTTTTCAAACACTTGTCGAAACGTGGCTCCATTGGCCAGACTCGCTGATATACTCACTTAGGAGCGTTAGTTCGAGACCACTAGTTCAAATAAGCTTGATAAAGCAACAGTGCGTTGAAGCCAGCTCATATTTTTGCTAAATAAAAGCCTGGAACATAAGCAGATGGGAATTTGTGCCAGTATTTGTGCCAGAATTCATTGCTAATCAACGTATCTGTGTTTGTTTCCATGAATTGTGGTAAGCTTGAAACATTCAGTATCTTTTAATGAAAATTGAATGTGAATTGTTAATTTATGCCTGTATATATGTGTAGTTCAGTAGCAAACATGATGTAAAGCCTATAATGCTCCAGCCTGAACAGAAGGTGTCGGAGGAAAGTAAAACTGCATGGAATGGCCAAACAGTACACTGACACCTAGATTATTGATTAGACAGAAATAATGCTGGAAGTGCAGAGGCGTAGTAGCCATTAAGGAGGTTAATACTGGTATAAAGTATTTCAGATGAAGCTGACAGTTGGCCTAACGCTCTGAACTCAATGTTTGTGATGTATTGTGCTCAGTGTAAAAAGAGAGTATCAATTAGTTATGAAGTAGAAGGTACATCCTTCTTGTTTTCAGGGACCGTGGTCTTGATGGTATTGAGCAGCACCTGGTCAGAGCTTTGCTGAATCCAGAGTCGGACAGCATACTCCTTGGTCCATTTAGCTATCAGTGAGGTGTCTCCAGAGCACAGGGGAGAAATCGAGCAGAGGAGTCTTTTCCTGCCGCCATCACGCAAGATAAGCTGATGTGGCCAGCTGAGCTCAAAATTATGTACCCCATCTTAAAATAACATTGTAACATAAACTTAAGAGGGGAAGTAAATTGTTTTAATATCAGGAACTGAGAACATCTCCAATACTAGTTCCCATAAAGACAAACTATTGAAGTCATGATGACAAATACCAACAGAGCTTGAACAAAACAAAACCAGTATTACCTCATATTACTACTACACAACTGACACACATAGGATACTTTTAATAATATATGTCACTACAATATTCATATTGATAAATTCTGTACATATAACTTGTAATTAAAATTGATTGTGATTCCTGGTTCCCTTTGTATTTGAATCAGGACACATATTCATTCATGACAGCAATGAATACATATTGTTATTTGAAAAGTTATCAGTGACTCCTTTAAGATATCCTTTAGAGTGTTATATGTATGTGAGTGTCACAGTGTTGTCAAGTGTGGTGGAATAAATTAAATTGTTTATCTGTCTGTTGTTGTTATGACTTACACTTCATCATACACATACCCTAGACATACAACGTAGTCATCACACTATTCCAGAATAATTCTGACTGAGATATATATATATATGTGGCAGCAAGTAAGGTTATCTATAATACACTACTCTTATTAGATATAGATACCTTCACAGCTGATCTCAGTCAGTACACTAAGTCCCCTATAAATATTTATAACATCCCACTTCACCACATATATTGGGGTCTCGCTCTTGGGATTTTGAATCTTTCCCTATTAAAAATATTGGGGGTAATTCACTTCAGGGAATATAAGAATTAAAAGGTATCCTTGGGTGGAATTAAATAAGGTTGAGCTCACGGTGCCTGTGTTGTCCATTAGATATATATTTAGAGATTGAATTGTTGGTTAGACATTGTATAAATTTACCTGATAGACAATGGCGGACCTGGCCAAATTTCGATCTGCTGCTGTTCAGACTGCAAAAGAGTTAGGATTAGATGGGCAAGTTATGGTTGCCTATGTCACTACGGAATGTGACAAATTTATTGAACGGGAAGAAAGAAGATTAGAAAAAGAGGCCGAAAGAAAATTGAGGCTGAGGCTAAGAAATTGGAAGCAGAAAGAGAAGACAAAGATTAGCTGCAGAAAGGGAAGCAGAGGAAAGAAGACAGGCTGCAGAAAGAGAAGAGAAGAGATTAGCTGCAGAAAGGGAAGCAGAAAAGGAGGAGAAGAGATTACAAAGGGAACATGAGTTACGACTAAGGGAGTTTGAGTTTCAGGCCATGCTCCTGAAAATGGTGCCAGTCCCTTTGCCTCTGATGCCACTGCTAGCCAAGGAGCCTCAACCTCAGCTATGAATTTTCATTTAGATCATTTTGTTGAGAAAGACGATGATATAGAGAGCTATCTAAATAGGTATGAACTATTAGCTACCACGTATGGGTTAGAGAGAGAAAGGTGGAGCTTAAAGTTATCTCAAGGACTTCGTGGGGCAGCTTATGAAGTTTTTGCAAAAATGAGCAGAGGTGATCAGGAAAATTATGACATGCTAAAGCAGGCTCTTTTGTTAAGATATGAAAAGAATGCAGAATTTTATAGGAAAAAATTTAGGAATGCTAAACTACTGTCAGGTGAAACCTATCACCAGTTCTCTGCACGAATAGAGACATACTTGGAGAAATGGACTTCTCTGGGGAAAACCCAAGATCTTAAGGAAATGGTCCTTATAGAGCAATTAAGAGAGTCCATGGCTCCAGACCTGAGAAAGTTTCTCATGGAACAAGGTGCAGAGAGGCTGGGTGAGTTGCTAAATGTTGCTGAAAGGTATCAAGCAGCTCAAGCAGAGGTAACAGGTAATAAAAAGAAACAAGTGGATAACTTTAGGGCACCACAGAACTTTAATAAATTGAAAAGGATGTAGCACCAAGAACAGGCCCGTAGGCCACGAATAAAAATAAATTCCCACATTCGATGAAAGGAATGATAAAAGAAATGAAAAAGAAAATCAAGGGAAAAAGGTGGTGTAGATATGTCACTTGGGAAACCCAAGGAAACCTGTGTATATGGCAACCCTTCAGGTCAGGTCGACCTCAAGACAGGAGGAGGATATTATGTTAGATACCACTCCAGAAGAGATGAGGAAGGCACAGGCTGGGGATAAAACACTCAAGCCTTGTTTCAGAAAATTGTCAACTTGTCATACAACTCCAGGCAAGGGAGATTTTTACATGAAAAACAAGTTGATGTATAGGAAGACTGGAGCTAGATCCAAAGGTCAGGACAGCTGGTACTTCCTAAAAGATATAGGGCAGACTTAATAAGGAGCCTACATGTGAAACCAGATGGGGACCATGAGAAGATAGGTACCATCATTCAAAAGGTGGCTCACAATTATTATTGGCCCAAAGCAAGATGGGACATTGAGAATTTTGTAGAAAGGTGTAGCATAGCACATGAGGGAACACCCACAAGTGGGAACATGGATCAGGACCTGGACACGCCACGGGGCAAAATTAGGCCTGATAATAAAAAGAAAAATAGATTTGATAAAGTGGACCAAATGGAATGGGAAGCCCCTTTTCACGGACAAGCTTCACTTAACTGTTTTACAATGGCCACTATGCGGAGAGTGCAAAAAGATGTCTTACCCCAGGATAAGCCGAAAATCCCTCAATCGGACTTAAACAAACTGGAGGAAGAGGATGTAGAGAGGAAATCTCTCATCAAGAATTTTAAGTGGGGAGAAAGCCCCAAAAGAAAAATTGGTAGCGGTCGTTTTGTGAATGATAATTCTGGGAGGAAAAATCATCACTATAAAGCTTCGAGTGGAAGAGACCATACCGGTGCATGGACAAATAGGTCCACACAATTAAAGGTCCATATGTAGCTTTGTTAAGAACGTGGACTGATGAAAAGGCAGAGGAAAACATTACATCTTCATACCAATATGTGAATGAGCTGACCACTCGTTTAAAAACTGGCTGGAAACTTGCCAATGAAAATTTGAAACAAGCCAGGAAGAAACATGCTGCCTATTATAACAGGAAGGCGAAAGACAGAAATTTGGCTGTGGGAGAGAAAGTACTGCTTCTTTTGCCCGGGAGTCAGAATAAGTTACAAATTGGATGGCAGGGTCCATATACAGTTTTAGAGAAGGTGTCTAGAACAAATTATAAGATAGATAAGAAGGGGAAAGAAAAAATCTATCATGTGAATCTCCTGAAGAAATATTTGGAAAGAGAACATCAGGAAGAGACACACTTGTTGACCTTGTCCATCGCCATGGAGATGAAAAAGGAACCACTTTCATCATTTGAATATCCATTACACCCCTGTGAGACAGCAGCACAGGTGAAAATCAGTACACATTTAACGAAAACTCAGAAAGAGAGAGTGCAACAGGTTCTAAATAATCATGCAGAGGTGTTAACAGACCGACCAGGGCATACAAACCTATTGGAATATGATATGAAACTGATAGACCCCACACCTGTCTGTATGAAACCATATTCGATTCCGTTTGCTAAGGAGAAAGCTTTGAAGGAAGAGATAGACTATCTATTGAAGGAAGGAATTATTTCGCACAGTGAATCTTCGTATAGTTCCGGTGTTGTACTCTTAAGGAAGCCCTCTGGAGAACATAGACTCTGTATAGATTACAGGAGACTGAATGCTATTACAGAAGGACAGGTGGATCCATTGCCGGATACAAATCAGCTGTTTGCCAGACTAAATAAAGCTAAATATTTCTCAAAAGTGGATCTGAGTAAAGGATACTATCAGATTCCAGTAAAGCCTGAGGTTAGACCATACCTAGCTTTTAGTACCTCAGAAGGACACTATGAGTTTAATAGATTGCCATTTGGATTGAAGAATGCGCCTAGTGTCTTCTCTAGAATGATGAGAAAATTATTGGATCCTCTGAATAATCCCTGTATAACAAATTTTATGGATGATATCCTTATAGCAACAGAAACATTTGAGGAACACATTGACTCTCTGAACATGCTGTTTGATCGACTTAGGGAGGCAAATTTAACAGCCCGACCAACCAAATGTTGCGTTGGATGTAAAGAATTGGAATTTTTGGGACACACAGTTTATCAGGGAAACATGACCCCTGACCCAAAGAATTTAGAGAAACTACAGAAAGCCCCGAGACCACAAACCAAGAAGGACGTGAGATCCTTTGTCTCATTATGTGGTTTCTACCAGAAGTATATCAAAAACTTTAATTCCATATGTGCACCGTTAACTGATTTGACACGTAAAGGACATCCAGATCGCATTACATGGACACCACAATGTGAAATGACTTACCAAGAATTGAAGGAAAAGCTCACAAGTAAACCCATTTTGAAATTACCTGACTTAAGTCAAGAATTCATAGTAAGGACGGATGCAAGTAATATTGGGTTAGGTGCAACTCTACTACAGAAATCAGATGCATTGGATGGGGAATTAAGCCCAGTGGCATATGCTAGCAGAAAGTTGAATAAAGCTGAAATCAACTACTCAACTAGCGAAAAAGAATGTCTTGCAGTAATATGGGCAATAAAGAAATTCAATATTTATCTATATGGGAAGGCATTTAAGTTGCAAACAGACCACAAACCTTTATCGTTTCTAGCACAGGCTAGGCATGAGAACTCTAGGTTACTCCGATGGTCTTTACTTTTGGCTCCATATAATTTTAGCATTGAGTATATATCTGGAAAAACCAATTTGGGAGCGGATTTTTTAAGCCGCCATCCGTGTGATGAGAATCACCGTAAACCCCAGAAATAATAATAAATTTCTCTATGTGTATATAGAATAAAGGACTGACATATAATGTCTGTTTTAAGAGGGGAGGTGTCATGAAATATTCTAATCCACATATATAAATTATTAGGTAAATATGAAGCCTAACAAATAAAATTAATAAAGAGAAGAGCAATGGTAAAATGACAGTGCTGTCACAAAGAATGTACTCGAAATCCCCTTTGTTTTCTGCTTCGTCTGCAAATTGTAACGCTTTCACGTTGATAGTAAAGCCTACTGTATTATTACCCGCTTTCTTCAATGAAACGTGTGCTGTATTTCTTGGAAAAACATTGAGAGGCAGACTGCGTAATGACCTAAATTAATCCTAACATTAATTATACTGCGTTACCAAAACGAACGAACAGATGGACTCAAATAGAAAGAGAGAGGGAGGGCTGAAAATCAGGAACGCATGCAACACGCGTCGCGCGATACACAATTACTACTATCACGCGTGTAAGGCCACATGCACTAACTTTTTTTCAGACGGACAGTGATAAAAACACTAACCTTCCCAGAGTTAGGTTTTTAAATCATGAAAAACGCTTATTAGAAAAGATAACATTAGATGGGTTTACGTTTGAAAACATTACAGTACCCAGACAGCACATCTTCGAAACAGGAGGTAGAAGAAATTGCATATTTTGAACGCAGCCACTTAGCTCTTTTAAATTTGTATATTTGGGTTCCTTAGGGCTTGCTGACAAAGAATATGTAAAACGTTACGCAAATAGTCTAGGAATTAACAAGTTATAACCAAAATAAAATATTGGGGATGCCTGACAGCATGAAATCATTTCTGCTCATAAAATTTTTTTATAACGTGTTTGAAAAAACCTTGCGTACGGAAATAGCCTACCATGTAAACTCCAAATTGATTGGAGCGCAACAAATATAAGACTAAACACGATTGGTCGGACTATAAATACTATCTTTGGTTGTTAGGGGAGACGTAGGAAGGTAAAATTTTTTCAAACACTTGTCGAAACGTGGCTCCTTGGCCAGACTCGCTGATATAATCACTTAGGAGCGTTAGTTCGAGACCACTAGTTCAAATAAGCTTGATAAAGCAACAGTGCGTTGAAGCCAGCTCATATTTTTGCTAAAATAAAAGCCTGGAACATAAGCAGATGGGAATTTGTGCCAGTATTTGTGCCAGAATTCATTGCTAGTCAACGTATCTGTGTTTATTTCCATGAATTGTGGTAAGCTTGAAACATTCAGTATCTTTTAATGAAAATTGAATGTGAATTGTTAATTTATGCCTGTATATATGTGTAGTTCAGTAGCAAACATGATGTAAAGCCTATAATGCTCCAGCCTGAACAGAGGTGTCGGAGGAAAGTAAAACTGCATGGAATGGCCAAACAGTACACTGACACCTAGATTATTGATTAGACAGAAATAATGCTGGAAGTGCAGAGGCGTAGTAACCATTAAGGAGGTTAATACTGGTATAAAGTATTTCAGATGAAGCTGACAGTTGGCCTAACGCTCTGAACTCAATGTTTGTGATGTATTGTGCTCAGTGTAAAAAGAGAGTATCAATTAGTTATGAAGTAGAAGGTACATCCTTCTTGTTTTCAGGGACCGTGGTCTTGATGGTATTGAGCAGCACCTGGTCAGAGCTTTGCTGAATCCAGAGTCGGACAGCATACTCCTTGGTCCATTTAGCTATCAGTGAGGTGTCTCCAGAGCCCAGGGGAGAAATCGAGCAGAGGAGTCCTTTCCTGCCGCCATCACGCAAGATAAGCTGATGTGGCCAGCTGAGCTCAAAATTATGTACCCCATCTTAAAATAACATTGTAACATAAACTTAAGAGGGGAAGTAAATTGTTTTAATATCAGGAACTGAGAACATCTCCAATACTAGTTCCAATAAAGACAAACTATTGAAGTCATGATGACAAATACCAACAGAGCTTGAACAAAACAAAACCAGTATTACCTCATATTACTACTACACAACTGACACACATAGGATACTTTTAATAATATATGTCACTACAATATTCATATTGAGAAATTCTGTACATATAACTTGTAATTAAAATTGATTGTGATTCCTGGTTCCCTTTGTATTTGAATCAGGACACATATTCATTCATAACAGCAATGAATACATATTGTTATTTGAAAAGTTATCAGTGACTCCTTTAAGATATCCTTAGAGTGTTATATGTATGTGAGTGTCACAGTGTTGTCAAGTGTGGTGGAATAAATTAAATTGTTTATCTGTCTGTTGTTGTTATGACTTACACTTCATCATACATATACCCTAGACATACAACGTAGTCATCACACTATTCCAGAATAATTCTGACTGAGATATATATATATATGTGGCAGCAAGTAAGGTTATCTATAATACACTACTCTTATTAGATATAGATACCTTCACAGCTGATTTCAGTCAGTACACTAAGTCCCCTATAAATATTTATAACATCCCACTTCACCACACAGGGGTCTCGTTTGTTAATTTCATATCAAATTCAATGAGATTTGTTCGACCAGGTACATCCGTTAAAACTGCACTGTACTGTTTTAGTAGAGCCCTGGTTTCTGTTTGTTGTTCTGGTGAGAGATTGTCGCCGAACTTGACATCTTTAAAGGATTCTGTGGGTTGCAGTGGATACTCCATGCAACCATCATCATCTTCCTCGTCTTCCGTTGCTATGGCGACAGCCAGGAGATGCTCGGAGGATGGCACCGGTCTTTCCAAATATTTCTTTAGCAGATTTATGTGGAAGACCTTCTCCTTTCCTTTGATGGAGATCTTGTAGTTGGTACGTGAGATCTTTTTAAGGACGGTAAACGGTCCTTGCCATCCGATGCGAAGTTTATTGCTTCCGGTTGGAAGTAGCAATAGGACTTTCTCCCCTGGTTGTAGTTCTCTCTCTTTTGCAGCTTTGTTGTATCTTTTAGTAATTTTAGCGCTGGCTTTCTTAAGGTTGGTAGTAGCTAGATCCCATCCTAGCTTTAGCCTTTCCTTAAGCTCAGATACATACTTGCTTGCAGAGACGACTGTCTCGTCAGCCTTCTGGTCTGTCAGGGACCGAAGTAAGGCTTCTAGTGGCCCCTTTATAGGTCTGCCAAATAAAAGTGTAGCTGGCGCAAAACCCGTAGACGCTTGGGGTACCTCTCGGTAGGCGAATAAGGCAGCCGATATATATTGGTCCCAGTCTTCCGGTTTCTCCTGACCCAGCTTACGTAACATCATGGTGAGGGTACCGTTAAAACGTCCCACGAGCCCATTTCCGGCCGGATGGTAGGGACTTGTGTGGATATGTTTGGCCCTCAAGATCTTAAAGATCTCCTCCATTAACAGGCTACGGAATTGGGATCCATTGTCCGTCAAAACTTGTTGAGGGAATCCCAACCGTGTAAAAATTTGCACAAGGGCTTCTGCGACATGCTTGGAATTAGTGCATGGTAGCGGTACGGCTTCGGCCCACATAGTGCAAGTGTCAACTAAGGTCAGTGTTGGTGTCGTTTTCATAGTGATGAATTGAAACGCGAATGGTTACAACGGAATAAATGTCAACAATGTTTTTCAAACGAAAACCAACAAGTATCTTGAATTGGGTGAACTGGTCAAGTATTGGCAGCACACAAGTCGTTGGTAACTTTACATAGATTTTATTCACCAGGACACGAAGTGGACAAGACGGACATCGTCACAGGCGCAAAGATCACACGACAACATATTAATTATTGCTGCTAAAGTTCCTGAAGATTCTCTTCTAGTAAAGACCTCTGTCCATAGACTAAGGATTACAAAACTGTTACCGTATAATATCCTTCTCAGTCACGACCGTTGACCTTCTTTCAAGGACGTCTATCATGGTAACGTATTCATACTCTGGGATGAAATCTTCCATATTACATTTGTTAAAATTCCCAGACGTTCATCCTACATAGCGTTGTACATCATATAATTTCACACAAAGTCATATACGATAATCCTATCAGTTAAAGGCTTTCAGTTGGCTAACCTCTCTTTACATCCATGCCACGACTTTGGCATTGAAGCATGTACGGCATTTAAAACATGTGCATAAGGTAAACAATATAACTTCTTCTACTCGTAGGAATTCTCCGTCTACGATCCAAATCTTAAAGGCAAGCGACTCTGTAGATCCATTCTAGGAATGATAAAATTCCCGCTAGATTAGTAGTAGAGCGGCCTTTTTATGCAGCATTAAAATAAGAAGTGGGCGATAACTTACGTGACATAACTGCGATTGGCTTCGACCTGAAGACCAATACAAATCACAATAATAAATGGCTTCCTTCAACATGCCATTGGATACACAATATAAAATTACAATCATGGACACAAGCCAGTTCCATGTTTCCACTTCAAAACATGACGTCACAAACTACTCAACTAGGTTACACGTGCGTCCAAAGCAACACTCACTGCTTTGTGCACGTCAGTGCGTGAATCAATCGAACGCACAAATAATATAACTACATAAAACTGGTGCGTACATTTGGCAGGACCGAAGACTACCCCCTTAGGTAATAAATGTACGTAACAGCTCCCTTATTACCTCCCCTTAAAAAAATTAATCCCATTAATTTTTTTCGAACTAATTACTCGAGAGAGGTGAGTCAAAACTACAACAAGATTTATGACATGCATAAAATTATCATATTAAGAAAAGAATATTGACTTGAAATTAATATAACTAAATGACAGTATGCATTAAAGCACACATCCACCATCGACCTACTTTGGAACGATGTGGTAATATTCGAAGTAAAAAGAAGTTGAAAAAATGAAAATGAAGAATCAACAAAAAAGATGATAATAAAATTCAACTAAGTTTTCAACAAAATTTGAAACATATGATTTCAAAAATGAAAATGAACAGCAACACTGATGATAATCAATGATAAAAAAAATCAAAAGAACAGAAAATTTTTTAAATACAATGTGCAAAAATGAAGCAATGCAAAATTAAACACTTTAAGAAGCAACGCACTTACTGTTATCTAGCACTAGTAAGTTTGACTAGTTATCTAAAAGTAAAATATCATGTAGTGGGATACGTGACTACACGTATTGCGAGACACTAATAACGTTAGTAGATGTGTGATTTATAAACAATCAAATTGATTAAATTGAATTAATCTAATTCTAGTACTTAATTAAATAACTAGTAATTTATTCTAAGTAATTCTAATTTCAGTCATTGTGAATATTCGTTCAGAACTATTTAGAGTCAACAAGAATATGTTCCTAATGTTCCATGCACGAAATAAGTTTACGAACACGATATGTAGTGTAATATGTTCCATAACACTAACGAATGTCTATTTGTTGCTTTTTACCAATGTTTCCATACTAAAAAAAAATGTTACTTTAATATCACTGTTCCCGTTCTAATAAAACGTTACTTCACAAGAAATAATGTTATAATCCATATGTAAGTATGTTCTGAAAGTTATATTTATACGAATACTGCAAAACTATACATAGTCTTCACAGATGTACAATTAATGACACTGTACAAAGTTATTCATGTTTCGGTGAGGACGTTTCTCCATCTAAAAGTAGTTTAGTTTCACCAAGTTCACTAGGGCATCTTGAAAGACAGTCTGCAAATACATTCTGCACTCCAGGAATAGCTCGTATCTCAAAATGGAACGGTTGAAGAGCTATAGCGTAACGCGCTGACTTTGATGACTTAACGTTCCCTGTATTCAATGCGGTAAGAGCTTTCTGGTCAGACTCCACCACAAAGTGTGATCCGAGGAGATAACGATCCAGTTTTGTGATTGCCCAGACAAGAGCAAGGAGCTCTTTGTCTAGAACGGAGTAATTTATCTCGCTCGTTGTAAGCTTTCTGGATACGTACATAACAGGAAATAAGGTGCCTCCGTATTCCTGCATCAAAACTGCCGCGATAGCGTAGGAAGAAGCATCACTGCGAAGAACAAAGGTGAGATCTTTGTTAGGCAACCTTAAAAAAGGCTTATTTGAAAAAATTTGTTTTATATAGTCTAACGCCGTTTGGTGATCCTGCGACCACTTTATTACATTAGGTGTGCCTTTCTTCAGTAAAGACGAAAGAGGTGCAGTTATAGTAGACAAATGAGGGATGAATTTAGAATAGAACTGTATTAGTCCTAAGAGTGACCTCACTTGTTTTTTTGTCTTAGGTGCTGAGATGTTTAAAATTTTAGAGACGTTACTGTCTTCTGTATACATTAAACCGCGACCTATACGGTGACCAAGAAATGAGATGTCATGAAAACCGACAAAAGCCTTTGAAGGTTTCGCTGTTAAGTTATAATCCTGTAAGGTAGAAAGTAAAGATTTTAAACCCTGAATATGTTCATCCCAAGAGTCACTAAAAAGACAGATGTCATCTATATAAGTAATGACATCGGGACGATGAGACAATATGCGGCGCATCATGCGTACAAAGGTAGCTGGCGCATTCATTAACCCGAAAGGCATAAAATTCCATTGAAAAAGACCCCGTGGTGTCGAGAAAGCGGTGAATGGCTTTGCTTTCGTAGTGAGTGGCACTTGCCAATAACCCTTTGAAAGGTCAAATTTCGAAAAGAATGTGGCATGAGATAATTTCTCTAATAAGTCGTCTAAAAGAGGTAATGGTTCCGCATCGAATTTTGTAACTTTGTTTAACTTCCTGTAATCTACGCAAAGACGTATATTGTTGTCTTTCTTCCTAATGATTACCATAGAAGAAGAATATGGTGATGAAGATGGTTCAATTATATTTAATTGGAGCATATCATCCAATTCCTTATCAACCTTATCACGAAAGTGTAAAGGAATAGGATATGGGCGAACTCGAATCGGTGTATCGTCAGTCAGAATAATGTCATGTTGGATGACTGACGTATGACCTGGGATGTCAGTGAGGACATCCTCATACGTGTGTAGAATATTAGAGACTTGCTGACGTTGATCATCAGTAAGAGTAGATGAGATAGTAACATCATTCCATTTCTCAGTGGAATGGAGTGGTACAACTGGTATTGGTAGTTGTACATCATCGAAAGAAGATTCCTCTTCTTGGATGACTGACAAACTAGAATAGTGTTGAATAGGTGGTGTAGGATCGTCAGTTGCTTGGAACACCGATTGTAGATAATCAGGACGTGAGTAATACTCCTTCAACATGTTAATGTGGAAGGTTTTATGTTTGCCATTAACATCAACGATGTAGTCGACATCGGATATTCTTGAGATGATCCTGAAAGGACCTCTCCAGGTAATTAAAAGACGATTGTTATGCGCAGGGAGTAATACAAAAGCTTCATCACCAGGTATGAGCTGGCGAAGACGTCTATATTTGTTTGCAGATAGACGAGCTTTTTCTTTGGCATGTTCGGATGATGCAGTAGCTAGTCTACAAGCATCTATGATTTTCTTTCTAAGAGAGATCACATACTCATAAGAGGATTGAGTTTCCTCTTCAATATTCTCATCCACCAATAAGTCGTGGATTAACGACATCGGACCGCGTGGTTGCATGCCAAAAACAAGCTGGAACGGAGAAAACCCCGTTGCTTGATTTTGTACCTCGCGATACGCAAAGAGACAAGCGGGTAGGACCCGATCCCAGTCTTGGGGATGGTCTTGAGTCATCTTACCCAACAACTGCTTGAGTGTCCTATTGAGACGCTCAATTAACCCATTTGACATCGGATGATAAATAGAACTAAGAGATCTGTCTATACCTAATGTCTTCATAACTTGAGACATGGATTCAGAAATGAACTGAACCCCATGATCCGACAAGATTTTCCGTGGAAAACCAATGCGTGAGAAGATTAACATCAATGCCTCTGCTACACTGGCAGATGAAGTGTTCTTGAGAGGGATGGCCTCAGGCCAACGAGTGCACATATCAATGCACGTAAGAATATGCGTATGCCCTCTAGCAGATGGAAGCATTGGACCAATAATGTCAATGGCCATTTTATCAAATGGTCTAATCGGGATGTCCGCAGCTTGAATAGGAGCCGCATGAAATGGACCCCGTACCTTAACTTCTTGACATATCAAACAGGACCGACAATAGAGAGTAACATCTCTATGGACGCCTGGCCAGTAGAATGCCGAAAGCACTCTGGATTTGGTACGCGAAAAACCCATATGGCCCGCACATTGCGAGTCATGAGCATGTCGTAATATACGAGATCTCATACAGGATGGGACAAGAATCTGAGAACATAAGGATAAATCCTTTTCCCGTATTACTCTAACCAAAATCCCATTTTTAAGTATAAAGTCATGTCTAGATTTTGCAAGTTTGTTGCTTGTATTCTTTTTGTTAACATACTGAAAGAATTTTTTTAATGAATTATCATTCTTTTGCAATGTTGCAAACAACTCCCGTGAAATAGGAGCATCATCATCACAAGTGGTATGAACTGTAGGTTCAATAGGTGTATCATGCGACATATTAGTAGCTTGCGCTCTAGTCACTACTGCATTTGCAGTTTGAATATGTCGCTCTTCCCATTCAGCTATTTGCTGTGGTGTACACTCTTTAATACCATGTATGCGACCAAGTATTACATCACAAATTGGTTAGGAGAAGACATGCTTGGATCTTTCCTGTAAAGAAAGGTGTGTTAAGATCAATAATAGCAGTGGGAAATGTTTCAATAGTGCCACCAAATGTTACACATTTGACAACCCGGCCCGTGGCACAACTTGGGTTGATCAGCGAAGTCCGGACACCGATTGTTGTACAACCTGAGTCAAATAGGAGAGAGCATGAAATATTATTGACAAATCCCTTGTGAAACTTAAGAGAGCCCTGTCCCTGGTGTACTGACGCAGCAGTGGCTGTACAGACTGCAGGCAGGCTAGGCAAGGTATGTCCGCAACGCAGCGTCGTGATCGCCTTAGGCTGGAAAAGAGTCGAGCATTCTGGACAGTCTTTCACCTGGGAACAATCTAGAGAACAAGACATAGCATTGTGAGTTTCAGCTACTTTACCCTGTTCAATGTTAGCCTGTGTATCATTAAAAGCAACATTAGAATGTCTACCTGTATTATTCGACGATCTATCTCGTCGGCGCGATCGATTGTGATTTTTGTCATTAAAATTGCCATAATTGTCGTTTCTGCTAGAGTTAAAATTTGGATTAGTCCGATAATTTGTAGAATGATCGTTATGATGTTGGTTAAATGGTTTATTTCCAAAAAATTGTCTGTTTTGCGGACCCTGAGACCTTGATCTCCAGTTTTGTTTATTATAATGTCCTTGATTATTTTTAAAATAATTGTTACCAAAATCTCGCGATCTGTGAGTTTGGTTCCAAGAAACATTAAATGGAGCAGATTGTTGAAATTGCTTCCCTTTGTAAAAGTTATCATTGTTGAAATTATGATTATTTCCCTTATTGACATACCTATCAGCACTAAAAGAACGATTGCGTGAAAAATTGTTTTGTTGTGCTGCAAAAGCAACAGGCAATTCACTCTTAATCTGCGCGTTACTTAGATCCATGTTTGGGTGAGCAGTGCAAAAATTTTTTGCATGTTCTTCTAAATTTTTCATAGATAAAGGTTTCCGTTCGTGTAAAAATGCGAGAAATGTAGGATTTACCGACGAAAGTACCTTATCGCGCATCAGTAAATCAAAGAGACCTTCATACGACTTTTCAATTTTGGATAATTCGATCCATCTTTCTAATGTTAGTCGTATCTGTGACAGAAAATCACTAAAATTTCTGCCAGATTGAGGTAGTAATGTGTGAAATCTCAAACGATATTCGTTTTCTGTCATTTGGAATTTTTGCAGAAGTGCTGCTCTAAGAGCATTGTAGTCATTTTTCTCACCAATGCTGGTGGTATGATAAACTGCTAATGCATCCCCTGTAAGTAATCTGGATAAATATGTACAGTATAGAGCTTTATCCACGTTATAAGACCCACAAGTGGCCTCAAACCTATCTAGGAAGAATATTACGTCATCAGACGGGGGATTAAATTTTGGTAATTTAAGGTGAATTTCCTTAAAATTATCATGTCTGGATGAAGTGTGGCTTTCAAAAGTTCTCTGAGAATTAGATTCCTGAGTTAACCTAAGTCTCTCATATTCTGACTCTGCTAATTTCAGTTCATGCTGTCGTTTTTTCTCATTCTCTTCCATCTCAAGCTGAAGTCGTTTTGTATTTTGTTCAGCTATTAATCTTCTTTCTTCCATTTCCTTTTGTTTCTTTCCTTTTCTTTAACTTCCATTTCTTTTTGTTTCTGTTCTGCCTCTCGCTGAAATCGTTTCTCTTCCAATTCAGCGGCTAATCTCATTTTTTTCTCATTCTCCTCAGCTCAAATCTCTTCTTTTCTCTTCTCATTTCTCTTCGTTCGGCTAATCTCATTTTTTTCTCATCTTCCTCAGCTATAAATTTCCTCTTCTTTTCATTCTCCTCAGCCTCAATCCTTTTTTGATCTGCCTCAAATTTCATCTTCTTCTCTTGTTCCTCAGCCTCAATCCGTTTTTGATCTGCCTCAAATTTCAAATTTTCCAAACGTAAAGTTTCCAATCTTCTCTGATCAGCTTCTATTTCTTGAGCTTTCTTATATTCTGACAGTGCAAATGCTTTAGCTTCATCAGGAGCCATCTGAAGAGCTTTTGCTTGCTTAATGAAATAGTCTAAGGTAGCCATTTCAATATTATTATGTAATAATACTACTTAAAAGTGTTACTACAACTAGTGTTCTTCGTTCCTGTTCTAGAACGGTAAAATCAATTTATATAATAGGCAATAATATTAATAATTAATAATGTAATTTATAACATGTAATGGTGTGAAAGCAGTAATGTGACAGACAATAGCACAATAATGACACGACAAGATATTCAAAACAAACGAAGACGTTCGCAGAAATCCAATTAAAATAAAATGAGAAACTAAAATGGAATGTCGTAAAGAATTACGATGATAACTGCGATTAAATAATGCACAAGACAATTGACAACACAGTGTAAAAAACATAGGTTTTGTAAAAAACTAAACGACAGGAAAGGTGAGATGGACGCGAAATACAAACAAAATTCATCATAAAACCAAGGTACAAGTCGCTCACGCGTAGGAACATTCCACTGCGGGAAGTCTGCAAAATAATGTCCTACAGAACGTCTGACGAAGAGCCCGAATTGGCTTCGAGATGGATCTCGTTCGTCAGATCAACCTCCCTACCTCCCACAAAGAATACACAACATATAACACATAACACGGAAAATATGAAAGTGGACATAATCAAATAAGGCACAGCTAATAGTAATAAAGTGTATAACGGATACAAGTTATACTTAGCTCGCGTGCAGGTAAAAATCAAAGTGCCTCGTCCCCGTGTATGTACGTCTACAGATAAAATACTTCGTTCTGCTTATCTAGATTACAGCTCGCACGCAATAATGATGAAGAGATGATCTCCAAGTAATCAGTCACTGTGAAACTTGACGTGGAGGTTGATTGAAGACCTTGAGCATTTGCGTTGATTTTGATTCATATTCCGCTAGGATCCAAATTGAGATGATGTAGCCTTGAAAGTAAACATTCTTCTTTTCAAACGATCAATTGGATGGGTACGTTCCTTTGAAATCACTTCCAGACCGCACTGGCCTACCAGTTATTGTTGGTGTCGTTTTCATAGTGATGAATTGAAACGCGAATGGTTACAACGGAATAAATGTCAACAATGTTTTTCAAACGAAAACCAACAAGTATCTTGAATTGGGTGAACTGGTCAAGTATTGGCAGCACACAAGTCGTTGGTAACTTTACATAGATTTTATTCACCAGGACACGAAGTGGACAAGACGGACATCGTCACAGGCGCAAAGATCACACGACAACATATTAATTATTGCTGCTAAAGTTCCTGAAGATTCTCTTCTAGTAAAGACCTCTGTCCATAGACTAAGGATTACAAAACTGTTACCGTATAATATCCTTCTCAGTCACGACCGTTGACCTTCTTTCAAGGACGTCCATCATGGTAACGTATTCATACTCTGGGATGAAATCTTCCATATTACATTTGTTAAAATTCCCAGACGTTCATCCTACATAGCGTTGTACATCATATAATTTCACACAAAGTCATATACGATAATCCTATCAGTTAAAGGCTTTCAGTTGGCTAACCTCTCTTTACATCCATGCCACGACTTTGGCATTGAAGCATGTACGGCATTTAAAACTTGTGCATAAGGTAAACAATATAACTTCTTCTACTCGTAGGAATTCTCCGTCTACGATCCAAATCTTAAAGGCAAGCGACTCTGTAGATCCATTCTAGGAATGATAAAATTCCCGCTAGATTAGTAGTAGAGCGGCCTTTTTATGCAGCATTAAAATAAGAAGTGGGCAATAACTTACGTGACATAACTGCGATTGGCTTCGACCTGAAGACCAATACAAATCACAATAATAAATGGCTTCCTTCAACATGCCATTGGATACACAATATAAAATTACAATCATGGACACAAGCCAGTTCCATGTTTCCACTTCAAAACATGACGTCACAACTACTCAACTAGGTTACGCGTGCGTTCCAAAGCAACACTCACTGCTTTGTGCACGTCAGTGCGTGAATCAATCGAACGCACAAACAATATAACTACATAAAACTGGTGCGTACATTTGGCAGGACCGAAGACTACCCCCTTAGGTAATAAATGTACGTAACAGTCAGGATGAACCTGTTCCTTCTTTTGGTCTTTTCCAGAGGACCAATAATGTCGACAGCAACCCGTTCAAATGGAGTCCCTACTATTGGCATTTGCCCCATAGGTACTGGGGGTGTCAAGTGCTTGGGTGCTACCCGTTGGCACTGGGCGCGGGATTTCAGTACCTGACAATGTCAGAGTTCATTCCTGGCCACCAATAGTGGTTTTTTATTCGCTGAATAGTGGCGTTTTGTCCCACGTGTCCGCTAAAGGGAAGAGAGTGCCCCATTTCTAAGATCTGGTTTCTGTACTGCGTCGGTACTAGGAGCTGGTTATTCCCCGTGTCCGGGTTGCCCGTTCTACGATACAATACACCATCCTTAGAAAAGATGTCTCCGTTGTGTCTGGGGTCCTTAGCCATGGGCAGTTTTTTAAAGCAGGGCGCCAGAGTAGGGTCCTTTTGTTGCGCCTCCTTCAGTTCATTCGGCAACAAGTTTGGCGCAGGCTGCCTCTCCTTCTTGGCTTGCCCTCTTGTGGTTACCGCTGCCACAATCGGCTCCTTAGGTCTCTCAATGAACACATATCTACATCCCAGGATAACTGGGTAGATCGGATCATCCATTATGGCCGCTTTAATAACTCCTCTGACAAAGTCAGAGTGTATTTCTACCAGTGCGATAGGAAGCGTCCTGGGTGCATCACTCCTGAAAACTCCACTAAGTTTGACGGTTTCCTCTGTCTCCTGACCGGGTTTGACTTGGTGCCTAGCGACAATACAATCAAAACTTAATCCAGTGTCAAAAAGACAAGTAGTAGAGGTACCGTTCAAAATTACAGTTCCTCGAGTTGAGGGTCGGTCCCCCTCAGGTTGAGAATCACTGACATTGACTCTACCTTTCGAGGCTGTATGCAAACATCCAATGCGGTTTGCACCGGTTTGTTTGCCCTGATCAGACGTTCCTGGTGTAGGGGTCTTCCCTTTTCCTTGACCTTAGTGGCCGCGCTGCCACGTAGGCTTGTTGGGTTGATCAGAATTTTTGTTTGGGGGGTATCGGGTTTCGTAGAATTTCGATTTTTCCTGGGGAGGTTTCTGGGTATTGTTATCTCGTTGGTTATAATGTTGAGAGGAAGTGGAAGAATAGGATGCCTGCTCTAGATTCTGTTTTCGAGATGGCTCATCGGTGGGTTTACGTTTAGTGCTGGGAAGTTCGGCCATTGCATTGCTATAGCGTTCGGCTTTATTGAGTATGTCTTCAAGCCTGACTGCCCCCTGTTCAGCCAAAAATCTACGAGTTTCATTCGACAAAGTGGATTTTATCTGCTCCACAAGAACAAGTTCGAGGAGTCCCTCATATGAAAGAGGTAGGTCAGATAATTCAATGCACTTTGTCAGATAACCCGTGAGACGTGAAGAGAACTGGGGAAAAGTTTCCGTGCTCTCTTTTCGGCTGTTTCTGAACAACTGCAGAAACTTTCGGGCAGTCATCTCAAACTGCTGTAGTAAGGCCTTTTTCAACATGTCGTAATCATGTTGATTCGGTCCCAGCTTTGTGTACACGTCATAAGCATTGCCTTTCAGTGACGTTGAAAGTTTGAGCGCCCAGCGGGTACTCTCTAACCCATAGAGATTCGCGAGTCTCTCGAATTTTTCTAGGTAGCTGTCAATTTTTTCGTTAGGGCTAGGAAAAGATTCTAAAGAAAACGACATAGCAGTTAATTGGGCAGATTGAGTACTGGAGAGGTCCATTGATTGAGACTGGGGCGAAGACGGCTCTCCGTTAGTCGAAGTAGAGGCGCCCCGACTCTCTAGAGCCTTAAGCGCCAGTTGATGCTGTCTTTCCTTGTCTCTCTCTCTCTCTCTCTGCGAGTTTCCATCTCTGCTTCAATTTTCTTCTGTTCCAAAAGACGTTCTTCCGCTTCTTTCTTATCTGCCCTCTCCTGGGCTTCTCTCCTCTCTGTTCTTTCTTTCTCTTCCTTCCTCTCAGCTTCTGCTCTCTGTTGCTCCGCCTTCCTCTCAGCTTCGGCTCTCTGTTGCTCCGCGTCATATATTTCCAATTCCTGGTTAATAAACGCGTTTGCAGCTTCTGCATCTAATCCTGCCTCTTTCGCTTCCAGCCTCAAGATGGACCTCATCTTTATCCTCTCTGCCATTGTTAAAGAATAAGATGAAGTATGCTTAGAGAACTAGTAAGAAGAAACGCGAAAGGGCGGAACTCTGAACCGCTACGAGAAAAAAAAAACACAAGTATAAATTTACCTGTGTTACCTCCTACCTGTACTGTGCAAACTTATCGCTGCTATTATCTGGCAATTAAGGCTCTAAACGCAAGCGACTATGCCACTAAATGGTAAGTTACACTGGAAAAGAATCTACTTTTACTAACAGTCGAGAAAAATTTATATTAAAACAATTTAAAAGAAAAAAAAATTTTCCCTAAATTTTTAATCTCTGACAACAAACTCCGTCCCTAAAGTCAATTATTGAGATGAGACGTTGTTAACTTAATTTTTAAAAATCAGAACAATCCGTCTTTAGCTAAGCTCAACTCTTCTTAACTTCAAAAACCTTAGTGACTGTAAAACAATCACGCAATCCCAGCAACTTTTATAAAGAAAGAAATACACACTCTACCTAGTTAGACCCAAACTAAATCAGACTCAAAATATCTTTAACCCGGCTATGCGATTGCCTCAAATGTAGCTCAAGATCCCAGAACCAGCCCACAAATATGTGTGCATCAAATGTATCTCAAAATAATCCCAGACGAGCCGGCCAAATATTGTCGTAAATTTATTTTGAGAGAAAAGAGTCGTAGAAATAGTGGTCCGGTTTAGAGTGGAAAATGATGATGGAAAGCTCAGTGATAGAAAATGTAGAGATTTAATAGTTACTTCACAGCGTGCTGGAGGAGAGTAAAGACAGACTTATTTACGACAAATCGTGTCTCTCAATCTTCTCTTTCACTCTCCTGGTCAAACAATTATTTGCCAGTTTTTCCAGACTCGCATCTGCGCGCTCACCGATTCGGTGTTTTCAAACACACACACGACGTTGATACAAACTATATTAAACGAATAGGGGAAAAGTTGGGCTTTGGGTATATCCAACACACAGAACTAAATGAGTTTATGTGATTTTATTTACTTTAAACATCAATCACTAAAAATATCAGATATTACATAAATTATCATAAGTACACAAATGCAAATAACAAGTTTGGGAGGGGGTGAAGAAGATTGGTATCGACTAAGCCCTTCCCGCTTATTAGACAAAGACAAACCCAGTCCAAAGATAGATAATATCAGAAACATGGGTACGTTAACCTAACAGTAAAGTTAATTACTCTGAAAGAGGTGTTACCAAGTTAGGTATAAGTGATAGAAAAAAAAACCTGTTCTTCCCAGCTGTTCTTCCCTTTACTAAGCAAATGGAAAGGAGGTGGTTTTAAACAGAGTTAACAAATTATCAACTATCCCACTTAAAGGAACAATGTAGGGTATACAGAAAAGATATATGTTACCAGGTAAGCAAGTTAACAAAATGGTCACACAAAAGAATTAATTTCCTGTCATTCATACACGCGCTAGCAAAGGCCTTCACTCATCTTGCTCTCACTTACCTCGCACAGGTTACGATCACTCTGTATGAAAGAAAAAAAGACATGTAATATACCGAAAACAAATAACCTTCTAAAGCGCGATGAATTTCCCGTTAAGCCTATTATATATATGCTCGCGTATTTAATTATGTATTTAATAAACACTGCGCGAGTTCTAGTGGTTAAAAACACACATCTATAAAACTAGGACTTAACTGAATTTATTAATTATAAATTCCTTCGCGACTTTAAAAGTTAATTTAAGCATCTATTATCTTTTGAAATAATATAATAGATAGATCATTATATTTAAAACTGGAACTCTTGAGATGGTTTAATTAAATAGATTTAAATTAACACAAAATCCCTTGAAATAGAATGACTAGACCACTGATCACTTTACACAATATATATTTTACCGCTTTGCACAGAATTAGAAATCACTGCAAATATATATATATAATCCAGGGGAAAATCTATAACAAGATTTCAATAAAGCTAGTGCTTCTGTAAAGATCTGGCCAGCGAGTGATAACGTGTCTAGTTCTACATGGTCTATTTAGCTAAAATGAAATGTAAGTTGAGTGGGACATGATAAACTTGACAACTTATTTGATCTCACGAACTTTTGGGGATCTGACCGCCAAATCAAGAGAAGAAGCCGCCCCCTGGTCTTCGTATCCGCTCGCTGCTGCCCGTTTCGCTTTCCCCCGTTCGCTCGGTTCCTCGATTGACACCGAGACGCGAAATTAGCGGCAAGCAACTGCGTCTCGTATCAGGGAAAACTACTGTCTTTGATAGCGCCGATAGTCTCCCCTAAGATCCCTCGGTCTGTCTCTTTGATCTCGTGCCGCCTACTAAATGAGTCCCGGTGGAATGCGTTCTGGCAAACGAAAAGTTACAACAAATGTTCAGGGGTTCTAATGTTATGAAAAGCTAAAAGTCCCTTTAAATCATCCATCATATCAGGGAGAATTCACTTGTCAAACTAGACGTACGTCACAGTATTCCAGAACAAGGACTGCCTGGTGAGGCTAGCGTCAGGTTTCCCCAATGTGTGTGTGTGTGCGCGCGCGCGCGTGCGTGCGTGCGTGTGTGTGTGTGTGTCCTATCAATCTCCAGCGTCTTCTTCTGATCTCTTGTTCCACAGACGCCTGATTCGTTGTTGTTTATTTCTAATGTTTCTTCTTTTTCGATCTACTGTATGTCCTCGGGATTTTTCTTAATAAATGTTTGCCAAAGCCTTACCCCAAAAAAATGTTTTCTCTTAAATCGATCCAGGGGAGTAAGGGTTGCAATAGGTCTCATCCAAAAAATGAGAAATGCCTGCAACCAACGCAACCGTACCTTCACGCCACTCCATTGACTGTCTTTTTGTCTCAGGTTCAAAATGATGTGCCCAGGTTCGTCACCTGTAACGATCTTAGCAAAAACGTTCTCTCCATCAGCATTGAAACGCTCCAATAATTCAGAAGAAATTGCTTTCCTTTGCAATCAGTGGTCATTTGTGAGACTTCGAGGAACCCATTTTGTGAAAACCTTAGAAAATCCGAGAGTTTTTATAACTGCATTAGCACTACCAATTCTGACTGACAGCTGTAAGGCCAATTGTTGAGTAGTGATTCGTTTATCAGTAAGAATAATGCCCTCAGCGCATTTCAACATTTCTGCGTTGGTGGCTGTTGCAGGACGTCCACAGCGCGGCCGATCAAGGAGCTCCGTATCTTCACTTCCAGATTCTTTGATTCTCTGAAGCCAGCGACTGACTGTACTCCTGTCGACTGCAAAACTTCCATACACATCACATAGACGCTTGTGAATGTTCACAACAGTTTCCTTCTCTGCAACGAGAAATTATATCACAATTCGCTGCTTATAACGCAAGTTGCTAACACGCTACATTTCAACGGTTTAGGGCAGCCGTATAATTTGGCCGGTTGCGGTGCAATTAGGTGCACACAATTGGCACATGCCATATATGAAGTGTGCACAATTTCATGCTTCTATCTTCATTATTAGCTGAGAAAAACGATGTGGTGCATTACTTTCTGAACGCCCCTCGTAGCTATCGTAATTTTAAATCTATAAATAACTACAGTATTTGAAATTTGTCTGAGGGGCAAGTCAAATTTACCGCCAACAATTTATCTAGTGTATTTGAATTTTTATAAGAAACAAGTAAAAAGTTACCGCCCACACCAAAAATTATCGAAGAGCACAGTACAAAACTTTAACAACCAATCAAATCGTTTCCAGATTTTGTAGTGGTAAGAAAATTTAGGTTGACGAGAAATAAATGCCTATTTTGTGTTTTTGACCGAACGTAGATAATTTATTTCTTAATAACTAAAGACAATTAAAATGAAAGGGATATCTCAAATTATAGCGCTGATATTGCTTAACATATAAACATAAAGATTCCCTCATATTAAAATTTTATGGTAGTAGAAAAATTTAATTTAGTGAGATTTCCGCATCAGGGTAAGGGCCAATTTAATTACAAAAAAATTACCCACCTTTGAATGCAAAGGAATAACTAAGGGAAAACTATAAAGAACGATAGAGAATAATTGGCCGTTTAATTATCACTTTTGATAATTAAAATCGGTTCACAAATAACTATGATATAATATTTTCAAATTTAGTCAGATCATTCAGACACACTTAGAATCGCATAATTTACTAGTCTCAAAAATTTAACTTTTTGACTTTCCTCTGATTGGTTCGGTGCAGTTCTATAAATAGTAACAAACTAAATAGTTTTCGGCCATTAAAATCATAAAAATCACACTGAGCTGACGTGTACAAAAAGACTGTAGACCAAGCCTTTGCCGGTTGGACTGGTAGCGCGGGCTAAGAACCCTTTTACAGCCAGTCAGCTTGAGTGTGTGTGAGCTTATTTACCTGAGGGTAAGATTGATAATTTTATTTGCATACTTTGTTAAAGAATTGACCTGTAAAGTAAACAGGCTATGTGTGCCATATTTATTCGAAAGTGTAACTGACGACGAGATGTGTTGGGTCACGCTGACCTAAGTAGGAATGTGTGTAGTAAGTGCAGGCTTGTTCGAATTGAAAAATTGGTGTATAGTGTTTGCAAATTTACGACAGTGAGTGTTAGAAGCGATTTAATGTAGTATTTTCTTCTGGAGTGACACCCTGTTCATAGATCATGTACTAAACATCTAGGGAAGGTTAGAATAAAGTAATCAACAGGTCACATGCTGTATTGTACTTGCCATGACTATTGTATGGAAGGCAAACCATGGACGAGGTACCCAAGCATTGATGAACCCAGAGACAGAGTTATGGCATGAAAACTGATGGTAGACAACGAAATTCAAGGTCTTGTGCAACTTGTTAGCACAAAGGAATGACCATAGTAAGTTTTAATATTGTTTAGGGGTGAATTGATTGAGTCAGATCTCTACATGGAAGGGATTGTCCTTCTATTTCAGGTTATATCACGAATTTACCTCGTGGCTGCAGTTACTTGAGAAGAAGAGCGTGTGGGAGTTGAGTGCTCCACATAAATCCTGGAGATAGACCCCATCTTCTCAGCCAGGAGTCACAGAGTTGGTGATCCTGACTACGATTCAAAGAACTGAAGCAGCACCATTTTTAAAGATAAGTCCTTTAGTAAGGCACTGACAATTCATCCAAACTCATTCACCCAAATAAACTTAACCACTGTGGGATGATGAAAGTAGTAGACCTTGCAGTGTAGGACTGGTAGCAGTATAAATAGTAAAATTCAGAACAGTACGTGTAGTCATTCCAGTGACCCTTTAAAAGAAATGGAACAGATTTTCCAAAATATTTATTTCATTTTGTAAATAATCTTTCTTGATTTTGATAAATCCTGACCCAAAAGATTGAGGTTCAGGACAATTAAATTGTACAGAAACGTTCATACAGCTTTACTTAATTACTTTTATTAAGTTGAAGTTCTGTTTGAAATTAATCATTGAATAAAGTAAATACATTCCCCTAGACCCGTAGCTAAATCATTTGGGATCAGTAGAGCTAGCGGTTACGGACTCAGAAATCATCATCATCTACTCTGAGAACTTACATAGCATGACCCCATCTTGATTGTCTATACACCCTTGCTCTTTTCAGAGAAGGGGGTATTACTTATAAGACCAGTCTCTTATCTGGCACTATCCTGGTATCCTCTGATACACCTATTTGTCCAGGATAGCTTATACATTTAGTAACATCAAAACCTCTTATGACAACGGCTATGGCGAATGGCGAGCATCTGGCGCCAACAAACCAGACCCCCGGAGTCTACTGGGGTAAAACTATAGACTATGGGTAAGGTAACCCTACAGAAACCTCTGGCAGAGCAAGGCCTCCATCAGATGTGGCCAATGCTGGGCCCACCGGCGCGTGGACACGTCTCGATCCCCATCCAGATTTGCCCGGGGAGCCCACCCCGGCTAAAGCAGAACAGAGAAGGCTTCTCTCCAGACCTCCGATGTCTTGCGGGCAGTGTTAGGATGTGTAAGAACATGGACAGGAAGACTCCATAACTTCCCCCACCGACGACGGAACAAGTCAGCCTAATAGGTGTGGATACCCAGCAATGGAAATGGGACATGTACGCATCATACAGTTAATGACTATGCTCGGCTTTATTACACGAAATGGGGCTGCCACGGCGGATCATCACCAGGCAGGCGGGGCCCCGAACCCCCAGCCTCGAAAGGGTGCACCAAAGGCTATTGACGATGACTCTGCGTATCGGGGACCCGCGATTAAGCAGAGTAGAGTTACTGGCCAAACTACAAATAACACAATTAAGATTATGCAGTGCTACAGTGAAGGTGTAATGAAGAAAACAATTGAATTGCAGAACTTCCTCCAGAAAGAAAAGATAGATGTTCTGTGCATCCAGGAAACTCACTTGAACGAAAGCTGCAGATTCTCTATCAGAGGCTTTGAATGTTTCCGACAAGACAGACTAGGCCACAAAGGTAGGGTCATCACTATGGTAAGAAACAATATCCCCACTA
>JAMPIV010020253.1:0-334608 GCA_024509875.1 Oreohelix idahoensis
AGGGGTCGGGGGGGCGGGCGCGGTGCGAGGGGGGCCCGAAGTGTGCTGGGGTGGGGGGGGGGGTGGTGGGGGTGGCGGCGTGGGGTGGGCGGGAGGTGTGCTGCGCCGATGTCGGGGGATCACGCGGGGGGGCGGGGCCGGCTCCCGAGGGACCCCGGCGCGGTGGACGGTGTGGTGAGGACGTGCGGGGGGGGTGGGGGTTGTCGCAGGAGTCATGTGGGGGGCAGCGGGGGGTGGGCTTGGGTCGGGGCGGTGGGGGGGGGGTCTCGCTCTGTTGCCGGTGTGTTTGAGTCCCGGGGGCGGTGCAGGGTGGGTGGTCGCGTGTGACCTGGTGGGGCGGAGGGCGGGGGGTGTCCTGGCGTGTGGGTCGGCAGGCGTGGGGGGGGCTGGGCTTGTGTTTTGTGGGCACAGGTGGCCGGGCTTTACCGCGGCTACCGGGGGTCCTACCGGCGGGGGGGGGTTAGCGGGGGGGGGTCAGAGGGGCGGGGCGTGGGGGGCAGCTTGCGCCGGCGGCGGGTCCGGGCGGGGGCCCCCCCCCCGCGGGTGCCCGGCTCCCGGGGGGGTGCGGGGGGGCGGGCGGGGGGGGGGGGGGGGGCGGGGGTGGGGTGGGGGGGGTGGGGGGGGCGGGTGGGGGGGGGGGGCGGGGGGGGTGGGGGGGGGGGGGGGGGGGGGGGGGGGGGGGGGGGGGGGGGGGCGGGGCGGGGGGGGGGGGGGGGGCGGGAAGGGGGGGGGGGGGGGGGGGGGGGGGGGGGGGGGGGGGGGGGGGGGGGGGGGCCGGGGGCGGGACGGGGGGCGTGAGGGGGGGGGGGGGGGGGGGGGGGGGGGGGGGGGGCGGGGGCGGGGGGGGGGGGGGGGGCGGAGGGGGGGGCCGGAGGCGTCCACAGACGCCGGGGGACCTGGATGGGGCATGGCGGGCGAGGGCGGGCCGGAAGTCGCACGTGCGAGTCCGCGGCGCGGGGGATGGGGCGCAGGCGGGGGATACGGGCGGGCCGCGCAGGGGGGCCGGTTGGGGCGGCTGGCAGCGGGCCCTCCCTCGCTGGCCCGCGCCGGCGGCCCCGGGTTCATCAACCCGGCTACGGGGCGGCTGAGCCTGTGGGGCGGCGGGCGGTGGCGCGACGAGTGGGGGCACCCCCCCCCACCCCCCCCCCCCCAACCCCCCACACTCCCCGCATCCACCTCCCCCCCCCCCCCCCCCCCCCCCCACGCGGCGGGGCCCCCCCCCAGATACCCCGGGGGGGATGTCGGGGGGGCGGGGGGGGGGGGGGGGGGGGCGAGGGGGGGGGGGGGATGGTGCGGGGGAGGGGGGGGTGCCCCGGCGCGGGGGCGGGGGCGACACGGGGGCGCAGCTTGCCGCGGCCTGGTTCGCGCGGGGGACCTGGGGGGCGTGGGCGAGGGGGCGGGGGCGCGGGAGGGCGGGGGCGGGGGTTTGGAGGGGCGGTGGGCGCCCGCGGGTGGGGGGGGCTGGGGGTGGGTGGTGGGGTCGCTGGGGGTGGTTAGGGGGGGTTGGCGGGGAGGGCGGGGCGGGGGGGGGGGGGGGGGGGGGGGACGGCGAAGGGGGGGGAGGGGGGGGGGCGCGGGAGGGGCGTGGGGGGTGGGTGCGAGGGGGTGTTGGTTCGGGGCGGGGGTGGAGGCCGCGCGGGGTGGGGGGCCGCGGGGGGGGATTGGTGGCGGGGGCGGCCACGGCGGGGCGGCGGCGCGGGTGGGGGGTGGGTGGGGGGGGTGGGCTGGTTGCCGCGGGGGGGGGGTTTAGGTGGCCGCGTGCCGGGGGGGGAGGAGGGTTGTAATGGGCCGGATAGGGGGAGTAGTGGACGGAGGATTTGTGGGAAGTGCGGGGCGGTGTTGGGTGACGGTGGGAGGGGGCGCCGAGGCGGGCGCGGGGGGGGGGTGGCTGGGTTGGTGAGGAGGGCTCTAGCGGATGGGGGGAGGTGAGGCGGCGTGGGGCGGGGCTCGGGCAGGGTGGGGCGGGGGGAGGGTGTGTGGGGTATGGGGGTGGATGGGGGGAAAGGCGTTGGGGGTCGTGGGGAGGGGCGCCTTGGGAGTGGGGAGAACTGGTCGCTATTGTCACAGTTTGGTTTTTTTAGGAGGGGCGGGCGTCGCGGGGCCGGCGGTTGGTGGTTTGTGGTTGTGTGAGTGTTAGGAGGGTTTTTTTGGTTGGGTTTTATAAGTTGGCAGGATGTCGGGCCACTGTTCTGGGCCTGCGGTGACCCGTGAGTGGGAGGGGGGTGGGGGCGGCGAATGAGTTTCGGTGGGGCGAGCCGGGGGTATTCATGGTCCTGTATTGCGAACTGATGAGGCTTTGGTCCCGGTTTGAGTATTCCGTCCGTGTGGCCTGAAGTGGGTTTGTGGGAGGCAGTGGCTGGTCGAGATTTTGAGGTCCCTTTATTTTTTCCAGGTGTTTTAGAGGGTGACGGACTTTTTCGACGGTAGGGGTAGACTGTCAGGGTGGCTACTGGGAATTATGGACGGGGCTCGAGGATGCCTGCGGAGGTGGAGATGGAAGCAGAGCGGCGTGGGTGGCGACGGGATGTATTCGGAAGGTAGGTAAGCGGAGACGCGGGGAATGGGTTCGGAAGGAGCCCCCCCCCCCCCCCCCCCCCCCCCACCCCCCCCCCCCCCCCAGGGGGGCGCTGGCCCCCCCGGTCTGTGGAGAAACAGACATTTGGGGGGGCGTGGCTGAGGTGCCGCGGTATTCTCCCCCGGGGTGGGAGTGTGATGGTTGAGGCGGAATAAATAAAGAGAGCCCTGTGCGCGGGTGATGTCCGAAAAAGCTGTGAGGAAGGGGAGCGGGGGGTAAGTAGTAGGTCTATGAGCACGGCCCCGGTCCGAGCGGGGATGGGAGGAATTGGTGCCGGCAAGGCATGTTGCGTGGAAGGTGGGCTCTGGCGTGGCGGTAGTGTGGAGGTGTTGGATTTGTGGGTGGGGGGGCGCGTGGGTCCGTTAGGGGATGAGGTGGTGGCTGGTGCGGTCGTCCCTGGGTACGCCGATGACGTGGGTAACTTTCTGTGCTCCACTGAAGTGCGGCCGGAGGGTACGGGTTGGAGTGGATGGCGAGGGCTGGAGGGCGTCAATCGGCAGAAAAAAACGGGGCGGAAGCAGGATGGCGCACACGCTTTTTGTCGAGGAGCGGTCAGTTCTCTTCCTCCCGGGCTATGACGCACAGAGCCAGTTGCGGCGTATCTATTTTGTGCGGGTGTTCGTTCTTTGTTTCCTTCTTTGCATGTTTCGTGTTTTTTGTGTTTGCAGTTTGGTTTTTTTTTTTCTTATATTTGGTTGTCGCAGGTCTGCCGTTTTTGTTTGAGGGCTGGCTTGTTTTTTCGTGGGCTGTGTGTTTGGTGTGTTGTACTGTGTGTGCCCGTTTGTTGATTTTGTCCAGTCGGCGTACTGGTAGGGCGGGGATTGATGTTAATGCGTCTTGGGCTAGGTACGGTTTTGAACCCGGGGGGGTACGGGGGGGGCTTGACGGGACCCGGACCCTTTTGACGGGGATGTTTTTCGGGTTTTTATGTTTTATTTGTATGGTTGTGAATCCGGGCGGAGATATAGTATGTTATATGTTTGAGAAGTGGGGATCGTTGGGGGTGTGTAGTGCCGGCGAGCGTGAGCCATAAGCGACTTTGGGGTCGATGGCCGTCCGGTGGAGTATTGTGGGGCATCCCGATGGTTGTTCTTGTGGGGGCTGGTTAAAGTAGTGGGGTGTGTCTGTGATGTGGGAGTGGTCGGCGGCGGACTCCGAGGGGTGCTTGGTCTCGTAGAACCCTCCCTGAGAAATTACGGCGGTCAACCCGATCGGCGCCTCCTGAGCTGCGCTCAGTTCAGCGTGGCGGCGGGGCCAGTCGGGGGGGAAGCTCTCCGCAGACCCTCGGTGGCGACGGGTCAGTTATGGTTGATTGAGTTTTGAAGGTTGGTAAGCGGAATACAGGGAGCGAAGTGCAGACCGGGGGCGGGGTGGCCGGCCCGGGGCACGCCCGGTATTTTTAGATTGGATGGGACTGAGTTTTTTTTTGAGGTAATTTATGCTTTTGGTGGGGTGGGCAGGCGGTGGGGGGCAGCGGGTATGGGGTGTGCTCGGGGGCCGCTTATGGGGGGGGCGCGGGAATGGGGCGGTCTCTCCCCATGCTGGGCGGCGGCCGCTTGTGGTTCGAGGCCCCCGGGGGCGATGGGCGGACGGCGGCGCTTTTGTGGTCCGGAATTGTGAGGTGTGTTCTTTTTGTTTTACTTGTTGGGGTGCGTCAGTTCCGAATGCTTTGTTTTGTAATGTTTTTATTTTTTGTTTTATACAGCATCTTACCCTGGCGGCGTCACGTATCTTGGGGGATATGGGCGCTTTTGTTAAGCGTGTGCGGGATTCGCATGCCCTGTGTGCCCTCCTGTGCGCCGGCCGGGTATGTGCCCCGCGATGGCGGGCCCCCGCCCCCCTGGGCGTGTCGGCGCGCCCGCGTCCCCGGTGGTGTCGGGGCGACACCGGGGAATGATGGGCGCGGGTCATGACGGGTTTTGTGGTGTGTTGCAAGTTGGTGGGGTCCTGGGCTGGGCGTTTTGGAGATATAAGCGCGGGGGAGACTCCCCATTGAATGGGTGTGTGACGGGTCATCGCTCCCCTTAGCGGGCGGCATGTAAGGTGTGAGTGTGATTGTTGTGTGTGTATGGTGTGTTTTGTTTCCAGGTGTTGTTTTTTGGTGGAAGGACTGTTGGGTTTTAGTTTTTTTGGAGAGCAGAGGTTTTGAGAGGGTTTGGCCCCGGATGGCCGCAGGTAGTTATTGTTGGGGGTGAGGCTAAGTGGCTGGTCTTGCGCGATTTGCTTTGTGTCCCGTCTGGGGTTTTTTTGTTTTTTTTTTTTTGTTTTGGTTTTTGCGGGGCCGGGTGTTTTGTATTTTATTCTTTTGGACACATTGCTGAGAGTCTTACCGGCTGGTTTTTGGACCAGTGTGATTGCGGGTTGGGCCTCGGGACAGCGCCGCCGAAGGCAAGCGGTAGGCCGCCCTTTCCCTGCTAGCGCGGGGGGACCGGCTTGGCTCCCCTCAACTCTTGTTGTGGCGTATGTTCGGAGCAGTCGCTTTGGACGGAAGTTATCATGGCGTTTTCATTTTATTAAAATGCTGGTTCGTGTGCCTTGTTTCGCTCCTTCGTGGCCGTGGGCCTTGTCGGTGGTCCTCCTATGCGGGTGGGATGTTTGTGTTGGGCCGTGTTTTGGTTAGCCAGTTTACTTGGGCTGTTATAGTGTCGGGTTTAGGGGGGCGGTTATGGAGCGAAATATGGTAAAAAAGGAAATCGGTTTGTGGTAAAATGCTGGAATGTTGTGGAGTAGATGGTCCATATAAAAATGGAAATATTTGGACGGCTCGCGCACCGGGTTAACGGCTGGTGGAGCGGGTTTGATATTATTCTATTGCGTATTGCATGAGTGTTGTATCACTTGGCGCGTGGGGGGATTTTCCTGTTTGGGGGGCCTACTGGGTCTGTACTGTATGTTGTTATATTTTTCCCGTTTGGGAGGCTGGGGGTCTTAAGTGGTGGGGCTTAGGGATGGTGGGCGGGTATTGTGCCAATGGGGTGTTTGTGGCTCAGACAGGTTGCAGGCCGTTCCTGGGGGTAGGTGGGTTTTGGGGCGGGTTTTGTGTTGGGCGCAGGCATTGTTGTTGGGTTTGCGGTCGTGTATTGGTTGGCGGGGTGGCAGGCGCGGGCCCGGGGCAGGGGGATGTGGGGTTAGGGCCCCAGTGCGGATGGGAGTTATTTTCAGGGGCGCGGGCCGCGGGTCGGGGTGGGGGTTGGGGGGTGTGGTGGTTTTTCGGGGAGGGCGTGGGTCTGGTTGGGGGGCGGGGGGCAGGGGCGCGTAGACGTGTGATCTGGTCGGTCAGAGCGAGACGCGCGCTGATCGCCTGGGGCGGCGGCTGCATTGGTAGCGTCCGTGGCTCGCGGGATCGGTTAGTGGCGTATGTAATACCCGCTGTAGGTCTAGTTCAGTGCATTCGTCATAGCGTGGCCGGGTTGGTGGGAGTGGGCGGGTATGGTGCGGGTGGTGCTGGGCGGCGGGCCGTGGGGCGGGGGGCCGTGGTTGAGCCTAGGGGGGCTGTCTTTGGGCGGGCGGGAAGGGCTGCTTGGCCTGGGGGGGGGTGGGGGGGCTGCTGGTCCGGCGGCCGGGAGCCTGTTTCCTGGTAGTGTGGTGGCGGGTCACCGGATGGGGGGCTGGGAAGCAGGAGCCATGGGCGCACGGGTTGCACGGGGGGGGTGGGGCGGTTTGTAGGGCGCCGTGGGCGCGCTGGGAGCGGTGGCCGGGGTGGGGGGGATGGGGATTGTTAGGTCGGGCGGCAAGTGGGTCGCTGGCACGAGGGGGCGTGTGGGGCGGCTGGACGGCGTGGCAGGGTCGCTGAGGCGGTGAGTTGATGGGTAGGGCTGTATGGAGGGGTCGGGTGCGGCTGTGGTGTTGCGTGGGAGGGGCGGTATGGCGTATGGGCTGGCTGCGGCAGTGTCTCTGTGGGCCGCGGGGTGTAGTGGCGGAATGGTTGGGGCGTCAGGTGCGACGCTGGCCTTGGGGGGAAGGTCTGAATTCGTACTGTGGGCTGTCGGCGAGTGTCGCGTGCTGGGGTTGAGGGATAGTCTTCAGGGGGTTGTGCGTCAGTTCTCTATTCATGTGGCTGATTTCTTAATGGGCGGTCGTGCAGGTCGCGGTGGCGTGTCGGAATACTGACGTTGGGGGGTCTCCGGTCGTGCTAGTTGCGCTTTTGCTCGGTTACGTGTGCGGTGGGTGTTTATTTCTTTATGGTCTGTCGGCTAGTTCGCCTTTTCTGGGTGTGTTCATGTTTCGTATGTCTCGCTAGGCTTCAAGTGGGTGGCTCTTGTCGAGGGTGTTATTGCCGTAATGGCGGTCGGCCAGTGTCCGTTTTCCTGGAATGTTATCTGGCTTCTGTGTGTGCCTGGTGTCGTCATGTGGCGTACTCTTGTCATGGTGGTTAGTTTGATTTAATGTGCGTGTCGTCATGGTCTGCTGTGGCCTGGTTGTGGATTGTCCTAAATCGTTCGGCCTTTGGTCAGTTTCGCTTTCCGTTGGGTTAATGTCGTAATGTGGCTGTATTTTCAGTTCTCTGTTCCTGGCTGTTAAAGTAATTTAATGTCAGTGTTTTCAGTATCTCGTATCATGCATAATGTGTTATTTCTTATTGAATCTATTGTTCAGTTCTCAATTGAAAAATGTAAAGGTGTGCAAATTATTTTCCACAAAGTGTAAGAGATGAACTCTTTATCACAGGTTGCTCATTTCCGGGTTGGTTATTGTGGTTTAAGTCATGGTCCTGAGTCTGGTGGGGTGGGGATCCGTGTCAGTTTACTCTATAAGGAGTCTGTTTTCAGTTCTCTGTTGTTGTGAGTATGTCGTCTACATGGGGCGGGGTCAGTTCCATCTTCAGTTACTCATTGGGGGTTGTGTTTTATGGGGTCTTTCTGCTACTGTCTTGTTTTATTTCAGGGTGTCTACTTTTCCTTGTGCGTTAGTGTTCTATAATGTAATGTCATCTTAGCATTCATTTCTCTTTACTTCCTTGGGTAGATTATTTACTCGTAATGATCTGTTTTCAGTGTTCTCTATATCATTGTGTGTTTATCTTCTTAAATGTCCCTTGTCTTATCAGTTCTCATTTTCCTTGGTGTTGATTATTCATTACTGGGGTTCATGTCTAGTCTTGATAATCTAATTGCTTCTTTCCTCTGGGTTAAGTTCTTCTTGTAATGTGTCTTCAAGTTCTCTTTCCTTGTGTTATTTCTCAATAATGTCTTGTCTTGTCAGTAAATCTTTCCTTCTGTCTTCAGTTCTCTTTCCTTGTGTTCTGTTCTCTTTCTTAATGTCTGTCCTTCAGTTTCTCTTTCCTTGTTAGTTCTTAAAGTTATTTCCTGTTTAATGTCTGTCTTCAGTTTCTCTTTCTTTGTGTTATTTCTTTCCTTAATGTCTGTCTTCAGTTTCTCCTTGTTCTCTTAATGTCTGTCTTGTTCTCTTTTCTTGTGTTTTCTTAATGTCTGTCTTCAGTTCTCTTTCTCGTGTTATTTCTTAATGTCTGTCTTCAGTTCTCTTTCCTTGTGTATATTTCTTCATGTCTGTCTCAGTTCTCTTTCCTTGTGTTATTTCTTAATGTCTGTCTTCAGTTCTCTTTTCCTGTGTTATTTTATTTCTTCCATGGCTGTCTTCAGTTCTCTTTCCTTGTGTTATTTCTTAATGTCTGTTTTCAGTTCTCTTTCCTCGTGTTATTTCTTAATTCTGTCTTCTCTCTTTCCTTGTGTTATTTCTTAATGTCTGTTTTTTAAGTCTCTTTCTACTCTTTTCCTTGTGTTATTTCTTAATGTCTGTCTTCAGTTCTCTTTCCTTGTGTTATTTCTTTTAATGTCTTTTTATTTTGTTATTTCTTCAGTTCGTTTTCCTTGTGTTATTTGTTCTTGTGTGTTTTCAGTTCTGTTTCCTTGTGTTATGTCTTATTGTCTGTGTTCAGTTCTCAGTTTCTCCTTGTGTTATTGTTGTCTTAGTTCTTTTGTCTGTGTTTTTCTGTTTTCAGTTCTGTTATTTCTTCTTTCCTTGTGTTATTTCTTAATGTCTGTTTCAGTTCTCTTTTCAGTTATTTCTCTCATGTCTGTCTTGTGTTCTTTCATAATTTCTGTCTCCAGTTCTCTTTCCTTCTCTTATTTCTTCATGTCTGTCTTCAGTTCTCTTTCCTTGTGTTATTTCTTAATGTCTGTCTTCAGTTCTTTTTCCTTGTGTTATTTCTTAATGTCTGTCTTCAGTTTCTCTTTCCTCGTGTTATTTCTTAATGTCTGTCTTCAGTTCTCTTTCCTAATGTTTATTTCTTCCATGTGTCTGTCTTTCAGTTCTCTTTCCTTGTGTTATTTCTTAATGTCTGTCTTCAGTTCTCTTTCCTTGTGTTTATTTCTTAATGTCTGTTTTCAGTTCTCTTTCCTTGTGTTATTTCTCATGTATGTCTTCAGTTCTCTTTTCCTTGTGTTATTTCTTAATGGCTGTCTTCAGTTCTCTTTCCTTGTGTCTTCAGTTCTCTTTCCTTGTGTTATTTCTTAATGTCTGTCTTCAGTTCTCTTTTCCGTGTGTTATTTCTTAATGTCTGTCTTCAGTTCTCTTTTTCTTGTGTTATTTCTTCATGTCTGTCTTCAGTTCTCTTTTCTTGTATATTCTTATGTCTGTTTCTTAATGTCTGTATTTTTCATGTCTGTTCTTTTTCCTTGTGTTATTTCTTCATGTCTGTCTTCAGTTCTCTTTTCCTTGTGTTATTTCTTCATGTCTGTCTTCAGTTCTTTTTCCTTGTGTTATTTTCTTCATGTCTGTCTTCAGTTCTCTTTCCTTGTGTTTTATTTCTTAATGTCTGTCTTCAGTTCTCTTTCTTTAATTGTCTGTGTTATTTCTTAATGTCTGTCTTCAGTTCTCTTTCCTTGTGTTATTTCTTAATGTCTGTCTTCAGTTCTCTTTTCTTGTGTTATTTCTTCATGTCTGTCTTCAGTTCTCTTTTCTTGTGTTATTTCTTAATGTCTGTCTTCAGTTCTTTTTCCTTTTTTATTTCTTTATGTCTGTCTTCAGTTCTCTTTCCTTGTGTTATTTCTTAATGTCTGTCTTCAGTTTTCTTTCCTTGTGTTATTTCCTAATGTCTGTTTTCAGTTCTCTTTCCTTGTGTTATTTCTTAATGTCTGTTTTCAGTTCTCTTTCCTTGTGTTATTTCTTAATGTCTGTTTTCAGTTCTCTTTTCTTGTGTTATTTCTTAATGTCTGTTTTCAGTTCTCTTTCCTTGTGTTATTTCTTAATGTCTGTCTTCAGTTCTCTTTCCTTGTGTTATTTCTTAATGTCTGTCTTCAGTTCTCTTTCCTTGTGTTATTTCTTAATGTCTGTTTTCAGTTCTCTTTCCTTGTGTTATTTCTTAATGTCTGTTTTCAGTTCTCTTTCCTTGTGTTATTTCTTCATGTCTGTCTTCAGTTCTCTTTCCTTGTGTTATTTCTTCATGTCTGTCTTCAGTTCTTTTTCCTTGTGTTATTTCTTCATGTCTGTCTTCAGTTCTCTTTCCTTGTGTTATTTCTTAATGTCTGTCTTCAGTTCTCTTTCCTTGTGTTATTTCTTAATGTCTGTCTCCAGTTCTCTTTCCTTGTGTTATTTCTTAATGTCTGTCTTCAGTTCTCTTTTCTTGTGATATTTCTTCATGTCTGTCTTCAGTTCTCTTTTCTTGTGTTATTTCTTAATGTCTGTCTTCAGTTCTTTTTCCTTGTGTTATTTCTTCATATCTGTCTTCAGTTCTCTTTCCTTGTGTTATTTCTTAATGTCTGTCTTCAGTTTTCTTTCCTTGTGTTATTTCCTAATGTCTGTTTTCAGTTCTCTTTCCTGTGTTGTTTTAATTTCTTTAATGTCTGTTTTTCAGTTCTCTTCCACTTTCCTTGTGTTATTTCTTAATGTCTGTCGTCAGTTCTCTTTTCTGGTGTTATTGCTTAATGTCGGTCTTCAGTTTCTTTTTCCTTGTGTCTTATTTCTTCATGTCTGTCTTCAGTTCTCTTTCCTTGTGTTATTTCTCTTTCTAATGTCTGTCTTCAGTTTCTTTTCCTTGTGTTATTTCCTAATGTCTTTTTTCAGTTCTCTTTCCTTCCTTGTTGTTATTTCTTATGTCTGTTTTCAGTTCTCTTTCCTTGTGTTATTTCTTAATGTCTGTCTTCAGTACTATTTCCTTGTGTTATTTCTTAAAGTCTGTCTTCAGTCCTCTTTCCTTGTGTTATTTCTTTATGTTTGTCTTCAGTTCTCTTTCCCTGTGTTATTTGTTAGTGTCTGTTTTCAGTTCTCTTGTGTTATTCCTTGTGTTGTGTTTTCTTAATGTCTGTTTTCAGTTCTCTTTTCTTGTGTTATTTCTTTAATGTCTGTCTTCAGTTCTTTTATTTTCTCTTAATGTCTTTCTTCAGTTTCTTTCCTTGTGTTATTTCTTACTGTCTGTTTTCAGTTCTTTCCTTGTGTTATTTCTTCATGTCTGTCTATAATTCTCTTTCCTTGTGTTATTTCTTAATGTCTGTTTTCAGTTCTCTTTCCTTGTGTTATTTCTTAAAGTCTGTTTTCAGTTCTTTTTCCTTGTGTTTTTTTCATAATGTTTGTCTTCAGTTCTCTTTCATTGTGTTATTTCTTAATGTCTGTCTTCAGTTCTCTTTCCTTGTGTTATTTCTTAATGTCTGTCTTCAGTTCTCTTTCCTTGTGTTATTTCTTAATGTCTGTCTTCAGTTCTCTTTCCTTGTGTTATTTCTTAATGTCTGTCTTCAGTTCTCTTTTCTTGTGTTATTTCTTAATGTCTGTCTTCAGTTCTCTTTCCTCGTGGTATTTCTTAATGTCTGTCTTCAGTTCTCTTTCCTCGTGGTATTTTTTAATGTATGTCTTCAGTATTTCTCTTTCCTTTCTGTTATTTCTTAATGTCTGTCTTCAGTTCTCTTTTCTTGTGTTATTTCTTAATGGCTGTCTTCAGATCTCTTTCCCTTGTGTTATTTCTTAATGTCTGTTTTCAGTTCTCTTTCCTTGTGTTATTTCTTAATGTCTGTTTTCAGTTCTTTTTCCTTGTGTTATTTTTTAATGTCTGTTTTTTGTTCTCTTTTCTTGTGTTATTTCTTCATGTCTGTCTTCAGTTCTTTTTCCTTGTGTTATTTCTTGATGTCTGTCTTCAGTTCTCTTTCCTTGTGTTATTTCTTAATGTCTGTCTTCAGTTCTCTTTCCTTGTGTTATTTCTTAATGTCTGTCTCCAGTTCTCTTTCCTTGTGTTATTTCTTAATGTCTGTCTTCAGTTCTCTTTTCTTGTGTTATTTCTTAATGTCTGTCTTCAGTTCTCTTTTCTTGTGTTATTTCTTAATGTCTGTCTTCAGTTCTTTTTCCTTGTGTTATTTCTTCATGTCTGTCTTCAGTTCTCTTTCCTTGTGTTATTTCTTCATGTCTGTCTTCAGTTCTTTTTCCTTGTGTTATTTCTTCATGTCTGTCTTCAGTTCTCTTTCCTTGTGTTATTTCTTAATGTCTGTCTTCAGTTCTCTTTCCTTGTGTTATTTCTTAATGTCTGTCTCCAGTTCTCTTTCCTTGTGTTATTTCTTAATGTCTGTCTTCAGTTCTCTTTTCTTGTGTTATTTCTTCATGTCTGTCTTCAGTTCTCTGTTCTTGTGTTATTTCTTAATGTCTGTCTTCAGTTCTTTTTCCTTGTGTTATTTCTTCATGTCTGTCTTCAGTTCTCTTTCCTTGTGTTATTTCTTAATGTCTGTCTTCAGTTTTCTTTCCTTGTGTTATTTCCTAATGTCTGTTTTCAGTTCTCTTTCCTTGTGTTATTTCTTAATGTCTGTTTTCAGTTCTCTTTCCTTGTGTTATTTCTTAATGTCTGTTTTCAGTTCTCTTTCCTTGTGTTATTTCTTAATGTCTGTTTTCAGTTCTCTTTCTTTGTGTTATTTCTTAATGTCTGTCTTCAGTTCTCATTCCTTGTGTTATTTCTTAATGTCTGTCTTCAGTTCTCATTCCTTGTGTTATTTCTTAATGTCTGTTTTCAGTTCTCTTTCCTTGTGTTATTTCTTAATGTCTGTCTTCAGTTCTCTTTCCTTGTGTTATTTCTTAATGTCTGTCTTCAGTTCTCATTCCTTGTGTTATTTCTTAATGTCTGTTTTCAGTTCTCTTTCCTTGTGTTATTTCTTCATGTCTGTCTTCAGTTCTCTTTCCTTGTGTTATTTCTTAATGTCTGTCTTCAGTTCTCTTTTCTTGTGTTATTTCTTAATGTCTGTCTTCTGTTCTCTTTCCTCTTGTTATTTCTTAATGTCTGTCTTCAGTTCTCTTTCCTTGTGTTATTTCTTCATGTCTGTCTTCAGTTCCCTTTCCTTGGGTTATTTCTTAATGTCTGTCTTCAGTTCTCTTTTCTTGTGTTATTTCTTAATGAATGTCTTCAGTTCTCTTTCCTTGTGTTATTTCTTAATGTCTGTATTCAGTTTTCTTTCCTTGTGTTATTTCCTAATGTCTGTTTTCAGTTCTCTTTCCTTGTGTTATTTCTTAATGTCTGTTTTCAGTTCTCTTTCCTTGTGTTATTTCTTAATGTCTGTTTTCAGTTCTCTTTCCTTGTGTTATTTCTTAATGTCTGTCTTCATTTCTCTTTCCTTGTGTTATTTCTTAATGTCTGTTTTCAGTTCTCTTTCTTTGTGTTATTTCTTAATGTCTGTTTTCAGTTCTCTTTCCTTGTGTTTTTTCTTCATGTCTGTCTTCAGTTCTCTTTTCTTGTGTTATTTCTTCATGTCTGTCTTCAGTTCTCTTTCCTTGTGTTATTTCTTAATGTCTGTCTTCAGTTCTCTTTCCTTGTGTTATTTCTTAATGTCTGTCTTCAGTTCTCTTTCCGTGTGTTATTTCTTAATGTCTGTCTTCAGTTCTCTTTTTTTTGTGTTATTTCTTCATGTCTGTCTTCAGTTCTCTTTCCTTGTGTTATTTCTTAATGTCTGTCTTCAGTTCTCTTTCTTTGTGTTATTTCTTAATGTCTGTCTTCAGTTCTCTTTCCTCGTGTTATTTCTTAATGTCTGTCTTCAGTTCTCTTTCCTTGTGTTATTTCTTCATGTCTGTCTTCAGTTCTCTTTCCTTGTGTTATTTCTTAATGTCTGTCTTCAGTTCTCTTTTCTTGTGTTATTTCTTAATGTCTGTCTTCAGTTCTCTTTCCTTGTGTTATTTCTTAATGTCTGTCTTCAGTTCTCTTTCCTTGTGTTATTTCTTCATGTCTGTCTTCAGTTCTCTTTCCTTGTGTTATTTCTTAATGTCTGTCTTCAGTTCTCTTTCCTTGTGTTATTTCTTAATGTCTGTTTTCAGTTCTCTTTCCTTGTGTTATTTCTTAATGTCTGTTTTCAGTTCTCTTTCCTTGTGTTATTTCTTAATGTCTGTCTTCAAGTTCTCTTTCCTTTCAGTTCTTTTTCCTTGTGTTATTTCTTCATGTCTGTCTTCAGTTTCTCTTTCCTTGTGTTATTTCTTCATGTCTGTCTTCAGTTCTCTTTCCTTGTGTTATTTCTTAATATCTGTCTTCAGTTCTCTTTTCTTGTGTTATTTCTTAATGTCTGTCTTCAGTTCTCTTTCCTCGTGTTATTTCTTAATATCTGTCTTCAGTTCTCTTTCCTTGTGTTATTTCTTCATGTCTGTCTATAATTCTCTTTCCTTGTGTTATTTCTTAATGTCTGTCTTCAGTTCTCTTTCCTTGTGTTATTTCTTAATGTCTGTCTTCAGTTCTCTTTCCGTGTGTTATTTCTTAATGTCTGTCTTCAGTTCTCTTTCCGTGTGTTATTTCTTAATGTCTGTCTTCAGTTCTCTTTTCTTGTGTTATTTCTTAATGTCTGTCTTCAGTTCTCTTTTCTTGTGTTATTTCTTAATGTCTGTTTTCAGTTCTTTTTCCTTGTGTTATTTCTTCATGTCTGTCTTCAGTTCTCTTTCCTTGTGTTATTTCTTCATGTCTGTCTTCAGTTCTTTTTCCTTGTGTTATTTCTTCATGTCTGTCTTCAGTTCTCTTTCCTTGTGTTATTTCTTAATATCTGTCTTCAGTTCTCTTTCCTTGTGTTTTTTCTTAATGTCTGTCTCCAGTTCTCTTTCCTTGTGTTATTTCTTAATGTCTGTCTTCAGTTCTCTTTTCTTGTGTTATTTCTTCATGTCTGTCTTCAGTTCTCTTTTCTTGTGTTATTTCTTAATGTCTGTCTTCAGTTCTTTTTCCTTGTGTTATTTCTTCATGTCTGTTTTCAGTTCTCTTTGCTTGTGTTATTTCCTAATGTCTGTCTTCAGTTTTCTTTCCTTGTGTTATTTCCTAATGTCTGTTTTCAGTTCTCTTTCCTTGTGTTATTTCTTAATGTCTGTTTTCAGTTCTCTTTCCTTGTGTTATTTCTTAATGTCTGTTTTCAGTTCTCTTTCCTTGTGTTATTTCTTCATGTCTGTCTTCAGTTCTCTTTCCTTGTGTTATTTCTTAATGTCTGTCTTCAGTTCTCATTCCTTGTGTTATTTCTTAATGTCTGTCTTCAGTTCTCATTCCTTGTGTTATTTCTTAATGTCTGTTTTCAGTTTTCTTTCCTTGTGTTATTTCTTAATGTCTGTTTTCAGTTCTCTTTCCTTGTGTTATTTCTTAATGTCTGTTTTCAGTTCTCTTTCCTTGTGTTATTTCTTAATGTCTGTCTTCATTTCTCTTTCCTTGTGTTATTTCTTAATGTCTGTTTTCAGTTCTCTTTCTTTGTGTTAATTCTTAATGTCTGTTTTCAGTTCTCATTCCTTGTGTTTTTTCATAATGTCTGTCTTCAGTTCTCTTTCATTGTGTTATTTCTTCATGTCTGTCTTCAGTTCTCTTTCCTTGTGTTATTTCTTAATGTCTGTCTTCAGTTCTCTTTCCTTGTGTTATTTCTTAATGTCTGTCTTCAGTTCTCTTTCCTCGTGGTATTTCTTAATGTATGTCTTCAGTTCTCTTTCCTTGTGTTATTTCTTCATGTCTGTCTTCAGTTCTCTTTCCTTGTGTTATTTCTTAATGTCTGTCTTCAGTTCTCTTTTCTTGTGTTATTTCTTAATGTCTGTCTTCAGTTCTCTTTCCTCGTGTTATTTCTTAATGTCTGTATTCAGTTCTCTTTCCTTGTGTTATTTCTTCATGTCTGTCTTCAGTTCTCTTATCTTGTGTTATTTCTTAATGTCTGTCTTCAGTTCTCTTTTCTTGTGTTATTTCTTAATGGCTGTCTTCAGTTCTCTTTCCTTGTGTTATTTCTTAATGTCTGTCTTCAGTTCTCTTTCCTTGTGTTATTTCTTAATGTCTGTCTTCAGTTCTCTTTCCTTGTGTTATTTCTTAATGTCTGTCTTCAGTTCTCTTTTCTTGTGTTATTTCTTAATGTCTGTCTTCAGTTCTCTTTTCTTGTGTTATTTCTTAATGTCTGTCTTCAGTTCTCATTCCTTGTGTTATTTCTTAATGTCTGTTTTCAGTTCTCTTTCCTTGTGTTATTTCTTAATGTCTGTTTCAGTTCTCTTTCCTTGTGTTATTTCTTACTGTCTGTTTTCAGTTCTCTTTCCTTGTGTTATTTCTTAATGTCTGTCTTCATTTCTCTTTCCTTGTATTATTTCTTAATGTCTGTTTTCAGTTCTCTTTCCTTGTGTTATTTCTTAATGTCTGTTTTCAGTTCTCTTTCCTTGTGTTTTTTCATAATGTTTGTCTTCAGTTCTCTTTCATTGTGTTATTTCTTCATGTCTGTCTTCAGTTCTCTTTCCTTGTGTTATTTCTCAATGTCTGTCTTCAGTTCTCTTTCCTTGTGTTATTTCTTAATGTCTGTCTTCAGTTCTCTTTCCTTGTGTTATTTCTTAATGTCTGTCTTCAGTTCTCTTTCTTTGTGTTATTTCTTAATGTCTGTCTTCAGTTCTCTTTCCTCGTGTTATTTCTTAATGTCTGTCTTCAGTTCTCTTTCCTTGTGTTATTTCTTCATGTCTGTCTTCAGTTCTCTTTCCTTGTGTTATTTCTTAATGTCTGTCTTCAGTTCGCTTTTCTTGTGTTATTTCTTAATGGCTGTCTTCAGTTCTCTTTTCTTGTGTTATTTCTTAATGTCTGTTTTCAGTTCTTTTTCCTTGTGTTATTTCTTCATGTCTGTCTTCAATTCTCTTTCCTTGTGTTATTTCTTCATGTCTGTCTTCAGTTCTTTTTCCTTGTGTTATTTCTTCATGTCTGTCTTCAGTTCTCTTTCCTTGTGTTATTTCTTAATGTCTGTCTTCAGTTCTCTTTCCTTGTGTTATTTCTTAATGTCTGTCTCCAGTTCTCTTTCCTTGTGTTATTTCTTAATGTCTGTCCTCAGTTCTCTTTTCTTGTGTTATTTCTTCATGTCTGTCTTCAGTTCTCTTTTCTTGTGTTATTTCTTAATGTCTGTCTTCAGTTCTTTTTCCTTGTGTTATTTCTTCATGTATGTCTTCAGTTCTCTTTCCTTGTGTTATTTCTTAATGTCTGTCTTCAGTTTTCTTTCCTTGTGTTATTTCCTAATGTCTGTTTTCAGTTCTCTTTCCTTGTGTTATTTCTTAATGTCTGTTTTCAGTTCTCTTTCCTTGTGTTATTTCTTAATGTCTGTTTTCAGTTCTCTTTTCTTGTGTTATTTCTTAATGTCTGTTTTCAGTTCTCTTTCCTTGTGTTATTTCTTAATGTCTGTCTTCAGTTCTCATTCCTTGTGTTATTTCTTAATGTCTGTCTTCAGTTCTCATTCCTTGTGTTATTTCTTAATGTCTGTTTTCAGTTCTCTTTCCTTGTGTTATTTCTTAATGTCTGTTTTCAGTTCTCTTTCCTTGTGTTATTTCTTCATGTCTGTCTTCAGTTCTCTTTCCTTGTGTTATTTCTTCATGTCTGTCTTCAGTTCTTTTTCCTTGTGTTATTTCTTCATGTCTGTCTTCAGTTCTCTTTCCTTGTGTTATTTCTTAATGTCTGTCTTCAGTTCTCTTTCCTTGTGTTATTTCTTAATGTCTGTCTCCAGTTCTCTTTCCTTGTGTTATTTCTTAATGTCTGTCTTCAGTTCTCTTTTCTTGTGATATTTCTTCATGTCTGTCTTCAGTTCTCTTTTCTTGTGTTATTTCTTAATGTCTGTCTTCAGTTCTTTTTCCTTGTGTTATTTCTTCATGTCTGTCTTCAGTTCTCTTTCCTTGTGTTATTTCTTAATGTCTGTCTTCAGTTTTCTTTCCTTGTGTTATTTCCTAATGTCTGTTTTCAGTTCTCTTTCCTTGTGTTATTTCTTAATGTCTGTTTTCAGTTCTCTTTCCTTGTGTTATTTCTTAATGTCTGTTTTCAGTTCTCTTTCCTTGTGTTATTTCTTAATGTCTGTCTTCAGTTCTTTTTCCTTGTGTTATTTCTTCATGTCTGTCTTCAGTTCTCTTTCCTTGTGTTATTTCGTAATGTCTGTCTTCAGTTTTCTTTCCTTGTGTTATTTCCTAATGTCTTTTTTCAGTTCTCTTTCCTTGTGTTATTTCTTAATGTCTGTTTTCAGTTCTCTTTCCTTGTGTTATTTCTTAATGTCTGTTTTCAGTTCTCTTTCCTTGTGTTATTTGTTAATGTCTGTTTTCAGTTCTCTTTCCTTGTGTTATTTCTTAATGTCTGTCTTCAGTTCTCATTCCTTGTGTTATTTCTTAATGTCTGTCTTCAGTTCTCATTCCTTGTGTTATTTCTTAATGTCTGTTTTCAGTTCTCTTTCCTTGTGTTATTTCTTAATGTCTGTTTTCAGTTCTCTTTCCTTGTGTTATTTCTTACTGTCTGTTTTCAGTTCTCTTTCCTTGTGTTATTTCTTAATGTCTGTCTTCATTTCTCTTTCCTTGTGTTATTTCTTAATGTCTGTTTTCAGTTCTCTTTCCTTGTGTTATTTCTTAATGTCTGTTTTCAGTTCTCTTTCCTTGTGTTTTTTCATAATGTTTGTCTTCAGTTCTCTTTCATTGTGTTATTTCTTCATGTCTGTCTTCAGTTCTCTTTCCTTGTGTTATTTCTTAATGTCTGTCTTCAGTTCTCTTTCCTTGTGTTATTTCTTAATGTCTGTCTTCAGTTCTCTTTCCTTGTGTTATTTCTTAATGTCTGTCTTCAGTTCTCTTTTCTTGTGTTATTTCTTAATGTCTGTCTTCAGTTCTCTTTCCTCGTGTTATTTCTTAATGTCTGTCTTCAGTTCTCTTTCCTCGTGTTATTTCTTCATGTCTGTCTTCAGTTCTCTTTCCTTGTGTTATTTCTTAATGTCTGTCTTCAGTTCTCTTTTCTTGTGTTATTTCTTAATGGCTGTCTTCAGATCTCTTCCCTTGTGTTATTTCTTAATGTCTGTTTTCAGTTCTCTTTCCTTGTGTTATTTCTTAATGTCTGTTTTCAGTTCTTTTTCCTTGTGTTATTTCTTCATGTCTGTCTTCAGTTCTCTTTCCTTGTGTTATTTCTTCATGTCTGTCTTCAGTTCTTTTTCCTTGTGTTATTTCTTCATGTCTGTCTTCAGTTCTCTTTCCTTGTGTTATTTCTTAATGTCTGTCTTCAGTTCTCTTTCCTTGTGTTATTTCTTAATGTCTGTCTCCAGTTCTCTTTCCTTGTGTTATTTCTTAATGTCTGTCTTCAGTTCTCTTTTCTTGTGTTATTTCTTAATGTCTGTCTTCAGTTCTCTTTTCTTGTGTTATTTCTTAATGTCTGTCTTCAGTTCTTTTTCCTTGTGTTATTTCTTCATGTCTGTCTTCAGTTCTCTTTCCTTGTGTTATTTCTTCATGTCTGTCTTCAGTTCTTTTTCCTTGTGTTATTTCTTCATGTCTGTCTTCAGTTCTCTTTCCTTGTGTTATTTCTTAATGTCTGTCTTCAGTTCTCTTTCCTTGTGTTATTTCTTAATGTCTGTCTCCAGTTCTCTTTCCTTGTGTTACTTCTTAATGTCTGTCTTCAGTTCTCTTTTCTTGTGTTATTTCTTCATGTCTGTCTTCAGTTCTCTTTTCTTGTGTTATTTCTTAATGTCTGTCTTCAGTTCTTTTTCCTTGTGTTATTTCTTCATATCTGTCTTCAGTTCTCTTTCCTTGTGTTATTTCTTAATGTCTGTCTTCAGTTTTCTTTCCTTGTGTTATTTCCTAATGTCTGTTTTCAGTTCTCTTTCCTTGTGTTATTTCTTAATGTCTGTTTTCAGTTCTCTTTCCTTGTGTTATTTCTTAATGTCTGTTTTCAGTTCTCTTTCCTTGTGTTATTTCTTAATGTCTGTTTTCAGTTCTCTTTCTTTGTGTTATTTCTTAATGTCTGTCTTCAGTTCTCATTCCTTGTGTTATTTCTTAATGTCTGTCTTCAGTTCTCATTCCTTGTGTTATTTCTTAATGTCTGTTTTCAGTTCTCTTTCCTTGTGTTATTTCTTAATGTCTGTCTTCAGTTCTCATTCCTTGTGTTATTTCTTAATGTCTGTCTTCAGTTCTCATTCCTTGTGTTATTTCTTAATGTCTGTTTTCAGTTCTCTTTCCTTGTGTTATTTCTTCATGTCTGTCTTCAGTTCTCTTTCCTTGTGTTATTTCTTAATGTCTGTCTTCAGTTCTCTTTTCTTGTGTTATTTCTTAATGTCTGTCTTCTGTTCTCTTTCCTCTTGTTATTTCTTAATGTCTGTCTTCAGTTCTCTTTCCTTGTGTTATTTCTTCATGTCTGTCTTCAGTTCCCTTTCCTTGGGTTATTTCTTAATGTCTGTCTTCAGTTCTCTTTTCTTGTGTTATTTCTTAATGAATGTCTTCAGTTCTCTTTCCTTGTGTTATTTCTTAATGTCTGTATTCAGTTTTCTTTCCTTGTGTTATTTCCTAATGTCTGTTTTCAGTTCTCTTTCCTTGTGTTATTTCTTAATGTCTGTTTTCAGTTCTCTTTCCTTGTGTTATTTCTTAATGTCTGTTTTCAGTTCTCTTTCCTTGTGTTATTTCTTAATGTCTGTCTTCATTTCTCTTTCCTTGTGTTATTTCTTAATGTCTGTTTTCAGTTCTCTTTCTTTGTGTTATTTCTTAATGTCTGTTTTCAGTTCTCTTTCCTTGTGTTTTTTCTTCATGTCTGTCTTCAGTTCTCTTTTCTTGTGTTATTTCTTCATGTCTGTCTTCAGTTCTCTTTCCTTGTGTTATTTCTTAATGTCTGTCTTCAGTTCTCTTTCCTTGTGTTATTTCTTAATGTCTGTCTTGAGTTCTCTTTCCTCGTGGTATTTCTTAATGTATGTCTTCAGTTCTCTTTCCTTGTGTTATTTCTTCATGTCTGTCTTCAGTTCTCTTTCCTTGTGTTATTTCTTAATGTCTGTCTTCAGTTCTCTTTTCTTGTGTTATTTCTTAATGTCTGTCTTCAGTTCTCTTTCCTCGTGTTATTTCTTAATGTCTGTCTTCAGTTCTCTTTCCTTGTGTTATTTCTTCATGTCTGTCTTCAGTTCTCTTTCCTTGTGTTATTTCTTAATGTCTGTCTTCAGTTCTCTTTTCTTGTGTTATTTCTTAATGTCTGTCTTCAGTTCTCTTTCCTTGTGTTATTTCTTAATGTCTGTCTTCAGTTCTCTTTCCTTGTGTTATTTCTTCATGTCTGTCTTCAGTTCTCTTTCCTTGTGTTATTTCTTAATGTCTGTCTTCAGTTCTCTTTCCTTGTGTTATTTCTTAATGTCTGTTTTCAGTTCTCTTTCCTTGTGTTATTTCTTAATGTCTGTTTTCAGTTCTCTTTCCTTGTGTTATTTCTTAATGTCTGTCTTCAAGTTCTCTTTCCTGTGTTATTTCTTCATGTCTGTCTTCAGTTTCTCTTTCCTTGTGTTATTTCTTCATGTCTGTCTTCAGTTCTCTTTCCTTGTGTTATTTCTTAATATCTGTCTTCAGTTCTCTTTTCTTGTGTTATTTCTTAATGTCTGTCTTCAGTTCTCTTTCCTCGTGTTATTTCTTAATGTCTGTCTTCAGTTCTCTTTCCTTGTGTTATTTCTTCATGTCTGTCTATAGTTCTCTTTCCTTGTGTTATTTCTTAATGTCTGTCTTCAGTTCTCTTTCCTTGTGTTAGTTCTTAATGTCTGTCTTCAGTTCTCTTTCCGTGTGTTATTTCTTAATGTCTGTCTTCAGTTCTCTTTCCGTGTGTTATTTCTTAATGTCTGTCTTCAGTTCTCTTTTCTTGTGTTATTTCTTAATGTCTGTCTTCAGTTCTCTTTTCTTGTGTTATTTCTTAATGTCTGTTTTCAGTTCTTTTTCCTTGTGTTATTTCTTCATGTCTGTCTTCAGTTCTCTTTCCTTGTGTTATTTCTTCATGTCTGTCTTCAGTTCTTTTTCCTTGTGTTATTTCTTCATGTCTGTCTTCAGTTATCTTTCCTTGTGTTATTTCTTAATATCTGTCTTCAGTTCTCTTTCCTTGTGTTTTTTCTTAATGTCTGTCTCCAGTTCTCTTTCCTTGTGTTATTTCTTAATGTCTGTCTTCAGTTCTCTTTTCTTGTGTTATTTCTTCATGTCTGTCTTCAGTTCTCTTTTCTTGTGTTATTTCTTAATGTCTGTCTTCAGTTCTTTTTCCTTGTGTTATTTCTTCATGTCTGTCTTCAGTTCTCTTTGCTTGTGTTATTTCCTAATGTCTGTCTTCAGTTTTCTTTCCTTGTGTTATTTCCTAATGTCTGTTTTCAGTTCTCTTTCCTTGTGTTATTTCTTAATGTCTGTTTTCAGTTCTCTTTCCTTGTGTTATTTCTTAATGTCTGTTTTCAGTTCTCTTTCCTTGTGTTATTTCTTCATGTCTGTCTTCAGTTCTCTTTCCTTGTGTTATTTCTTAATGTCTGTCTTCAGTTCTCATTCCTTGTGTTATTTCTTAATGTCTGTCTTCAGTTCTCATTCCTTGTGTTATTTCTTAATGTCTGTTTTCAGTTTTCTTTCCTTGTGTTATTTCTTAATGTCTGTTTTCAGTTCTCTTTCCTTGTGTTATTTCTTAATGTCTGTTTTCAGTTCTCTTTCCTTGTGTTATTTCTTAATGTCTGTCTTCATTTCTCTTTCCTTGTGTTATTTCTTAATGTCTGTTTTCAGTTCTCTTTCTTTGTGTTAATTCTTAATGTCTGTTTTCAGTTCTCATTCCTTGTGTTTTTTCATAATGTCTGTCTTCAGTTCTCTTTCATTGTGTTATTTCTTCATGTCTGTCTTCAGTTCTCTTTCCTTGTGTTATTTCTTAATGTCTGTCTTCAGTTCTCTTTCCTTGTGTTATTTCTTAATGTCTGTCTTCAGTTCTCTTTCCTCGTGGTATTTCTTAATGTATGTCTTCAGTTCTCTTTCCTTGTGTTATTTCTTCATGTCTGTCTTCAGTTCTCTTTCCTTGTGTTATTTCTTAATGTCTGTCTTCAGTTCTCTTTTCTTGTGTTATTTCTTAATGTCTGTCTTCAGTTCTCTTTCCTCGTGTTATTTCTTAATGTCTGTATTCAGTTCTCTTTCCTTGTGTTATTTCTTCATGTCTGTCTTCAGTTCTCTTATCTTGTGTTATTTCTTAATGTCTGTCTTCAGTTCTCTTTTCTTGTGTTATTTCTTAATGGCTGTCTTCAGTTCTCTTTCCTTGTGTTATTTCTTAATGTCTGTCTTCAGTTCTCTTTCCTTGTTTTATTTCTTCATGTCTGTCTTCAGTTCTCTTTCCTTGTGTTATTTCTTAATGTCTGTCTTCAGTTCTCTTTTCTTGTGTTATTTCTTAATGTCTGTCTTCAGTTCTCTTTTCTTGTGTTATTTCTTAATGTCTGTCTTCAGTTCTCTTTCCTTGTGTTATTTCTTCATGTCTGTTTTCAGTTCTCTTTCCTTGTGTTATTTCTTAATGTCTGTTTTCAGTTCTCTTTCCTTGTGTTTTTTCTTAATGTCTGTCTTCAGTTCTCATTCCTTGTGTTATTTCTTAATGTCTGTCTTCAGTTCTCATTCCTTGTGTTATTTCTTAATGTCTGTTTTCAGTTCTCTTTCCTTGTGTTATTTCTTAATGTCTGTTTTCAGTTCTCTTTCCTTGTGTTATTTCTTAATGTCTGTTTTCAGTTCTCTTTCCTTGTGTTATTTCTTAATGTCTGTCTTCATTTCTCTTTCCTTGTGTTATTTCTTAATGTCTGTTTTCAGTTCTCTTTCCTTGTGTTATTTCTTAATGTCTGTTTTCAGTTCTCTTTCCTTGTGTTTTTTCATAATGTCTGTCTTCAGTTCTCTTTCATTGTGTTATTTCTTCATGTCTGTCTTCAGTTCTCTTTCCTTGTGTTATTTCTTAATGTCTGTCTTCAGTTCTCTTTCCTTGTGTTATTTCTTAATGTCTGTCTTCAGTTCTCTTTCCTCGTGGTATTTCTTAATGTATGTCTTCAGTTCTCTTTCCTTGTGTTATTTCTTCATGTCTGTCTTCAGTTCTCTTTCCTTGTGTTATTTCTTAATGTCTGTCTTCAGTTCTCTTTTCTTGTGTTATTTCTTAATGTCTGTCTTCAGTTCTCTTTCCTCGTGTTATTTCTTAATGTCTGTCTTCAGTTCTCTTTCCTTGTGTTATTTCTTCATGTCTGTCTTCAGTTCTCTTTCCTTGTGTTATTTCTTAATGTATGTCTTCAGTTCTCTTTTCATGTGTTATTTCTTAATGGCTGTCTTCAGTTCTCTTTCCTTGTGTTATTTCTTAATGTCTGTCTTCAGTTCTCTTTCCTTGTTTTATTTCTTCATGTCTGTCTTCAGTTCTCTTTCCTTGTGTTATTTCTTAATGTCTGTCTTCAGTTCTCTTTTCTTGTGTTATTTCTTAATGTCTGTCTTCAGTTCTCTTTTCTTGTGTTATTTCTTAATGTCTGTCTTCAGTTCTCTTTCCTTGTGTTATTTCTTCATGTCTGTTTTCAGTTCTCTTTCCTTGTGTTATTTCTTAATGTCTGTCTTCAGTTCTCTTTCCTTGTGTTATTTCTTAATGTCTGTCTTCAGTTCTCTTTTCTTAAATAAAGAAAAAAAACCCAGCTGAGACTGAATCCTCTCTACAGTAAATACCGTCATCAACATCATCATCAAGTGAAGTACGTTGCACTGATTCGTTAGGCCTGTGGCTCAGTGCTTGCGATTTCAACATGTATGTATGTAGGGTTGCGTTCCATAGTCCCCAGCCTACCTGCAAGGCAGCAGTTTAGTGTCTCCATTTGACTGGCATCGACAAAAAATAAAAAGTAGAACATGGTTAACGTCAATATTTATGTCGCCATCTTAGCAAGTGGAGATCTACAGTACATGAACATAGCAGAAGAACAGCCTGATGGTACAAGCAACAAAACTGGTTTATGAGGTGGAGCAACATCCTGCTGGAACCAGAATGCATCCAAAAGTGAGGTATGAAGGGATGGATGCCAGTTCTCTCTAGATTTTTCCTGCGTAAAAACATTCTTAATTTTGTAAATGGGACCTGTTACTTATTTATTTTTTTAAATAACTAAATAGGGCATGTTTTTGTTGTGGTAACCCTGCGTACTTACTCCGAATGGATCATATGCAGAATAAAACACGCCAATTTCCGACAATGCTAGTTCATAAGCGATTCGTTTCCCCTTGTATCTGACGTCATACGGAAGCTGAATGTCCATCCCATGTACTCGACCTGGAAAATTGAAGGACCGATTTAATTGTGTACCCCGTATAGTTTTCCCTGGGGTCTTTTATGAGACACAGAAACAAACGAACGAACGAACTCTTTATTTCATCATAAGGTAAAGAAATAAGCATTATTGCTCTTTTACATTCGTGTCACGGGATTTATTCCCCTTCCTCTGCAGTGATGGTCCAACAGTGGCCAAAATTCAGAGTATCCACTTAGCGTCTTCAAAGGTATCTACCTTTCACTCCAGATTACTCTTTGTAGAGATGTGAACTGAAGAATGGTGCTTCAGATCTAGGGAGCCTTGTAGGAATTAAAGACATCAAGTACTGCGGCTGATAGGATCCAGACCGTGTAAACTTTTTATCTTTCCTGACCTTCTATGAGTTAAGATTTTGCTCGTTGTGATAAGCCCCCAACTGATTTAAATCAGTTAAAATATTACTTAAATAGCTGAGACTGAATAAAATGACTGAGACATACGGGTGCAGTTCACTCAAACAATGACTAAATCAACTATAAATCTGTATATTTAAACATAACAAATGTAATAATCAATTATCGTTAATAAATGCAATATAAATAAGGGTGGGGTGAATTTAGATAGTCTTTAAAATTTCCTCACAGGTGATGGTCTGATTAGAAAAAAATCATTAGTAAAGAGTTCACTTGGCAGCTTTGTCAGTAAAATGTCGGTTGGTTTATGCTCCAGCCGATGTTTATTCTTTGCAGGTTATGGACTGGTTCTCTCTCGTCACTGGTCAAGTCTGGTGGCTGCAACACGTCCTTCGTAGTATCGTGAGATAATTGTGAAGATGGTCCAGTGTCTGTTAAGACCCGTCTGCTGTAGGTGTCTAGCTTTGACAGAAGGCCACTTATACCACTCACTTGCTCCACAGATAGTATCACCTATTGGTACCACTGACAAGTATAATGAAATAAGATAGAAGCAAATAATCTCTTGACTACTAGGTTTCCTGACACGAAAATCTGGTGTCCTTCCCCCTCCCCCTTCCTTTCATTCCACCATCCCATCTGCCTCAGAACTTTACCCTCTCTGAGCATTAATGTTAATCCCAGTGAGCGGAAAACATCCATTGCATTTATGTTGAACATGTTTATATTTACACATGCACTGGTTGAAAAGGTTAATATAATGAGTATGTACATCAGTTCTATCATCATCCACTCCCTGCTCCATCTGGAACATGGGACTACTTCTGCTTTTAGTTATCTATGAGAAACCCGCATAAAGCAGTCACCAGCTCTTGCAGTGGCAGTTCCTGAAATCATCATTCTTTATGTTGAGGTTACCAGCCTCGTATGACTTGGCCATCCACTAGCAATTTTCAATTGTTAATAAATGCAAAATATAGAATTATAAAATATACTACTTACCTCAAAATCTCTTTTTGGAATACCGACTTCTGGCTCATCATAGAAATAGTTTCGGCAACTTGATTAAGATGCCTTTTACACGTGGTCTGGCGTGTTACTTTACAATAGACTCCCACTATGACTGTGTGTTCAGGTTCCTAAGATACCGGGCTTTTCATATTAATAAATGTGGCGTTGTCGTTGTGTAAATTCACAAGCTGCTCAAACATGTTGTCCGGTCCTTTAAAGTGGAATCCTGATCCTATTCCTTACTCTGGCTTGTCTGGCTGTCTTCTTGACGAGTTGAATTTCACAGTGCGGTAAACTCACAAGGCACTAAATTATAAAGCAACATTCAGCTCACATCCAGATTGCTTCTATAAGACCAGGCTACAATCAGAAATTTTGTATTTTTACATCTCAAATGCCAAGCCAGTAGCATCCAAGATGCGTTTATTTTCCCTTCTTTCACGAAACATTCATGCATAACAAACGCAAAAATAAATGTGTTGTCGCCATATATGGTATGCCAGCTTCTGTCAATAATCGATCATGTTTACACTCACGACTACATAATATATCATATGTAATCTCTTTCAAGATCCGGAAACGATTATGACGTTCACCCGGCCCAGCAAACATTGACAATAACTTGGTCCGACAGAGACATTCCCAGCGATAAGATAATCGCCTGTGGTCATCCCAAGGTTGTTTACTTATTAATCGGCTGCACCCAGGCACGATCTGGCAGGAAAATATGTTACACATTAGTAAATCACACTTCTCTCTACCGATCCCAAGTGTCAATATAGGTTCAAACGAAAGGGACTGATTACCCTAATCAGCAAAAGACGGTCGCTCAAGTCCCAACATAACAAGAATTGATGGAAGGGAGTGTAAACAATGAATCGAAAATACCAAATTCTGTCAGAGGTGGGAAAAACTAAAGTGAAGAGCATAGAATGAATTATATGATGGCACAGATAAATGTGATGTTCGAGGATATTCTGTCACACCCTGTAATAATTGTTTCTCAAATCGTTTTCTATATAAATAATAAAACTGCTGCCCCCTCAGGAATCTCGGACAAGGCGCCAAATATGAGGCTTTGCATGGAGTTGACAAACCTCATCGTGTAAAACAAATTGCTACAGATACCACACCTGCAAGAGCAGATGAATACTTTGTACAGGCTTCCTGCTAGGGTCAAGCTCCAGTGATTTCCCCAAGCTCTATGGAGCGGAAAGGACAATGATCTTCATGATGGTGATGATGACGTCATTTTGCGTAACAGTCAGCTTTCATACCCTTCGATATTTACCTAGGGATGGGTTTGCCCAGAATGCAAAGGCGTTGACCCTGAATAATAAAACCAATCATTTTGTGCAAATTATGGACATTTTTTAAAATAGACATTTTAGTTCCTTCACACGAACGCAAAGTTCACTTCCTGTCTTGCTCTTTTCTCTCTCTCTCTCTCTCTCTCTCTCTCTCTCTCTCTCTCTCTCAAATAAACACAATTTTTGACCTGTTTGTCCTTGAGTGAGTACCGTTTTCCGTCAGGCTCTACAAGAGTAGGTGGTCGTAGTGGGTTATGTGGCAAGAACTCTCCCCGACGTCGAAGGGTCGAGAACAAGTTTTCGTCATCGATAGGTTTGGTGACTTTGGTTTTGTTGATGCTAGATAGATAGATAGATAGATAGATAGATAGATAGATAGATAGATAGATAGATAGATAGATAGATAGATAGATAGATAGATAGATAGATAGATAGATAGATAGATAGATAGATAGATAGATAGATAGATAGATAGATAGATAGATAGATAGATAGATAGATAGATAGATAGATAGATAGATAGATAGATAGATAGATAGATAGATAGATAGATAGATAGATAGATAGATAGATAATTGAGTATATTAAGTAATTGGGTATATAGGTAAGTAGATAGATAGGTTGGTATGTAGGTTGGTATATATGTAGGTAAGTAGGTAGATAGGAAGGTAGGTAGATAGATAGATAGGTAGTTATTGATGGAGGTATGTACGTAGGTAGGTAGGTAATTATGAAGACAGATAGGTAGGTAAGTAGGTAGTTATATAGGTAGATAGGTAGGTAGGTAGGTAGGTAGGTAGGTAGGTAGGTAGGTAGGTAGGTAGGTAGGTAGGTAGGTAGGTAGGTAGGTAGGTAGGTAGGTAGGTAGGTAGGTAGGTAGGTAGGTAGGTAGGTAGGTAGGTAGGTAGGTAGGTAGGTAGGTAGGTAGGTAGGTTAGTAGGTAGGGATGTCAATACGAAGGTAAGCAGAAAGGTAAGGAGGTACGAAAGCAGTAGTAAGTCAGAAGTTACACTATCTAATCCTCAACAACCAAATTACCTATTACTGTTGTAAGAGCCAATGAGATCATTAAAGCTCTCAAACAGATGTCCAGCGTACCAGATCTTCTCAACTGACCACTGCGCGGGGTTAGATCCGCTGCTATCAATCAACAACCCAAAGTCTAGAATATGAAGCGTCCAGTACGGGAGGTCATAAACTGCGCTGAGCCAAGACAATCTGAGGACGTCACATAAGTAAATAAATAATAACACAAATTGGCATGTTGCAGGCACTCGTAAGAAATAAAAAAGTAGAAAACTAGACAATAGAAAGACAACATAAGTGAGAGACTTACCAGGTACTCGAACCAAGGACCATCTTAACGACAACACTGTCTCACTACTGGAGGGAATAGAGACTAGCCACTCTGTTAACTAAGTACCAAAACTGTACTTATTTACTTACTTAGTCGCTCCTCTTCTACCCTGGAATGTAGAGGTTCTTGAGAAAGAGCGCCATACTATCTTCTTCCTGGCCTGATTCCAGTCTAATCCTCGGTCCTTCAGAGATTGTCTAATGCTGTCCTCTAAGCGAACTCTGGGTCGTCCTGGAGGTCTGGATCAATGGCTCTTTGTTTTCCGTATGCGTAGTGTTTCAAAAGTAGTGCTTCATTAACAACCAACTACCGATCAGTGTAACTGTGGCACTGATAAAATAACTGCTGAACATCTTTTTCAAAGATGCGCAACATATTAAGAGCAGAGAAAACGCATATGGCAGACACCAGTACCTTTCGTGGAAAAGCTCTATGGAGATACAAATAGCCTCAAACTGACCGCTGCTTTCTTTGAAGACATTCAAGTGGACGTCTGAGAGTGTACTAAGAAATAGACTGTTGGACTATTGGACCGAGGAACAATCCCGACTAATTATAGACCCAATCACTGCAACTGCTTTACACAGGACTGATAACACAAGACGAAGACTGTAATACAGTATCTGGTAATTATAGAATTATTTACTTACATAACCAAATAAACTTTTTTTTAGACCAGCAGTAACTTTTCTTGCTCACTCTAGTCCCGGGGGGTCTCTGACAAGACAAAGAAAGAATATGACTACTATTACTACAGGTGTGTCGCAAGACGCGTCTAATATTAGGTTGTGCCTGGGTCTGGCAACCTCATCATGTAAAACAATTTGCTACACCAACCACTTCTACAAGAGTACATGAATGCGTTGATGCAGGTTTCCTGCAAGTGGGTCACTTCACTGTGTTAGACCATAAGGCTCCAAAAGGGTAAAGAATGATAAATTATCTTCTTTGCTCTTTCTTTATGTCCCCATAGCTCTTAATGCTGTTTGTTTATGTCCCCATAGCTCTTAATGCTGTTTGTTTATGTCCCCATAGCTCTTAATGCTGTTTGTTTATGTCCCCATAGCTCTTAATACTCTTTGTTGCATGTTCAGTCCGTGCTCAATCTTCTCTCTCCTTAATGGGTTTTTTTTCTCCCTAGTCCATTTCCAGCTTCTTTAGCTGAATTTTTTCGTCTTCCTATTTATTTTTTTTTTTCTTTTAGTCCTCGTTGGTCTTATTGCCAGATTTTTTTAAGCGCACAAGTTTCTCATCTCTGTTTGTCTCCACGTATTTGACATACGTCATCTACCGTCTTCCATTTCATTGTCCTGACAATATTTAGTTATCGAAATGAAAACAAATGAAGTGATTCAACTTGTCCATCACAGATGGGGAAAGTGGGATGATATCGCAATATGGCAAACGTCGAACGGAGTTTGGTTTGCTAACTCAGCTTATATCACGTGGGAGAACCTTTAGAATTGGCATCTGAAATGTTCGAAGAACATATATTGACGAGTTAGCAAAGGAAGTATGATGAACCTGTAAAACGGCGCACAGAAGTTAACATGGAAAAATAAATAATCAAACGGCCTCATCAAGGACAAAAATGGAAAATTGCCTATCCTCCTTAGGTAGTTGAAGTGTGATGAATGAATGAACGAATGAATGAATCAATGAATGAACGAATGAATGAATCAATGAATGAACGAAAGAATGATCAATGAATGAACGAATGAATGAATCAATGAATGAACGAATGAATGAATCTATGAATGAACGAATCAATGAATGAACGATTGAATAAACGAATGAACGATTGAATGAACGAATGAACGATTGAATGAATGAACGAACGAACGAACGAACGAACGAACAAACTTTATTTTCAAAGGGTTAAGAATTGGGCACGCAGGCCCGTCTGACATTCTGCCCTTCCTCTCTCTCTCATCATGTATACTGTATCCTTCCATCCTCACATTTACTTTAAGCATTATTAAGGCATTTATCATTATAAAAGTAATATAACATCAAACATTTGCAATAATAATCATAATTAAAGTATGTTTTAAAATAAAGAAGATAGATAGATAGACAGACAGACAGACAGACAGAACGAACGAACGAACGAACGAACAAACTTTATTTTCAAAGGGTTAAGAATTGGGCACGCAGGCCCGTCTGACATTCTGCCCTTCCTCTCTCTCTCATCATGTATACTGTATCCTTCCATCCTCACATTTACTTTAAGCATTATTAAGGCATTTATCATTATAAAAGTAATATAACATCAAACATTTGCAATAATAATCATAATTAAAGTATGTTTTAAAATAAAGAAGATAGATAGATAGACAGACAGACAGACAGACAGAACGAACGAACGAACGAACGAACGAACTTTATTTTCAAATGGTTTAGAATTCGGCACGCAGGCCCGTCTAACATTCTGCCCTTCCTTTCTCTCTTCTTCCATAGTTAATCCATTTATTCTCACACATATCCTAAATGTTACTTAAATAATAAAATAACAAAAAAGTACAATAAAATAAAATCCCAACATTGTAACAGTACAATAACAGTTACACAGATTTACAGATGCGTATCATAATTTATACTAAACAGGACAAAATTAACTTTAAAACCTACATATGATGTTATGTAATTATTTAAGAACATAACGAAATTAGGGTGGCATATAATCTGCACTCATGATGTATTTGAAAAGTCTGTGATTGAAAGAATATGGACTAAGAGTATTTTTTTGAAGTCGTATGGAAGAGTATTCCACAGATGAGCAGCAGAAAAAGCTAAACTTTTCTTGAATAAGTCGAGCCTAGGCTTGGGCATGTATAATTTATTTAAGCGTTGACTGCGTCTTCCGCTGTATTTGAAAATAGGCCACAGATACGTTGGAGCATTCTGTGACAAGATTTTGTGAATAAATTTGGCTTTGTTGAAGAGAAGGCGCTTTCTTAGTGGTAATATGTTAAGATATGTATATGCGTCTACACACTGTGTGAAGTTTTTGTCTGAAATTAGGCGCACTGCACGTTTTTGTAATGAAAAGAGTCTTTTAGTGTTGGACATGGTGCAGCCATCCCAAATTGTGGAACAATAGTCTAGATGTGTTTGTATCTGGGATGTATAGAACATTTTTCGTGTCTCCTCATCTAGGAAATGTTTGATTTTAGCTAACTGGTAAACTTTTTGTGCCGTTTGTTTGGTCAGTGCTTGTACATGCGAATTCCAACTTAAATGTTGGTCAATTATGAGTCCTAGTGTGTTATATTCATTTACATTTTCAATTAAAGAGGTTCCAATGTAGAGCTGAAGTGTTGTTTTCGGCGAGTTTTGTAATTTTTGTCTAGTTGATATTATCATACATTTTGTTTTAGTGATATTTATTTGCATGCAGTTTTCATTGCTCCACTTAATAAGATTGTCTGTGTCGCTTTGTAATAATATTTCTAGCGTGTTGCAACTTTTATCACTAGTATAAATGGTACAGTCATCGGCAAATAAGTCGCAGGATGAGTGCTCGATGTGTAGTGGAAGGTCATTTATGTAAATGGAAAAAAGTAGAGGGCCGAGAATAGAACCCTGAGGAACACCAGTGTCAATAATAGTTGGGCTTGACAAATAGTTATTGTACCACACTACTTGCTGTCTGTCGGACAGGAATGATTTAAGTAATGTCACTAGTTTAAAGTTAACTTTCATTGTTTCTAATTTTCTTATTAAAACAGCGTGATCTAACATATCGATGAATGAATGAATGAATGAATGAATGAATGAATGAATGAATGAATGAATGAATGAATGAATGAATGAATGAATGAATGAATGAATGAATGAATGAATGAATGAATGAATCACCTTTTCTGAGGTTCTTGTGTTAGTTCAGAACCAACAGGAGATAAAATGTGTATCAGGCAATCTTTTTTACTCGCACATTTTGTAAATGTCGATCCGTAGCTGTCTTGTAGTATGAAGCCTACCTGTTGCAGGTAAAAGTATTATTAAAACTCCAGTAACAATAACTATCAGTTTTATCATCATCATCATCATCTTCTTCATCATCATCAACATCATTACTTCCTTTTTGATCCTCTTGGAGCATTGATTCAACATTTACAACTGGTCCCTTGAAGGAAGCTTGCACCAAAAGCATTTATGTACTCTAGAAGCGGTGGTGTTTGTAGCAATGTATTTCACGTGATGAGGTTGCCAGTTCAATCCACAGCCTCATATCAGTGACCTCTGACGATATGGCTGAGGAAGCAACAGCTTATTCTTCCTTTGTCTCCTTGTGACGAAATAAACGTTAATTCTTTCGTCCAATGTTTCTTTTACACTCCTCTCGGTCAGTACATATTCGACCATCAGTTTTTTTCTCTTCATCTGCTGATTATCTTACTCTACGCTTTCCTGTATCGATATTATCTGATTCTAGTTAAGATTAAGTCAACATTTGGTCTGCCGTTCTACCGTTTTGATAGACGGGCCACTGATAAACAAATATTTTGCTTCAGCTCAGCCGGCAAAGGCGACAAACAAGAAATGTTGTCAATGGTAGCGTTAATATAGCATGTACGTATATAATTCGGTAGACATGATTACACAAATCGCTCATTCTCATCTTATCTTGATTTTAATAAATCTGGACACCAGACGTATCACGAAATCATTTCCGACAAGTCTTTTAAAAATCTAAAGCAAAATGTCTTGTTGTAATAGATACTTGGTCAGTTAAAAGATAACGTGGGAACGACGGTAAAATACAGCCCGACTTTAAGGTTGACTGGATTATAGCAATCTTGGTGAATATTTATCTTATGTAATAGTTAGGGCAAGGAATATGATATAATGATTTCCGGCGTGCCATACAAAAAGTAATGCAATACATTATATGGTCATGTTGTAATTTTCAGAATGAGTGGTGGGGATAACATTTCTAAAAATCAGATGCCATACTTGCGGTTGGTTTAAAATTAGAAATTGCGGGTTTTGAGTTTTCTGCACTGTATCCCTTACCTCCATCAGAAGATCACAAATATTGAGTATAAGAAGGATAAGGATAAAGAGTAGTATTTATAAATCCATTATAGGACAGGCCAAATAACTAGAAATACCTTTTAAAATTAAAAAATTGTAAACTTTAGTGCTAATACTTAGCGCCCCCAAGTCTGAGGAACCTTCCTCACATGTAAACAGCTAGAAATCTAATTCACAGAAGGACGACTGCATCTTAAACAATAACAGTACTATTACGGCCATCTTGTGCAACAAAGTCAGGATATATTATTATTCTCCCAATTTATTGGGTTTTTGGGACCAGTTGCCAGACGTCCACGCTCAACACATATAACCATCAGGTCTTTAGGACACTTGAAGAGGCCATCTGAACAACTACTCCGGCACTGCCAGGAATGTACTAACCCTAAACCACTCGGCTGCTGAAGAAAACGAACAGTCACGACTTCACTGAAGACCATAATCCAGAGATTACTCACTGCAGACATCTGCAAAGCTAAGTCAAAACTTGGGGCTTCAGTGAGGCGATGTCTTTTATAAAATTGCCACCTTTTTATTTATAACATCCAGTGATGACCAATTCTCTAAAGACAATAAAATAAATTATTTAAATGTTTACTGATTGAACCATTTTCATTCTCTACCCTTGTTTCAACAATAACTCTTAAACAAATCTGTTTTATATGCAGATATAAATCATTGGTTGAGTTAATCACTTGGGAGTTAATTTAATGTCAGCAACCGTGTGACTCGTTTTTAAAAAAATCCATATCTATATATTCGGAGCTATTAAATTAAAATTTTGCTGAATCTCCTTCAGGGGTGGGGAGCTCATAAAATACGAGTCAAAACATATATTTCTCGCAGAAAAGGGCGAAGAATAAGAAATTTATAACAAACTTAGATGACTCAGTTGTTATGCGTGCCATTCTAAAAATCCATGTGAGACTCCATGAAATAGAAGCAACAACCTTCTATTTACATCTCTGCCATGAGTAATCTTGAGCAAAGGTAGCTGCCCTAGTAAAAACACATTCCTTTTACTCGAGTTTTACCATTAGTGGATCACAACTGCAGAGCAAGGGAGACAACCCGCCACACTCCTCAAACACGTCCAGAAAAGACAGGGGGCATTTAGTTTTTTACAGTCAAAAATTGAGAAGCAGCCGCAGACAAGAGAATAATTGCAAACATGACTATGTAGTCAAAATTCATCAATTCTTCTTCAGCTTCTCATTAAGCAAGGGGTCACAACTGTAGCGGGTGCCTTCAAAGGAAGCGTGTAACCTAAACATTGAAAGGCTCTTGCGCTGATTGTTTCTGAGAAACTTATTTTTTATGATAAGTTTGCCAGCCCTATTCACGACCTCATATTAGTTGCTGCTAACGACATACCAGAGACAGCAGTAACATTATTCCTTTGTATGTCTGTTACAGTACGGCCAACACTAACGCAAGTTTTCACGTTAGTATTAGAAATAAAGTCGAAAGACCGATTCACTTGAAAAGCACTAGTCAAGATAAGATAACTCTTAGAAATTAATAGTAAGATAACTCTTAGAAATTAATAGTTAGCTCCCCTTATGTGATAGGCAAAGACCTAGGCATTGTTGACACTTGAGTGTGTACAGAAAGCTTTGCACGGGCTGAGTACTAGCTTCCGAGCGAGACACATCAGTCTTGCAGATCGGTGAGTTTTCCTTGTTAGAAGTTGAGAAATATCCCTTTCTGCAAGTGTAGCCTTTTCACACGACTAAGACAAGATATTATGTTGGAAGAATTGTACATGGTTTGTAACCTCGTTATGTTGTGTGAACATATTGATAACTTTTATCTATGAAATTACCAAGAGTCAGTAGAAGCCACCATTGTTTACAAATGATATGGGACAGTATTTCATTGAGGCTGTCGTTTTATACAAGGAACAATGCTCTTTTTGATGTGAACGTTCTGACCGTCAGTAGTCAGGTTATTGCGTCGTGTACATAATATGAACCTTATAGTCCAGTTGGACTTGTAAATAAAACCGATCGTTTATAAAACCAGTGAGTTATTTGAATAGGCACGTTGTAGTGGAATGAATCAAGGAGAATAGATAACGTGACAGCCTGTGTGAGTAATAAGAACTTGGGTTGAATCATCTTTCATTCGGGTACTAACAGCTCTGGTGGTAACCAGTTACACTCGAGAGATTCCCATAACAATCACCAAAACCTAACCACCTGTCTCATAATACAAAATGGTGACATATGATTTATGAATGTTATCTAACGGCCATTTGAGATCAAAACTTCTCTCCCCTGTCACACATAAGTAAAGTGGTGCCATTCCCTTCTGTCGCATAGAGATTTATGATCAATAAATTTTCTATATTCTTTTCTTTTTCTGCCCGTGTCCTCTACTTTATTATCACTCTTTTATCCTTTTCCTGTTTTTTTCGCATTCGTTCGTTTGCGACAAAATTTATTTTCCCATTCTGACTTTACCGTTCGTTCATCACACTAGGAGCGCATTTGTTGCGTCATCTGTCAGTCCCTGCACGAGACGATTTAAAGTGTGAGAATTCATTCTGTCAGACATGGGATAGCAGACAGTTGTCTACATTTCCATGACACTCACGGTCTACGGTTAAGTTTCTCAGCATGAGGTGGGAACGGCGCCCTCATGCGTAGCTCAGGTATGAGGCATGTCGTAGGAGGTGTGAAGACGCGTCTGGCAGTTAGGACGGGTGTCTGAGGAAAGGTGAAAGTGTTAGACGAGAAAGGGGAGGCTATTTCGGATTTTCGAAATAACGTGGGATCTTTGTCCTGTTTCATATATCCTAGCAGGAGTTTAAATGTGACTTCATTCTTTCTCCAAATTTGCAGTAGACAGGTTGTTTCGTGCTAAAGAGTATAAGCTGTATAGCGAAGTCTGAGTTTGTTCGGAAATTTTGCCGAGCTTCTAGACTACCAATAAATATAAGCGTATCATTCTAAGTTTGTGCGATCATCTGTAGTTCTGTGTGGAGGTAAATATATGTATCTAGTAGAATTGAGTGTTTTAGTGATAAATCGCTTATTTAATTTTACTAGTTAGATTCTGTGCATTAGAAAATAATTTATAAGTCTGTTATATTCGCTAGGCGACATATTAAAGTGGATAGCAAATAAATTATAATTTCTAGCTAAACTCATTCGGCTATTAATGAAATTTAATTATACTGCTAATCAACAGTCGAGAATATTTTAAACTAACTGATAACTGCACTGATTCATCATTGAGTATTGACGAAATACCCATGTATTTCTAATTCATGATGACTGATTTTCTAATATTTTATTTCACGGGAGTGTTAAATGATAAGACAAGCTCTACGCTTGTAGTTCATAATGTAAGTTATAACCGTAGTACATAGTATGTATAAGTATTTGATATGTTGTTTTTCTTTATGCAATGAAAACTGGGGTAACCCAACTTTGCCAGCGTTTGAGTACCATTGAGAGAAGAAACATTTTTATCTTTAACCACGTGGGTTTACAAGTTAACACCTGTCTGACAAGGCGCATGTCTCCATAAATAGACAGAGTACAACTCTCACTAACGGTTTTATTAAAGACTAAATGCTTATACTGTGCCTTTGAGCCAGATAATATTTCTTCACAAACTCTCAAGTATATTTTCAGCCTTTGTGGCAAGTAAGATATTACAATCAATAACTTTTCCGACACTGTTGACAAGTGGTGGTGTGACCAACTAAATTCCTATACTGAGATAACGCACCCGACCTGACATTCCTCATTACTAGAAACCTAAGCTATTGATACTGTGCTCGCTGTTAACGTTCGTGCCTGGCCAATTTTAATGTGACAGAACCAGATATCCTAAAATAAGTAGAACCAAGATAACGTTCCCTGAAGCAGTGAATTCAACCCGTCTTCTTGGAACTGGGGTTGTCTTGGCCACGGCTACCATTGAAGATTCCGTATATGCATGTCCTAAAAATTGTGTTTCCAGAAGTAGCTACCAAAGCTGTAAGTATGTATGAACGCACGTGATCACGGCTGACTGAATAGAGTGAATGCAGGACTGAGTGATTCCTTTATTGTTGTATTTTGGCACCCATTTTTGCTGTCTTAAATTTTCTTTAATGCAAGTTTTGTTGCTAACAATATTTTTCCTTAGGACAGATTATAGTATCAAAGTCTGTTCATACCTTTAAGGGGAAATCATTAGACTACAGCAGATGTATCCGTGACTCTTTGGGGCTATCATTTTTCTTCTAACGGGACTGTGGGCTATACATCGAGGGAAAAGATCATAACTGTGGGTCTATCATTCTTGTAGCAATTCATTGACTTTATGACTATGTGTATATGCTTGATGTAATTGTTATATGTTGTGATGGAATTTTAATCTGATAATTAACATTCAATTTAACTTAATCAGTGTATTGGTCAGTTCGATCCCAATTATCTATATTTTTCATTTGTCATAGTTTCACGTCTGTGTGTCTATTGTAGTCACTTATGTGTGTGTGTGTATGTGAGATATATATATATATATATATATATATATATATATATATATATATATTATATATATATATATATATATATATATATATATATATATATATATATATATATATTATAGTGGATTTGTCTGACTAAACTAACTCTGTTGTAGATGATAGGCTGACTGAGAGAAGCTTCTCGGGTGTCAGAGACAGAATCTACTGTATTTCCTTCACCTCACGCGTGAAATCTATTTCTATTTTATCATCTCACTGAGCTATCACCTAGTTCTATGTCTATTCAGAAGGGACCAAACAAAGTCTTAATCACCTATCGCAAATCTACGACACCTTCCTTACGGCCACATGTCTTAACAGAGGCCCTCGGGAATTCCTAAGTAGTAATAAGAATATATATTTATATCGAGGTGTTGTCACGTGCTGGCCTTCAAAGCATGTATACACTGCTTAGACAGCGAAAACTACGCTGGCTTGGCCATGTCCACCGCATGGAAGATGGTCGCATCCCAAAAGATATTTTCTACGGACAACTAGCAGATGACAAAAGAACAGTTGGGCGACCGCAGCTGAGGTTCAAAGATGTGTGTGTGCAAGAGAGATATGAGGGCACTGGACATAAATCCAGCAACGTGGGAGGATGAAGCTGCCGATCGCACCAAGTGGCGATGCTATCTACGGCGCCACCTCAGATTGGGCGAAAAGAAACTCACACAACAAGCAGAAGAGAGGAGAAAACGTCGAAAATAAGCAGCTGAGGGCTGTCACCTCAGGGGCGCATTCCCATAGTCAGTTATGACTGAAGGGGCTAGTGTTATACTATTATATATATCCTCTTCTTCTTTTTCTTCCATCCTTAGCCACCAACCGGCAAAGCAGTATGTGGCCAGTACGCCTAGTGGCGTCTTAGGGCAACAACAAATTGATCAATCTATCGCTGTTTCCACCACGCCTAGTGGCGTCTTTGTGGAACAAAAACAGACCAAACAATCTATCATTGTTTCCGTAATCAGATTGGTTGGCAAGCAGGTGATCAGCCCACTGTGCGAAGTTTTTACGGGATGGGGTAAACAACCCCATGCCCATACCCTCCTTAGTCGCTTTTTACGACATGCGTGGTAGGGTGCAGTGTTACTATTCTTTGCTCTCCTTTCGGGCCCCGGTAACACACGGGTGATTATATATATAGATATATATAAATATAACGTGCAGTTCCCGCAGGTCACACAAGAGAAAAAGGAAAAATAGAATTACTGGTCCAACAGGCAGTAACAGACGACTTAAATGATCTTATGCGTAGGGCTTGCAACCTCAACATGCATAATAAACAACTCAGACACCACAGTTACAAGAACACATGAATACATTGGTGCAAGTTTCTGCAATGGGCTATTGACCGTTTGCCGACACTTGTATTAGATGTTGAACAAGATTTATTGTCCATTTAATCCTTTAAAACCTAATATGGTGAAGTCTCTAACACTTCACTCCCCCGGAGCAGTAATTGCTATGCGATTACCTTATTACTTAAGCATGCCGTGAAGTAAAAATGGTTCCGGAGCACTGAAATCGAATCTACCAAGTTGAGGCAATTATTAAATTAACAGTTCTGTTGCATATAACATACTGCCCTGAATTCCTTAGCATGTGGTGATTATTTCACAGCCGGAACTACGTATTTTCCATTGTTTCGTTTATCCTGTTAAATTCCTTTGTTCTTGATTATCCCTTCAGAACTACTTGTTTCAGCAGGTCATATACGCATGTCCTAGAGTTTTTGCACCAACTTCTGCTATGAATTTTACAATCAACCCATCATGCCTCATCTCCGTGATAAGATTGACGCTGTGAGGTTTCGAACGCGATACCTTTGCTTCGAGAAGCAAGCACTTTAACTGTTCGACGCTCAGTCTTAATTATAGCCGGCAAATAATGTAGATTAAAAAGGGTAGTCTCATAGCAGTAACTGCCGTAGGGAGAGAAGTGTTAGAGACTTCATCATATTAGGTTCAGCTATGTGAGGTGGAGTGATCAGTTCCAATCCTCGCTGCTTTTTCCTTTCCTAACTCTAAAGTAGTCAGATACCCATTTACAGCTGTGTAGACTGGAACGTGACGCTACCAGGTTTTAATTCCGGAACCAGATAACAAAGTCGCGAGAGGAAAACGCTCTAAACCCATACCCAATCAGACCTCAATGAATAGATTTTAGAATTATTATACCCTGCCGGTTATTCTGGGCTTGATTAAATAATACCCGGGTAGGGGACCGAAGACGCAGCAACGAAATGAATGCAGTCATCGGCTCATAGCTTGACTGCTTGCGTCAGGGTCAGCGAACCAGAACTGACCAAGACCCTACTCCACCTCCAAGTGATGGTCCTGGAAACAGGCTGCATCACTGCAGTCTGGCTGAGAGAGTAGGGATCGAAGAGGGAAGGCAAACCGGTCCCAGAAAATGCCGTGCTGAAGTCGGATTTGTCGGCCGAAAGGCGCAGACATCGCAGCTCCACTGTAAATGGACACAACGCAACCAACGTCCTTGTCAGGACGAACGAGGAAGAAGGAAGAAGAAGATACCCGGGAAGAATCTAGTGGGGGAGTGTTTAATCTAACCTGTTACTGTAGGAATGAAGATTCTATTGAATAGTAATAGGAGTATTCTAAGTTTAACTCTTGAATGTTTTGTCCTTGTCACTGATCCGCTGTCCTTGTCACTGAAGTGTCTCTGGCAGAAGCACTAATGGAAATCAGCTACGAATACAAACATGTAAAAGCACAGAGGATGCCCGCCCACTGCAAGATATATGGAAGTGAGAAGGCAGATAAACTTGCCAGAGAGGGAGGAAGGAAACACCAAATAGAAGACAGAACTACATACGAAGGAATAAAAGCAATAATCAGAAATAACTGTGGAGAAAAATGGCAAAAAGAACATCAAGAGTCCAGTAATACAGAACCATACTGTATATTATCAAGAGGAGATCAAGTGATCATTTGCATACTCAGATACAATCTGTTCAACAAACTGAAAATTTGACAGACAGATGTGTCCGTATGGGGAGGACAAACAAACAGTAGAACATGAACACCAAAACTGTGTGCTCCATGAGAGGAGCAAAGTGGCAGTGTAGTCTTCTCCAACCCCGTTGAGGGAGAAACTGTATGGTGATAACAGAAGCCTGAGACGGACTGCCTGCTTCATAAGAGGGATAGATGTGGTTATTTGAGAGCGACCGACGAAGACGAAAAATGCTGAAGCATCGACCTGAGTTCATTCAGATGTTGAATCAGATGTTGAATCATGTTGACATGGAAGAACCCTGCTGAGTTTTTGACAGGTCGGAAATATCAGTATCAATGTATGTAATTTCACTATACTTTTTTTCAAGACAATTTTTCAAGAATTTTGCTGACCTCTCATAGCAAATGTATCGGGTTCGAAAGACTGTTGCATCACGCTCCAGTCTACCACGCTATCAATGGGTACCTGACTCTGCGCTTCATTTATGGAAGGCAATGGCAGTGAGGAAGAAAGCTTGTCACCCGATCTCTCGAAGCTGGACTACTATAGTGAAATCTCTAACACTTCCCTCCCCTACGGCAGAATCTGCTACGGCACAACCTTTACTTTTGTTTCCTTTTTTTTTAAAATCATGCCAGGTCCAATAATCCATTCGTCACACTGTTGTTGCTGTTTCGCCAAACTTATTGCCTACCCTGATCTATCAAATTACCACCTGACACGTGCGCCTGGTATATGTTCTGATTGTAAGATAAATTACCTCTCAATACGAAAGTCTGTCATGAGACCCCGTGTCTGTCCACTCATAAGTCTTGGTCGACAGATTACTCACCTGAAGATCCACCTCTGGCAGGATGTAATCATTAATTGCCTTGTCTTCTATGTGGCCCAGAGGTCTAAATGAAAAATATGACATTTTTTGTAACATCTATCTATCTATCTATCTATCTATCTATCTATCTATCTATCTATCTATCTATCTATCTATCTATCTATCTATCTATCTATCTATCTATCTATCTATCTATCTATCTATCTATCTATCTATCTATCTATCTATCTATCTATCTATCCATCCATCCATCCATCCATCCATCCATCCATCCATCCATCCATCCATCCATCTATCTATCTATCTATCTATCTATCTATCTATCTATCTATCTATCTATCTATCTATCTATCTATCTGTTTTGATTACATGCCCCCCTAATCAGATTATCTTTTCTTATAATATCAATTGTAGGTTCTAATGACGATGTTTGTACTTTTCTATAAGTAGTTAATGTTAATATGAGTGTGCTATTTTATTTTACTTTGCAACGTTGAATTCCTTGACATTGATATGTAAAATGCATATGGGAATACATGAATTCAGTATGAAAGGTGAGAGAAAGGAAGGGCAGAATGTCAGACGGGCCTGCGTGCCCAATTCTCAACCCTTTGAAAATAAAGTTCGTTCGTTCGTTCGTTCGTTCGTTCTGTCTGTCTGTCTGTCTATCTATCTGTCTGTATAGCTATCTACAAACCGTTTACCCACCCATGCATCCACCCATTAACCTGCCTGCGGCAATGTTTATTAACCTACAAGTGGTTGCGTGTGTCAGTAATCCTATTATTTAGTTCATCTAGTCACGTGTGGCCAGTATTTCAACTATTTGAATTCATTTTTATTCATTCATACCATCCATAACCCGTACTCACAGAACTTCAACACATTTATACCATCCGTTCAAGCATTTTCCACGTCTTCTTTCACGTGTCTCTCCAGTACCTTTCTCAATAAGCTTTTAGGGCGCTCTTTTTCTCTTACCACGAGGATCCAACTACATGAACAATCTTGTAATGCTATCAACTGGTTTCCTCATTGTGTATCCCATGACATATCACTATCGTTTACTGACGTTCGTTCGTTCGTTCGTTCCTTTGTCTACTAGGTTGCTGTTATACCCTGTTCAACCTGAAAGTTGGTTATAATTGGGGTATATATTGCGTTTAGTTTCTTCGGTGCTAGCCAGTTGTTAGTCCTGAAAAGGACTAGTCCTAAAAAGGACCACTAGCTGACTGTCTGGATACCTCTTCGCTGCTTGTCTGTTTATGGTGTCGTGGCGTGCTCATGGTGTTCATTTCCTGCCTTCCTATCTGGCGTGTGTGGTTTTGTTAGTTTTTGCTTTCCTAGTTTCTGCTTCTTTTGTCTTCCTGCTTTCCTGTATCTGTAATAGTGACCTCTTGCTTCACTGGTATTTATCTGGGTTTTTTCCAATCAGTTCTTGGTTGCTGCTGGTATCTTACCACTTATAACCTTCTATGCTGTAGGAGCCCGTATTGATGAATGTCTGTAAAAATCTAATGGTACCACCTACCTAAAGGAGAATTCTACAGGGTTTCGCCTGGAAGTCAAGTTCATCAGCTCACACGTTTTCACGTGTGGCAGCGGCGAGCAGACGTACTCTTCCACCAGGGCGGGGTCTTTGTCGCCTCTGAACACAATCGCACGAGCCTTTCTAATTGGTTGGGGAGCTGGAGAAATGTAAGCACTCACATAAACATTATTATCATGTAAAACAAAATGGGCAATGTTTAATTATTACTGAAGTCTTCACAAGGCCAAATCTCGATGGAGTACAAAAGTCGGAATTTAATTCATCGTATGAGTTCTTTACAATCTGACTTCACGAACGTCTAAATAAATTAAAATAAAAATGAGAAATAAACGTGTTCTAGCAAATCAATGTTCCTTGACCTCAAATAGTTTCTGGGGGTCTCTCAGCAGACAAAGAAAGATTGAACTATTGCTGGCTCGGCTATGTCGTAAAAGCCGATTTACATGAAATTGTACATTTGGGCTGGCAAACTCATAATGTAACACAAAGTGCTGTAATGATAACAACTACGAGAGCACATGAATGCGTCTGTGTGTGGGTGTGTGTGTGCGTGCGTGTGTGCGTGCGCGCGTGCGTGTGTGTGCGTGTGTGTGTGTGTGTGCGTGTGTGTGAGTGTGTGTGTGTGTGTGTGTGTGTGTGCGTGTGTGTATGTGTGTGTGTGTGTGTGTGTGTGTGTGTGTGTGTGTGTGTGTGTGTGTGTGTAGTATTCATACATATTGACCAGCTGCAGTTATGACTTCGTGCTCCAAAGTGTTCGAAAAAAAGAAAGGATGAATAAAAGTACTTAATTTCTACTTTTTCACTGCTTCTTTATTGTCTTCTCTTCTTTGATCTTTTCCAAACTTGTAGAGTAAGATTATTCAGTTCTGTTCTTCCGGACATGCAGCTGGTAAAAATGACAATTAGGCTAACGAATATGTCTAAAAATAACCAGTGACCTATTTTTGTCAATAATATTATCAGTAAACATTCTCAGGTGTCAAGTCAGGCCTATCGTATGGCTCTGAAATATGGACAACAATAAAGACAACACAGCAGCAGACTTTCATAAATAGGTGCTTGTCTGGAATAAAAGGATTAAAGTGGTGTGACAAGATCACTAATGTGGAACTGATGACAAGAGCCAGTCAAGTGCCAGTGGAACAAGAGTTGAGAAGAAGATGCTGGCGATGGATAGGACACACATTGAGGAAATCTGCTGATAGCTTTACATGGCAGTCCTTATTATGGAATCCCCAGAGCTAGAGAGGTAGAGAGAGACTAGAGAACACATGGAGAAGAGAACTGAAGACGGATATGAAAGGGATTAGGAAAACATGGAAATCCTTGAGCTGATGGCACAGTACAAGAAGACTTGGCTGTGACGAAATCAGTCATGCACTTTTTATACTTCTCATTCACTCCGGTAGTATCTCTACATTTCTTCATTTTTCTCACTCATCGTCCTATTATTTGGCATATTTTATGCCCTACATTCTTTTACTGTCACCACTCGCCAGACGTATTTACATTCCGCCAGGTGAATTGTGGTATTATCGTAACAATAACCGGTCATTATCACGGTCAGCGGTAATACGTTTATCTCTTTGAGTCGCCGGCCACCTTTGATAGGAGCGGATCCTCGATTGACACAATATCGTCTCGTACGAGGATGAATAGGAAGTCAGCATTGTCCGTCTGAGAAATCAGTGGGGGATTCACACACACAGGTGATAATTAGATTATCGCATCTGCTGGTCCCTGTCTGTATCATTGTCTGGGTAGACAATCTTGACAGAAGGCATTTAGACAGGTAATCAGTACACAGATTTGTTTGTTTGCACAATATGCCATCGGAAATATTACGGCATATTGAAAGAGGTCGCGCGTTGGAATTTTAAAATGTAATATTTTAAAACACGCGGGGGAGATTATGAATTTAAACACCCTAACCCAGATAGTGCTAAAGAGCTTACCATTGGTTTGATTTGAGAGCCCGAATATACTTTAGTTCTCATAGACAAGTTTGCCAGGAAGTACAATCTCGGATTTGAACTGAGAATGAGAGTGTTGTGTAATGGCTATCAAGGAATGTTATATGCGGGTGGCAGTTAGGTTTTAGCTTGGTGAGTATGTCTTCAACCGTTGCTAATGTATACGCGAATGCTAGGTTCAGTACGCGAAGGGTTAGCATCATACTTTTAGCCTGAACACAGCCACACAGTATCGTTCTTAGCTCGTACAACAGTGTTAATGATTAATCAATGAGTTGGTGAAGACTGGTCCACATCCAAATTTATTAACAGTAGCTCCAACAATAATTCAGCATAAATAACATTAGGTAGATTGCATTCATTAAGGTCCATTGTCAGTCCATCGTGGTAAACAATGTAAGAGGCATACAATTCATAAATCTCAATTCTGGCGTGAGAGAGACTAGCGTTCAGGTTCGAGCAGGACGTGAACGAAGTATGGCGGCCGATGTAAATGTGCTGACAATCGAAAAATGTTTACCTAAAAATACAGTCACAATACTTCCCATGGAAGCTGTAACACTTGACGGCCCATAAACACATCTTATTTAATCGTGGCGACCAAATCTCATTAAAAGCCCCTGGGAAAATATATCGAATAACACATCCATAAACGGGAACACAACCATGGCACGTCTAGTCAGGCCTGTTGACATTTTATTAACCAAGACACGGGAAACTGCCCGTTCGGCTGCGCATGAGCAGACGATACATACGTCACGTTATATATTTATATAGCTAATGCAGACAGCTGTATTTCAGCAAAAATTGACATACGCCTGCGCGCAAAAGCCTTACACAACAACCACCCCGTCCTCTCGGGGAAAAAAACAGAATTTTTTTTTTCAAACATTCCCCGAATCAAAGAACGGCCAAAATTAAGTACATCATAATAAGAAATCGTCAACAGTAGAACAATAAATTGTCAAAGTCCAGTCGAAGTCAAATCTACTGGAAATATTAATGAAAGTGCATGAAAAAAGACTGTCATCAGTCAATACATTATCATAAGAATATGAAAAGCAGAAACAAAGAAATGTTAACTATTAATACAATAAAGAAAAGATCATCTTATAATGTATATGTTAAAGTAATGATATCACTATAGCATAAGAGAATTGTTACATAAAGAGAATCAACCTAATAAACATGTGATATATAAGTAGGGTTATGTCCTTTAGGGAACATTAAGAAAAAAAAAAGTTACAAGAATTTATACACCATGTAGTTTTCATACTGATCTATTGGTAAATATGGTACTGCATTGTTTCAAACTGGCAACAATATGTCTATCACACGTGCTTATAGCACTGAAGTAGAGTTATACATTTGACACGAAAGTAGATCGTTAATAAGCAACAAAATGTTCAGGTCCTCATAATATGAAGATATCGAAAGTCAATCATCCAATGTAAATGAGGGGATCACGTAAATACATTTGAAAGTCACGCAGCAGTACTGAATGTCAACCATGCGCTTATATTTGGATCACACAATAATGTTAATTAGTATCGTTAAAGTCTTGTTGAGGGCAGCGGGAGAGTACGGCAGCTAACATGTTTTCAGTGCCCGGAATAGCTTGGACATCAAATGCGAACGATTGCATCAAAATAGAATAGCGCGCAACCCTATGATTCTTGTGGTTCGATTTTATGAGGAATGACAGAGAGCGTTGTCTGATTGTATAATAAATCTTGATCCAAGAAGGTACCTCTCCAGTTTCAAAACAGCCCATACGATGGCGAGCAATTCGCGCTCGATTGCTGGATATCTTCTTTCTGCGTCCGTCAGCTTCCGTGATATGTACAAGTTAGGGTGAAGTGTACCGTCAAAATTCTGCATCAATACAGCCCCAACACCTTTGGAAGACGCATCTCTGCGAAGATAGAATGTCAAATTTTTATTTGGTAGCCTCAATATTGGAGGGGTTGAAAATAAATTTTTAATATGAGCTACGGCTGCTTGGCACTCTTGAGACCAGTGCACATGATTGGGAGAGCCCTTTCTTAATAAAGCAGACAGATCAGCAGTGAGATTGGATAAATTCGAAATGAATCGACTGTAAAATTGAATAAGGCCGAGAATACTGCGCACTTGTTTCTTAGTTGTGGGCACAGATATGTTCGAAATCTTGGACACATTAGACAGTTCAGTTTTAAGCAAACCATGACCAACTCTATGACCAATGAATGATATTTCTCCAAAACCGACAAAAAATTTAGAAGGTTTGCAGTTAGATGGTGTGAACTTACAGTGTCCAGCAGTGAAGTGAGACCTAAGAAATGATTTTCCCAAGAAGTACTAAAGAGACATATGTCATCTATATATGTAATAATATCAGACCTGTTAGAAAAAATGTTACGCATCATCCTGACAAATGTGGCAGGAGCATTCATCAGTCCAAAAGACATAAAATTCCATCGAAATAAACCCTTAGGTGTTGTAAAAGCAGTGAGGGGCTTAGCAGTTTCAGATAAAGGAACCTACCAGTATCCTTTAGTGAGATCAAACTTAGTGAAAAAAACAGCTGTAGCAAGTCTAGGCAAAATGTCTTCTAATAAAGGTAAAGGTTCAGCATCAAAGACAGTAATATTATTAAGTTTGCGATAATCAATACATAGTCTTATATTGTTATCTTTCTTTCTAACAATGACCATCGGGAAAGCAAATGCAGAATTTGATGGTTCGATAATACCCAAACGAAGCATGTCGTCAAGTTCTTTATTAACCTGATCCTGAAAATGGATAGGTATGGGGTATAGTCAAACTCAAATAGGTCGATCATCCGTGAGAAGGATATCATGAGTGATAACCGATGTATGACCAAGGATGTCTGTAAGAACATCTGGGAAAGATTGAAGAAGATCAGACACCTACTGACGTTGGTCGGATGATAAATCCGTACAGATAGAAACATCCTTCCATGTTTTAGTAGCAGTTAAAGGCATGACAGGAAGATCCATAGGTAAGTCAGGAAAAGCAGATTCTTCCTCCTGAATCACAGACAGGGAAGAAAAATGAGTAGTATGCATTGTGGGCTCATTTACTGCATGAAAGACAGCCTGAAGATATTCAGGTCGAGTATGGAATTCTTTGAGCATGTTTATATGGAAAGTTTTGTTTTTTCCCCTTAACGTCAGAAATACGTGAAAGAACTCTGTAAGGACCATTCCAAGCAATGAGTAGTCTGTTGTCCTTTCTAGGAAGAAGCACAAAGGCATCATCCCCAGGCACCAGGTGTCTTAGTCGTCTGTAACGATTCTGAAACTGACGAGCTTTTTCTTTAGCAGTTTCAGAAGAAGCTGTCGCCAACTGACAAGCCTCAATAATTTTACGTCGGAGGTTAACGACATACTCGTACGATGACTTGGTGTCCTGAGTCATCTCTGAGTCAGTGAGCAAATCTTTAATAAGAGACATATGAACTCTAGGTTGAGCTCCGAAGACAAGCTCGAATGGCGAGAAACCGGTCTGTTCATTTTGTACCTCACGGTACGCAAACAGCACGGCGGGTAAAACCCTGTCCCAGTTTTGAGGAAAGCTGACTGTAACTTTGCCTAATAATTGTTTACGCGTCCTATTTATCCGTTCTACCATGCCATTGCTCATTGGATGGTACACGGAGCTAACCGATCTGTCAATGTTTAGTTGTTGCATAACACCAGTCATGGCCTCAGAGACAAACTGAGTACCTCTGTCTGATAGAAGTTTTCTAGGGAAACCTAGCCTGGAAAAGATTAAGAAAAGAGCGTCAGCCACGTCTGAGGTGGTGATATTCTTCAGAGGTATAGCCTCTGGCCAGCGCGTGCACATGTCAATACATGTGAGGACATACCTGTGTCCTCTAGCTGACAAGTTCTAAGCTGTTTAGGAACCATGACCTGCTGTTTAAAAGCAGAATAATATTTAAACATTCTGATCAGGATACCGTTCTTAAGGATGTACCATTGACGAGGGGCATTATTTACAAGCATCTCCTCACCACTTACCAAACGAAAAAATTTCCGCAAAGAATCATCATCTCTTTGCAGCGTTGCAAAAGATTCTTTGTTAATAGTAGCATGAAAATCTTGATCCTGATTTTTAGGCACAATGTTATCAATCGCTTGGGCTTGTGCTTGAGCCCTTATTGTTACTGCATTCGCAGTTAAAATGTGTTAAAGTCATATTTTAATGAAGGGGAGTTAAACGTTAAAAGACTTGTATGTACAGGTCGGATTTTTGTAATCACCCTTGTCCACGCTTAGTTTTTTTTTTTTTTAAATATATGATAGAGAATCTACTCGAATATTCGAGATACAGAAAGTGTTAGAAGGCGGATGAACGCTACTCACATCCCGGGGCGAATTCGCGCGGGGATGGATTTGTACTGAGCTGTTTTTTAGCGGGGGAATTTTTCGTGGCAGTTGATACGGGCAGAGCTCCAAAGATGGATGTTGACCATTTTTCGTCAGTGTGTCCCGGAATAAGATATTTTTGGTGCGAAAGGGATATTTGATACGTCCTAATGTATTTCCTAAAGCCATGGATATGCGGCTTATTTATGTACGTTATTGAAGATTTTCAGGCCATGGATTATGTATTATTTCGGGCCTTAGAGTATGTTGATTTAGGCCATACACATATTATTGTAAACTGCGACATATGCAATTCCCCCTTCTTGAATGGATATTTTTGGCCATGATGTTTATGATTATGAGCTGCTGTGCTCTACGGCCTTTGTGAAGGGATATTTTTGTACCAGTGACTGTATCTCTAAGGATTTACTTACTGATGATCGATGATCCGTTTATGAGCAATTATTGATGATATTGTACGCTCAATTACCTTGGATTAGTGCTCACTTGATGTACCTTAATTTGCCGTGACTTGTACCTTTGACAGTATATTATTTATGATGTCATCGTTTGCTGTGGTGTTAATAAACAGTGTAAAACGTTACTAGGAGCTACTACGTTTCCTGACTCCAAGATGTGCTATGGTGTGAGTGATTGCTATTTAACTCAATCTGTACTACATGACATTCGCGTTTGTTGACACTCACTCTCTCACACATCAGTCGGCCACCCGTAAGCCCGACACATGCTGATCGCCTATATCAGCGGGAAATAATAATAATATTTATCATCCTGTCCTACACCACCTATATATCACTACAGTAACAGTGGTCGCCAGTGATATGGGGCTATTATAAAGTGATGCACAAGTTGTTCTACAGTGTAACCAGTTCAAATTTTTTTGTGAGCAAGTTTCATCTAGGAAAGGAGTTTTCTATTTAAGTTATTCAAGTCAAGAGTTGCAGTGTTCCAGTCCTTCCTCTAGAGCACCAACTTTTGATGTCAGCACCCGATGTTTGGAGTTACGTTTGAAAGCCGCTATTACCTTGGAGTTCCAGTATCGATCACCATTGGATTTCTTTAGACTGTGTTATCTATGTATATCATTGCTGCTGTTGTGGAAGCTTGGATTTTTTCTTTTGAAAGATAAGTGGCTGTTTTGTATGTGTAAACTGTACCACTGTTCGATGTAACATTGAGCCTTCCTCAGGACATAATCCATTTATTCTTTCTCGTATTCTATGTTACATGTTTTATATTTCTGCGGGTTTGGTTGGGTGGAGACTTTCGGTAGGATATATCCCACTTCACTGAGGGCCTACGAAAGCGTTCTTTAGGGACCGTTTGACTAAGTTCGTCTCGTAAAAGATCCCTTGACATAATTCTGGGCATATTCTGTTTACGCCGGATTCAGTCATCATTATAATTGTTTAGGTGTGACGAAACGTCTTAGTGTTGTTGTCGTTATATTTTTCTTTGTTCCTTAGTTTTTTGCATTAATTTGTTTGTGAGTGTCTTTCTCCCCTTTCTATCTTTTAGTTCTATACACATTTTTCATTTATACACTGTTTTGTCACTTGTATTGTTATACTATTCGCAGCTGTCATTGCAAGCTTTGCAATATTTGTTGCTTTATTTCTGCTTTCTTACTTTAATTGATTCCTGCGAACGTGGTCATTTGTTCTTTATATCTTGTCTTTGTCACTCTTGTCTGTACTGTCTATTTTGTCATGCACTGTCAATATTATAATGCATAATTTATAGATGATTAACTACACTATTAATAGTTAAGGTAATTATACAAGTTCTTGAGCAAGGACTTGTCACCAACTGAGTTGGGATAAAGTGAGGTTCTTCATAAGTATATTGACACAAGTTATCTATATCATATAATTAGACATAATGTCTACTTTAGATTACTTCATTGAGCAAGGGAAATCCCTTAATATGACTAATGATGAAGTAAGAGAATTCGCACTTGCCGAATATGCCAAGGCGCAGAAGTCAGAAGAAAAGAAACAGAAAATGGAAACGGAGAAACTGAAAATGGAGGCTGAAGATAGAAAATTGCAAATGCAGGCTGAAGAGAGAAAATTGCAAATGCAAATGGAAGCTGAAAAACAGAAATTAGAAGCTGAAGAGAGAAAAAATCAACAGCAAATGCAAATGGAGGCTGAAAAACAGAAACTAGACGCTGAGGAAAGAAAATTACAGATGCAGATGCAAGCTGAAGAAAATATGAGACTGCATGAGGAAAAGATGTCGTCTATAGAGCTGGAGAGAATAAAGGCAGTGAATATTGGTAACACACAATATGAGACAAACAATCAAACAACTTCTAATAAGATAAATACTAATTTTTATAAAGTCAAATTACCTACTTTCAACTCTGCCTGCGACGATATATCATTTTATCTACATAGATGTGAACTTTCATGCGAATCTCATAAGATAGACAAGTCGCAATATGTTGCACAACTTATGGAGATACTTAAGGGTGAAGCTATGAATACTGTAAGTATGTTAGAAGGTCCTGACAAGAATAACTATGATGTTGTCAGAGCGGCCTTATTAAAAAAATACCAGCTGGATGAAGAAGGTTATCGCCTACGCTTTAAGTCTCTATTGCCAGAGACAGGGAAAGATTTTTCAGACTTTATATCAAATATTCGCCTTACGTTTTCACGTTGGGTTGAACTTTCAAAAACTGAACACACATATGAAGTTCTTATGGACTTATTGCTTCGCGACTAAGTCATGTCATCAGTTAGTGAATCTTTTCTTTCCTTTCTACATGAGCGAAAGCCTCCAAACTTAAAAGATATGGAACAATACTGTCGCCAATATGTCACGGCTCATCCAAATGTAACTGTTAGCAATTCTCAAGTCAAAGAAGGTTTACCCGTGGCTTCAGCAATACCATATGGTCCTAATTGGCGCCGTAGACTTCAAAGTGCTGATCGCAATTTTGTAGTAGATATAATCGTAATTTTGGACAGAACCAAGGGGGCCCATCACGTAGTGATTCTCCTTCTTCAAGGAATTGGAGACAATTTAACGGTCCTCAGCATTTTAGTTCCAACAATTATGGAAATTTTGGAAGGGGTAACTACAATAGAAACTATCAACCCTACAATAATTTTTCTCGGAGACAGCTAAGCCCATCAAATAGATATTCTGATCAAAGGGGAAATGACAATCGCAACTATGATAACTGGGGTTCAAATCAGAACAATAGTTTCAATAGAGCAAATAACAATGCTCCCAATAGAGATAATAGTCGCGACAGATCGCGATATGACGGTAGATCTCAAAATGATAGATCGTATCGCCATGCTAACTCTGCTCAACAAGAGCCCCAGGTTATTAATGATCAAGGTAACAATAATAATAGTGTCTCTAATGCTACTGCTTGCTCTACTTTCGATTTCGAGAGAGCATCTCAGTGCCCGGAGTGTACAACTTTGTTCCAACCTACAGCTATAACTACCTTAAGTTGCGGTCATCCTCTACCCACTCTTCCTGCCTTGGCTGCGCATGATGGAAGAGGGTCTCTTCCTCTACATAAAGGATTGGTGAATAGTAATCCTGTCTCAGTACTTTTTTATTCTGGATGCACTACTGTTGAGATTAGACAGTCTCTAGTTCATCCTTCTTGCGCAACAGGTAAAATGGTGAAATGTGTGACATTCGGTGGGACAGTTGAGACTTTTCCGACTGCCATAGTGCACATTGCCACACCGTTTTTTACTGGTTATATACACGCATGTTTGCTCAGAGCGCCTATCGCTGACCTTACTGTCGGACAGATGCATGGTGTAAAGGTGTGTACGCTGGTACAAATTGCTGCTTGGGAACGGCAACATAATCTTACTGCCGCCACTATGCTAAAATCTTGTCACCATTCTGCTAATTTTGTGCAATCTTGCAGTATTGATGATACAATTGTTCATCATGCTAATTTTGGTGCTTCTTTTAGTCCAGTTCGACATACCTCAGTACGTCGCAACTCTAACTTTGATTCTTCTTTAACTACTATTATAGAAGAAGATCCTTCGATTTTGTCTGATACACACACTAATTTTAGCGCTACGACTGAATCTACATCCAGTCACATTGATTGCAACTTCTTTGCTGCAATGACTAGCGTTTTCTTTGCTACATGTACGAACTTAATTGTTAGTACATATCTGTACCTTATGGGTTTCTTTAGCTTTCTTACTGAACGCCCCAAACCTCTTACTGCTTTTTCAACACCAGGGGTTTGTTCCAATGGAACTTCATGCCTTTCGGCCTCGTTAATGTCCCAGCTACTTTTGTACGCATGATGGGTCGAATCCTCTCACATCGTCCAGATGTTATTGCGTACTTGGACGATATTTGCCTTTTCAGCGATTCTTGGGAAGATCACTTTCAAGGTCTTTCCGAACTTTTGTCTACACTACGCTCTCATAATTTGACGGCCAAACCATCTAAAGCCTATGTTGGGTTCAGCGACATTTCTTTTTTTGGGTCACCGAGTTGGTCATGGTCTCTTGCAGACGGAGGACCATAACACTTCTAAAATTCTTAACATCACTACTCCCAAGACGAAGAAGCAAGTCCGTAGTCTCCTAGGTCTAATCCATTTCTATGGAAGATTTATTCCAAACCTATCGTCAATCACTGCACCTCTTTCAACTCTATTGAAGAAGGGGTCGCCTAATATAGTACACTGGTCCCCAGAATGCCAGTTCTCATTAGACAAGATTGAGATACTATTTTCTTCTCATCCAATCTTAAGACTACCCACTGCAAATAAGCCTTTTTTTCTTCGCAGTGACGCCTCATCCACAGGGATCGGGGCTGCATTAATGCAAGAGTATTCTGAAACTTTACATCCAGGGATGTATGTCTCTAGAAAGCTGACTGCAGCAGAACGGAACTACTCTGTACTGGACCGAGAATTATTAGCTATGGTCTGGGCGATTCTTAAACTCCAGAGATTCCTTCTGGCCGCGCATTTCATAGTAGAAACCGATCAAAAAGCCCTCACAGCTATACAGAGTAAGGACTTCAAGAGCTCAAGATCCACTCGTTATACTATTTCGCTACAGCCCTTTCATTTTTCTATACGAGCTATTCGAGGTTCGAATAATGTGATGGCAGACATACTGTCTCGATGCCCACATGGTGCTGTCTGACTGTCATTTTCTAGATTCTCTGTTAGACTTCGTGGTTATTTATAGACCCACGATTGTATTATACATTAACACTCTGCTAAGACTCATCTATGACCTTGTTTTATTCTTGATTTAGAGATGGTCTGTGCTACTTTCTCTGTTACTCTTTCTTGTGTAACGGAGGAAGGTTTGATTATCACCATACAGGGGCCGGAAGTTTACACAGCCACAGTTGGTAGGTTTACTGTAAAATTAATTGTTGTATATCATAAAGTCCTACCTTTACCAAACAGAGATTTTCATTTGTATTTTTTTCACAGCGTATGCTTTTCCATGAGAGTCAGCGCTGCTATATTGATGGTTTGAACCGCTTACCGATGATATATCGCCAGATTTGCTGTTCCAGTTCAACCATTTGACAGTTGACGCCACACTAGATGTTTTGGTGCCTTCTTGCTTATAAGATGTTCTAAGACTACGGGACTCATCTTTTATATATAACTTATTTAAGATAGTAGACAATATTGTATATTGTATATTAGTATAGTATAGTATATTAGAGAGTATTGTATTATAATATGCTATGACTTTTTTATGTTAATATGTTTGTTCATTTTTATGCACCATTGCATTACTATATTGTTCGTATACTACTGTGTTTTAAAATAATGAACGTATTACAATTGTAATGATTATACTATTTGACGTAACTGATCATTGCGATACATTTCCGTATTGCACTTTTTGAGAATATATATATTTTTTTTCTGACATTGTAATATTTTTTCTTTACCCAGCGCTTGATTGTGCGCTAAAAGGGGGGGGGGGGGGGGGGGAAAGAGGTATAGAGCTATTAGTACGTTGAGAAAATGTTTTTTCTGAGGTTGTAATGTATTTTTCCTTTACCCGGCGCTTGATTGTGCGTCAGGAATAGCTTGTATACGGTATTGTCAATTTTGATATTAATTTGGGTTCATCATTGGTACTCCATGAGCTTGTTAACTGTGTATCATGCACGTTATGCTATTTTTTTAAGATGATATTTAGTTATTTGTTCTTTGATTTAGATATGCATTGTTTCTTGTAATGTATGCTGTGGTGCTATTATGGTGTTCATTTATTCAATGCATTGTTTAATGTAATTGTTTACCATGATATATCATTGCTTTTTCTATTCGTATTGCACTGCTTTCTTTCATTACTGCTCATTCTTTTGTACTTTACACTTACTCCTATCCTTTTGGTTTTTTTTTTTTGTTCATTTTTATTAACATGACTTAACAGTGTATACTTAGGTGCAGACAATAGTATGCTATCGACCTCAAATTTTTTGTTTGATGTATTTTTTAAAAATGATCAAATCATTTTTTTCCCGGGGGACGGTGTAGACTGTTAAAGTCACATTTTAATGAAGGGGAGTTAAACGTTAAAAGACTTGTATGTACAGGTCTGATTTTTGTAATCACCCTTGTCCACGCTTAGTTTGTTTTTTAAATATATGATAGAGAATCTACTCGAATGTTCGAGATACAGAAAGTGTTAGAAGGCGGATGAACGCTACTCACATCCCGGGACGAATTCGCGCGGGGATGGATTTGTACTGAGCTGTTTTTTGAGCGGGGGAATTTTCGTGACAGTTGATACGGGCAGAGCTCCGAAGATGGATGTTGACCATTTTTCGTCAGTGTGTCCCGGAAAAAGATATTTTTGTGTGAAATGGATATTTGATACGTCCTAATGTATTTCCTAAAGCCATGGATATGCGGCTTATTTATGTACGTTATTGAAGATTTTCAGGCCATGGATTATGTATTATTTCGGGCCTTAGAGTATGTTGATTTAGGCCATACACATATTATTGTAAACTGAGACATATGCAATTCCCCTTTCTTGAATGGATATTTTTGGCCATGATGTTTATGATTATGAGTTGCTGTGCTCTACAGCCTTTGTGAAGGGATATTTTTGTACCAGTGACTGTATCTCTAAGGATTTACTTACTGATGATCGATGATCCGTTTATGAGCAATTATTGATGATTATATATCTTTAAATTGTACGCTCAATTACCTTGGATTAGTGCTCACTTGATGTACCATGATTTGCCGTGACTTGTACCTGTGACAGTATATTATTTATGATGTCATCGTTTGCTGCGGTGTTAATAAACAGTGTAAAACGTTACAAGGAGTTACTACGTTTCCTGACTACTAGATGTGCTATGGTGTGAGTGATTGCTATTTAACTCAATCTGCACTACATGACATTCGCGTTTGTTAACACTCACTCTCTCACACATCAGTCGGCCACCCGTAAGCCCGACACATGCTGATCGCCTATATCAGCGGGAAATAATAATAACATTTATAATCTTCTCTTACACCACCTATATATCACTACAGTAACAAAATGTTTTGCCGTTCCCACTCAATAATTTTACCAGGCATACAATCTTTGCCACCGTGGGTACGGCCAACAATAAGGTCAGTGATTGTGTTTTTTAAAAGACACACTTTAATTCTCCCTGTGAAAAATGGAGTCGCTATGTGAACGATAGCTGTGGGATAGAACTCTACTGTTCCCCCAAATGTGACGCATTTAACAAAATCTCCAGTGGAGCATGATGGGTGCACCAGAGATTGGCAAACTCCCACCGTTGTGCATCCAGTATCTCTGAGTACACATACCTGCGTATTGTTTAATAGGCCTTTATGAAAATGTAAGGTGCCTGTGCCCTCATGAGCAGCAAGTGCTGTCATAGTAGGAAGTGGATGACCGCATCTTAATGTAGATACCACATTAGGCTGAAATAAAGTTCGGCAATCAGGACACTGCGAAGCAACATCAAAGTAAAAAAAAAGAACAAGCAGCAGCCTGATTTACTGAAGGATTATTTTGAGTAGCACTAGATGTATCAGCAGATTGTGCTGAGTTAGCATGATAGTTTGTACGTTCAACGCTCCGAGAGCAGAAGGGGTGGTTATCATTCTGATTATTTAAGAATAATTCCGGTTTCTATTGTCTTGTGAATAATTAGACTGTCTAGGAGTTGCATATTGGTTACTGTATATATTACCATTCCAATTTCCTCTACTCCTGAAAAAATTTCGTTTCCATCCTCTATTTGGTTGGAATTGGTTCTGTTCTGGTCCCCAAAACTGTCTAAAATTCCCTCTAGACGGGGAAGATTGATTATCGTAAGAGATACCACCTTGAAAATACCCATAGTTATTACCTCTACCACGACCAAAATTCCTGTCGACACTCTGAGACCTTGGTCTTATATTTTTGTTGTTCCAAGATGATGCTGATGCCACAGGTAGAGCCTCTTTGATGTGAGAGTTGCTCACACATGTACCCGGGTGAGCGGTAATAAACAGTCTTCCCAATTCTTCTACCAATGTCAAATCCGTAGGTTTCCGTTCATGAAGGTATGATAGGAACTGCTGGTTAACAGAAGACAACACTTTGTCTCTGAGAATTAAGTCCATTAGTGCCTCATATGTATGTGGAATTTTCGCTAATTCAACCCATCTGTTGAATGTTAATTTAATGGCAGTAATAAATTCCAAGAAGTCCTTCCCTGTTTCTGGTAACATGGTCTTAAAACGCATGCGATAGCCATTTTCATCCAATTGGTAAAGTTTAAGCAATAAAGCTCTGGCAGCTTCATAGTTATTCCTACTGGGACCGTCCATGGTACAAACCGAAGTTAGTGCATCCCCTGTGAGTAATTCCATCAATCTACTACACCATTCAGATTTATCAATTTCATGTGCCTCACACACAGTCTGAAAGCGATTAAAAGGAACCCGTTACACGCCCATTAAGGCATATTGGGAATATGGTGTTAGGCCCATATTATCTTGACCGTCGGCACACGAGGGGTGATGTGGTCGGCATCACGCTGGAAAGCGATTAAGGAAGCAAGAAATATCGTCTACGTTGGGTTTGAAAGCAGGCAAACGAAATCTACCATATCCTGAAACATGTTTATTTGAGGAACTGTGACTCTCAGAATTGTTTTGCTTAATATTTAGCAACTTGAGTTATTTAAGTTCTAAAGATTACATATTTTCATCATGTAATCTTTATTTTATCTTCTGCTTCCATCGCAAGTATTTTAAGTTTGTCCTCATCCTCAATTATTTTAAGTTTCTCTTGGCTGGCTAAATCTTCAGCTCTTCTCTTCTCAGCTAATTCTTCATTTCTTTTTTCTCTGGCCAATTCTTCAGCCCTATGTTTCTGATATTCAGTCATAGCAAATTCTTTTAGGGCTTCTCCTTCCATGGCAAAGGCTTTGCCTTGTTTAACAAAATAGTCCAAGGTAGCCATTTTGTATCAATGTTCATCAAGTATTAAGTAATTGTCAGATTTGTATAATCAATAATATCAATGGCAATTAACAATGCAATCAATAAATGGTAAGGAAAAAAAATAATGAAAAAGACAACAAATATAAATATAGATAAGAAAAAAACCAATATTTTGGAGCAGGATAAAGCACTAAGCGACAAAAGACATCACCACTAAGCAACAAAAGAGAATATAAATGTCAAACTAAAGAGGAGAAATACAGCAAATTGGAACACACTTACTGTTAAGTCAGAACAACACAGGACCAGAGATACGATGTATAAACATAAAATTTGTATGTAACTGAGAGACAGCAAGGAGAGACCAACAGATACGAACAAAATTAGTGCAACTAAAGCAGAAATACTATACAACGACAACGCACAGAACACAAGACGGCACACCTATACAGACAGTGGTCGAAGAAAACCAGTCAGAGGACCTACGTCGCACGGCGAATATCAGCCGGATATTCCACTGATGGAAATCTACAAGCAAGCCTAACGAAACATCCGGTGTGAGCCCATTGAATCAATGAGATGAACCTCTTGCACCGAACCGCCTCCCAACCAAACCCACAGGGACAAACAAGCTAACAGAAAGGAACAGATATAACATGCAAGAAATAAGAACGAGCTCAGACCAATTTAGCACAGTTCACAAAAAGTGCACATAAAGCCACTTAAAAGCCACTTAGCTTGGGGCCAAGGATGGTGAATCTGTCGCACAGCATCTCCTGGACAGGTTGTCAACGTAGCAAGGGCACATCACAGGTCGAGCAGCAATAATGTAGTTACTGTAGCAATAATATAGTTACTAGATATCCAAATTGAGCAGGAAGCACGACATCATTGCAGTTTTTTTTTTCAGGAAGTTCAACTTGATAACGTTGGGCCTTGAAAACTTGATAAACAGGCGTGTATCAACAGCAAAATTTCGTCACAGTCATGTATTTCCGCCCGCATCAATTTCATGCCATGCGCGGAGGAAAGTATGCAAAACAGTTCCAGAAATAGTTCATAATGCATTAACAATAGACAACATGGTGTGGTTTCACTTTTTCCGATGTTGTTGGAAAGTCCAAAAAAAAATTGTCCCCAAACTGTGCCACCGGAAATCTGTTGTGTAATGGCTATCAAGGAATGTTATATGCGGGTGAAATCAGAAGCACATCTCCAATCCAACCTGCAAGTCTGGAAGGAAGAGCTGGAGAAGAGAGGGATGGTCATAAGCAGCTCTAAAACAAAATCCATGGTGATATCACGAGAAGAAAGAAAACATCAGATTAAGCTGGGAGAACAGGTCCTGGAGCAGGTCGACCAATTTAAATACCTCGGAGCTATTACAGACCGAAAGGGAGGCATCAAAGAAGAGTTTGCCACTCGAAAAGCAGCAGCTGGGAGACTTTTTCAGGCCATAAATCGAGGATTCCTCAGCAAGAAAGAGGTTGGTAAGAAAACGAAGATGGCTGTATACCGCTCTACCTATGTCCCAGTCTTGACATACGGATGCGAGTCATGGGCAATGACTACAACCCATAAAAGCCAGATCCAAACCTCAGAAATGAGGTATCTGAGGAAGGTGGTTGAAGTAACAAGAAGAGACATGGTACGCAACCAGACGATACGTCAAGGCCTTAAATCCTACCCCCTGCAGACCCAAGTAGAACAGTCCCAATTAAGATGGTTTGTCCATGTCTGCAGAATGGGAGAAGATCGGATACCACGACAAGCATGGGAAACAAAGAGCCAAGGATCCAGACCCCGAGGACGACCCAGAGTCCGCTGGGAGGACAACATTAGACAATCTTTGAAGGATCGAGGACTAGAATGGAAGCAGGCCAGGAGGAAGACAGCCGATAGGATAGTCTGGCGCTCTCTCTTCCAAACCTCTACACCTCACGGTAGAAGGGGAACGATTAAGTAAGTAAGTAAGTAAGTATATGCGGGTGGCAGTTAGGTTTTGGCTTGGTGAGTATGTCTTCAATCGTTGCTAATGTATACGCGAATGCTAGGTTGAGTAAACGAAGGGTTAGCATCATACTTTTAGCCTGAACACAGCCACACAGCATTTTTCTTAGCTCGTACAACAGTGTTAATGATTAATCAATGAGTTAGTGAAGACTGGTCCACATTCAAATTTATTAACAGTAGCTCCAACAATAATTCAGCATAAATAACATTAGGTAGATTGCATTCATTAAGGTCCATTGTCAGTCCATCGTGGTAAACAATGTAATAGGCATACAATTCATAAATCTCAATTCTGGCCGTAACAGACTAGCGTTCAGGTTCGAGCAGGACGTGAACGAAGTATGGCGACCGATGTAAATGTGCTGACAATCGAAAAATGTTTACCTCAAAATACAGTCACAATACTTCCCATGGAAGCTGTAACACTTGACGGCCCATAAACACATCTTATTCAATCGTTGCGACCAAATCTCATTAAAAGCCACTGGGAAAATATATCGAATAACACATCCATAAACGGGAACACAACCATGACACGGGAAACTGCCCGTTCGGCTGCGCATGAGCAGACGATACATACGTCACGTTATATATTTATATAGCTAATGAACTTTTCTAACGAGACCTTTGATATCATCTTGAACGGGGAAAAACTACAGAAAGTTGAAAGTTTCAATTATTTAGGCAGTAAAATGACTCAGGATGGTGACACAACAAGAGAAATCCATACTAGAATTGCTGTGGCAGCTAGCGCCTTCAATAGATTATCTAACATTTGGAAATTACGATCATTGAATATACATACCAAGCTTCGTCTGTTTAATTCAAATGTTATCTCAGTGTTAACATACGGCTGTGAGAGTTGGAAAATAACAAAATCATTGGAGAACAAGCTGAATACATTCGAGAACAAATGTCTTAGAAAACTCATGAACATCAGTTGGAAAGAATTCAAGACTAATCGACAAATAAGAGAAGACTCTAGGCTGAAATATGTCTCCGACTATATAAGGAAAAGACGATGGTCATATATCGGTCATGTCCTACGAATGCAAAACAACAGAATACCACTACAGGCGCTCACTTGGGTTCCTGAGGGTAAGCGGAAAAAAGGAAGACCAAAAGAAACACTCAGAAGAACAATAATAAGAGAAGGAAGAACGTTGGGCCTAAATAATGTGCAAGAGCTAAGAGGAGTGGCGTCACAACGAACAACCTGGAGAGCACTGGTTTCTGCCTTATGCGCCGTGTTTGGCGCTTAAAGAATTTATTATTATTATTAATGCAGACAGCTGTATTTTAGCAAAAATTGACATACGCCTGTACGCAAAAGCCTTACACAACAGAGAGATATAATTATGGAATTCTAAGTCCGATGTCTCACTGGCTTCTGGGAATTTGCTCATTTGACGATGCGATGCAATCTCTGATCTGTGTCTCTGGTTTCGCTTGATTATATCTCTCTGTTGTGTAAGGCTTTTGCGTACAGGCGTATGTCAATTTTTGCTGAAAGTGACAGATCGAGTATTTGGGTAACTTTGGAACTTACAAGTAAACCCGCATATTTAAATACAAGACTGGAAACTTAAGCGACCAGGACTTTAAATATAAAAACTGGAAACCAAGGACTTGGATCATCCGTCATAAGATAATATTTCCAGATCAAGTGATTCGCAGAACACAAGTCATTAGAGGAATCAAAATATTTCCAGATCAAGTGATTCACAGAACACCTGTCATAAGAGGAATTTCTCAGGCCAAGTGATTCGAGAGCATATAACCTAAATTGCTCGTGTTCATTCTAACTGTGCAAGGAGATTGTAGATTCCCAAATTTGTAGGGTAAGTGTAACATTTATTTTACAAATGTGAATTTGACATGTTTTTCTTGCTAGGTGGTTAATAATGAGGATGGCAACCTCAACATATGAAAATACTTTATTCATGAACCACTGCAGCAAACACTGGTGATTGTTTCTGTCTAGTCGTGCGGAAAACCGACAGCTGAGGAGACCCCAGACACCGACTGGAGCAATGATCGGCGATGATTATATCACATGTGCCTCAAGTGTATCTTATCATTTTGTGAAATATATGTAACTTGTTAATGTTAGTTCAAGCACAAATCATTATTCGCGCTTTCCAGACACATTTTCCCAGTTTAATACCCAGAAGAGTACTGATGATTTTTAATCATCTTCCTTGAGCTACGCTGTGTACTCAAAAATTTAATTCTTCTGAGAGATTAACATTGGTGGATGAACAGTGACAGGATGCGCCTGTTAAGCTTCCAACTCAGTGTACTTAGCAGAGATATTTGTTCTTTCTATTTTGTCTAAAAAGTTCGTGTTTACAAGCTATCAGACGGTTTGAAGTACTAACGTTACTACGCCGCTAGTGCGAGAGAAAGGTTCAACACTGACCGCCTACATTGGACGAGTTATGTGGAGAAGTGCACTCATCACCAAAAAGAAGTGACTGAAACCACGGCGACAGGACTCACCTAGAGTTACGTTATTGTAAAAAGGTATCAGCAAAACGGACTTGTATCATTCCCCTATTGTCTCTATGAAGATGCTTGCATCTAAAATTTCACCAATCTTTCCATATTTATTTTAACCTGTTAAAGACTAATTTACTATTAAATTTGTCACATGTTATTTTAAAACTAAACAAACATAGTTGATTCAGTTATTACATGTATGAAAGCAAACGTAAGAGCACGACTAATATATATATATATATATATATATATATATATATATATATATATATATATATATATATATATATATATATATATATCTATATATATATATATATTCACCTCTAAACAGAGCTATACCATTATAAGAGGAAATTTGCTGAATTAACTCAGCTGGGGGCTTGAACGGGCTAAAAACCATTGCTTAAATCCTTCACAAAAAGCAACGGATCAGGTATAACTTAACAATTGTTCAGCCCAATGCAACAATGTTCTTGACTTCTGAAAATATCTTGTGAAACTCCCTTAAGGTAGAAGCGTCATTAGTCTTCTATCTACATCTATGTCAAGAGTAATCTTGTGCGAATGTAGACACCTTTGACGATCCATTTAGATACTCTTGAGTTTTGGCCACTGTTGGACCACTACTGCAAAGCGGGGGGGGGGGGGGGAGGGGGGGCAATCCCTGACATTGGCATACTTTTGTTGAAAGTCTCGCCTCCTTGGTGTACCACATCCTCAGTATTTCGTCGAAGGGCAAAGTGACAAATGTCGAGATGCTGTCACGTGCTGGCCTTCAAAGCATATAAACACTGCTTAGACAGCGCAGACTACGCTAGCTTGCCATGTCCGCCGCAAGGAAGATGGTCGTATACCGAAAGATATCTTCTACGGACAACTGGCAGATGACAAAAGAACAGTTGGGCTACCGCAGCTGAAGTTCAAATGTGCGTGCAAGAGAGTCATGATGGTACTAGACATTGTTCCAGTAAACTGGTAGGAAGAAGCTGCCGATCACACCAAGTGGAGATGCTCTCTAAGGCGCCCCCTCAGATTGGGCGAAAACAAGCTCTCACGGCAAAAGCAAGCAGAAGAGAGGAGAAAACGTCGAAAAGACACCAGGAAAATAAGCAGCTCACTGCTGTGACCTCCGGGGCGCATTCCAATAGTCAGTTATGACTGAAGAGGCTATTATTATCCTCCTTGGATAGCTGAAGGGCGATGATGATGACGATAATAATGATGACGACTATAAGGAAAACATATTAACAACATTAAATGTAACCTTGCGTGACAAAACGTAGACGATAGTTACAAAAGAAATAATGTCGACATAAAGAAGGAATGAGACTGTTGTTCCCTCTGGCGTGTCTACGAATAGACTAGCATAAGCCCGTGGATGGGGACTAGCAGCCTCATCATGAGAAACACACTGATACAGCAAGAACAGCTGCGAGAGCACATGAATGCTGTTAGTGTAGACTTCCTACAATGGGACCAGCTCAAAGGTGAGTCAAACAGGAAATGAATGATTAGCAAACACGAAGATCTTCGCGAGTTTAAACAACATTTTTACTTACCCCCGGGGAGATCAAGGTATCTCAACACTTCAGCTTTCGCTGGGACAAGGAGGTCAGCGGCGAATACATAGCTGGAATTCGTGGTGGCTATTTCTGGGTTGACCGCTTTGATATTTGGATCATTCTCTAGGAATGTGCGCAACTGTAAATTCGTGATGGGAAATTAGAAATGACAGCCATATAATTGTTGAAGAACGAGTAAATAACCAGTCAATAAATGGTGATAAAGAACAATTGTGTGCGCATTTTGCCTCATGTCTTGCGAATTAAGATACTTTCTTTAAATGCCATTCCACGTTTCAGCTTTTAAAGAGGACGTAAACCTATCAGCGCGCATAAACAATTTGAAACTCGTATAAAAATTAAAACAAAAACAACAAAAAAACAACCCACAAACTTATATTATGATAAATAAATTAAACCTTTGCAATCGGTGTAATACTTTAGTTAAATTGTTCCTGCCTAACTTTCCAACGTTTCAATCCTTCTTTATTTAATCTCCGTCTTCTTTCTGCGGTAGATTCAACGACCCCCATATTGTTTACAGCTCTGGCAATTATGGCATCCTCTGACAGCCTGTCTTTTAAAAGAAATTAACTTTAGTGTACCTGTTTTTAAATTGCATATAATTTATTTCTCTCAGTTAACATTTCTAAGGGAAACAATCAGACAACAAAAAATATGTACGATTGTGTGCAATTATAATTTTACTAACGCTTTCTCCAATCATTTTTTTTTAAATAATAAGTACACAACTTTTTTTTGTTAGATAAATATGTTTTAGAAAACATCATTTAAGTGTTTCTTACCTTCATACACTTTTAAATTAGCTTATATTAAAAAATACAGTGTCGCGAAATCACCGACGCTTTCCGTTCTCGCAAGAGTGGCCCCCCCTGAAACCATCACATTGTAATTTCATATAAATAATTGTTCTGTATTCGTTCAATATAATCAAATTAAAGACGATGCAATATAAAATCAAAATAACCTACAGAAAGCGTACCTTTATTCATAGAAGATCCAAATTTTCGATGAAAGAATGTTTTTTTAAAAAAAAGGAAACAGTTTAAACAACTGCTCCTATCAGGCACATTGTAAGCAGTCACAAAGATGAGGCATCCCAAGTGGCTAGAAACCTCATAATGTACAAGGAACTGCTACAGAAAACAGCATTGCCAAAGAGTCCATGCTATGCTTTGATGCTAGCCTCCAGCAAGGTGGCGAAATGCAGCTATTTGTCCACGGACGATGCAGTGTGAAAACAAGGGAGAAATCATGACCTCACGTGTATATCTCCGGAACATCATTATAATCTTCGGGACCCAAGACGCAGCAACAGTGATAAATGCAGTCAACGACCCATAGCTTGACTGCTTGCGTCAGAGAACCAGAGCTGACCAAGACCCTACTCCACCTCCAAGTGGTGGTCCTAGAAACAGGCTGCATCACTGCAGTCTGGCTGAGAGAGTAGGGATCGAAGTGGGAAGGCAAACCCGGTCCCCAAAAATGCCGTGCTGAAGTCGGAATGTCGGCCGAAAGGCGCAAGTATCGCAGCTCCGCTGTAAACGGACACAACACAAACAACGTCCTTTTCAGGACGAACGAGGAAGAAGGAGAATTATAATCTTCGCCCTTTTAGCTTCACGTGGAGCAAGGTACCCCTAATATAGGCGGCCCCCTTGATGAAGCCTTTATCAAAGCAGGGGCGGTTTTAATTAATTTTGCATGAGAGCCCCATGCACAACTTCATATTATTCACCTATTACGACATGCCTAAGAAAGCAGTAACCATGTTCTTTCTTAGTTTCTTCAGACACAAACGAGAACTACATGGGGCCTCTGGAGCATGGGGTACAATTTAACAATACAGTGTTCCTTAGATGTTGGAGCGGAAACAAACGATAATTATGTGGATGTAAGACGTGGAGTCATCATCTCTTCCATTTACGCTCCCTATGAAGCATGGAGTCCCCACTACAGCTGGTCCCCTTTGCAGAAAACCTGTCCAAATACATTCCTATTAGCCAGCAATAGTGGATCATGTAGCTCTATGTTTTAGTGGTTCATGTAGCTATATGTTTTAGTGGTTCATGTAGCTATATGTTTTAGTGGTTCATGTAGCTATATGTTTTAGTGGTTCATGTAGCTATATGTTTTAGTGGTTCGTGTAGCTATATGTTTTAGTGGATCATGTAGCTATATGTTTTAGTGGATCATGTAGCTCTATGTTTTAGTGGTTCATGTAGCTATATGTTTTAGTGGTTCATGTAGCTATATGTTTTAGTGGTTCATGTAGCTATATGTTTTAGTGGTTCATGTAGCTATATGTTTTAGTGGTTCATGTAGCTATATGTTTTAGTGGTTCATGTAGCTATATGTTTTAGTGGTTCATGTAGCTCTATGTTTTAGTGGTTCATGTAGCTATATGTTTTAGTGGTTCATGTAGCTATATGTTTTAGTGGTTCATGTAGCTATATGTTTTAGTGGTTCATGTAGCTATATGTTTTAGTGGTTCATGTAGCTATATGTTTTAGTGGTTCATGTAGCTATATGTTTTAGTGGTTCATGTAGCTATATGTTTTAGTGGTTCATGTAGCTATATGTTTTAGTGGTTCATGTAGCTATATGTTTTAGTGGATCATGTAGCTATATGTTTTAGTGGTTCATGTAGCTATATGTTTTAGTGGTTCATGTAGCTATATGTTTTAGTGGTTCATGTAGCTATATGTTTTAGTGGTTCATGTAGCTATATGTTTTAGTGGTTCATGTAGCTATATGTTTTAGTGGTTCATGTAGCTATATGTTTTAGTGGTTCATGTAGCTATATGTTTTAGTGGATCATGTAGCTATATGTTTTAGTGGTTCATGTAGCTATATGTTTTAGTGCTTCATGTAGCTATATGTTTTAGTGGTTCATGTAGCTATATGTTTTAGTGGTTCATGTAGCTATATGTTTTAGTGGTTCATGTAGCTATATGTTTTAGTGGATCATGTAGCTCTATGTTTTAGTGGTTCATGTAGCTATATGTTTTAGTGGATCATGTAGCTATATGTTTTAGTGGTTCATGTAGCTATATGTTTTAGTGGTTCATGTAGCTATATATTGTCGGCGTCTGTGGCCTAATGGATATGAACGCAGTTTCATAATCCAGATATACCAGGTTCGAAACCTGCTGCAGGCGGTTTGGTAGCAAATCGCTTTGTGTGGATTTTTAACAATGGTATAAGCGCCGTACCATTCAGAAAGCAATGGCAAACTACTGAATGAAAAAATTGCCTAGAAAAATCACAAACAGCCAATAAAAGCTGGGGTTGATTGCCACGTCCTGTAAAGGATAAGCAACTAACTTTTTGTAGCTATATGTTTTAGTGGTTCATGTAGCTATATGTTTTAGTGGTTCATGTAGCTATATGTTTTAGTGGTTCATGTAGCTATATGTTTTAGTGGTTCATGTAGCTATATGTTTTAGTGGATCATGTAGCTATATGTTTTAGTGGTTCATGTAGCTATATGTTTTAGTGGATCATGTAGCTATATGTTTTAGTGGTTCATGTAGCTATATGTTTTAGTGGTTCATGTAGCTATATGTTTTAGTGGATCATGTAGCTATATGTTTTAGTGGTTCATGTAGCTATATGTTTTAGTGGTTCATGTAGCTATATGTTTTAGTGGTTCATGTAGCTATATGTTTTAGTGGTTCATGTAGCTATATGTTTTAGTGGTTCATGTAGCTATATGTTTTAGTGGTTCATGTAGCTATATGTTTTAGTGGTTCATGTAGCTATATGTTTTAGTGGTTCATGTAGCTATATGTTTTAGTGGTTCATGTAGCTATATGTTTAAGTGGTTGATGTAGCTATATGTTTTACACGATGATGTTGCCAACCGCATATTCAACCATTTGCGAAAAACCTAAGCGAGGAGTAATCATGTTTTTTGTTTGTCTGAGACGTGGAGTAAAACGTCATAAAAGCAATCATTCTGAATCAGAACTTCTAAGAGAACAGGGGCAATTTAATCATTACTTTACTGGAGAGAGGTGAATGAGAAAAAAAAGAAAGAACAGGTTAAACGATGTCAATTATTTGTGAATTATTTGTATGAATGTTAACAACTCACGCATAAAAAAATGAGAGTTATCAAGTTGTATATCGTAAATTAATATGAAACAAATATAAAGGTATGTTATCAGGCACTCGCAGGAAATAAAGAAGTAGAACACCAGACAACAGAAAAACAACAGACATGAGTGGCTTACCCAGGATTTGAACACTGGACCTTCCGTGCGACAACCCCGCCTAGCCATGCAAGTAAATCACACTATCCTCCCTGCCATCTACGCATCTTCGGAAGGTCCAGTGTTCAAATCCTGGGTAAGCCACTCATGTCTGTTGTTTTTCTGTTGTCTGGTGTTCTACTTCTTTATTTCCTGCGAGTGCCTGATAACATACCTTTATATTTGTTTCATATTAATTTACTGTTTACAGGCCTCGGGTTTCCCTTCCTTATGTGTAATAAAAGTTGTATATCGTCCTTTATCTTCATCGTACACTTTCAGACGTCCACTTGAATGTTCCATGAAAGCAGTGCTCAGCCTCAGGTTTTTGGTATCTCCATAGAAATTGTAAAGGAATGGTGCAGGTGACGGACATACATGCTTTCTCTACTATCATTTGTTGGGAACTTTGGTAGCAAGTGTTGAGTCTCTATTTTATCTGTGCCACAGTTACGCTGATAAGTAGATCAGAGTCTTCTCTTGTTGAGCAGATGGTATGTCAGTCTGTTGTGGGCTGTGCAGAGTTTGAAGTGGGTGGAACTTGTTCCTTCTGTTGAGCTGGTAAAATGCATCATTTATTTGCAGATTATACTCTGCTTCCGACGTGTTCATCTGCTCCTTACAAACTATCGGCCTCTTCATAAGTTATGCTTGTATCAGGTTGAGGTATCTTTCAACATTTCTTGGCCATCTGTCAGCTTCTTCACTGTCAGTGATTTTACAATGAGATGGGTTCCACTATATCACAAATATTTTAAATCAATGACATAGTTTGTAAACTATTCCTCTTAGATAATTTAAGTCTGCGTTATTTTGACTCCTCGGCGCCGCAACTACTTGTAGCGCATCTGTGAAGAAATCTAATTGTCTCTCGGTTCTTTCTGGTCTTTAGGACATCTGGTGCAATTTTCAAAACATCTGTCTGTACTCTGGAGTTACTTGAGAATTTTCCTATCGTCATTGACAGTTTTTATGTGTACAGTAACTAAAATCCAAAAATTTCCTTCCATTTTCTGTTGCATTAGTTGCTGATCCATCTGTGTATGCTTGTGTTCAGAGGTTGCTTGGGTAATGCTTCTCTAAGTATTTTGGTTTTTGGTTCTTCTTTCTGGTTCAGTCCGGCTGTTCGTTCGCTTAATGCCAAGATTGTTTTCTGTGATTTCGGAGAAACGCCGTTGTTTTCAAACAAGGAACTTGTGTGTAGTGTAAATGGGTTCAGTTGTTGATATGGCTATTATGGGATCTACTTTTATCTTATGTTTTTGTTGATTGTACAAAGTGTTATATAGTCTTTATTACTGTATAGCGTGAAACATGGACTGTGAACAAGCAGTTAGAAGAAAGAATTGAGACCCTTGAATTAGGATATACAAAGAAGGATTTCTTGCTAGAGTCCATTATTTACCACTTTTCGTTAAATAATTACTTTAGCAGAGAAATGCTCATGACAGCTATGAACTGCAAGGCTGAGAGAGAAAGATCGCCTATCATTGATAGACAGGAATGGAATTGGACTCAGTCTGTCACGTGTATTAAAGACCACGGTCAAGATAAAGGCAGGCCGATAGCCGATACTGTCGTAGGGAAATGAAGTGTTGGAGACTTCACTATACTAGGCCTCAGATTCATGAGGTGATGTACCCGGTTCATTCCTCACTGCTTTTGCTTTCAGTAACTCAAGATCAGATTCAGGTACCAATTTATAGCTGGGTAAATTTGAGCGCGACGCTCCGTAACCATGCCTAGCGATGCCAGCAATATAACCACTCAGCCACTCGTCAAACTGAAGTAAATGATATTATCAATCTAAATAAATAAAAGGCAAAGTATGTTTCTATGTTCTTAATACAAATCCGCATGCCTTATTATTTCTTGATGAATTTTGGCAGAGAGTCTCTTTATTTACCACCGTGTAACGCCATGCAGTTATTTTAAAATTTAATATTGTAATTATGACATTATGAGTAATTAAAACATTTCGTAAGAAATGTAAAGAAGCCATTTATTTCTCCATAATCATATAAATACATATCCAATAAATATCAAGGGACGTAACACACATGTTAAAAATGTTATTTTATGTTTGTTATTAATGACCATTCGTTTGCATATTTTACAAGATAATTAAAAATGTTTAACTAAACATTTTTACTTTAATAGGAAATAGAAAAAAAAAACAGTTTTCTGTACCACTTCCTTTTTTTTAACTATGTAATTTTAGTGGCACTCATTTGGCCAAGCGGTTTCAAATTGGATCAGAGCTGTATCGATATATATATTAAAACGAACGGATATTCTGTGATGATCAACATCCACTGTGCGTGTTTAATCTTAATGAAAACGCCTTTTGGCTAAGATCAAAGTGTCTTAGCCAGGGCCGGATCACACAATTTTACACATGTAACTCAATAAAGTCAATAGACCTTACTTTGAGCCCCAGAAGGGGTATTTAAAAAAATAATAATAATAATAATGAAAATCTAACATGGTTTAAAGTATTATTGTTTTAAGCGCATTTTTAAAATGCGTGGTCAAATGAATTTAAATTGTCCACTGTGCGTGTTTAATCTGAATGAAAATCTAACATGGTTTAAAGTATTATTTTACAGCATTGTTAAAATGCGTGGTCAAATGAATTTAAATTGCAAAACAGCTGTAGAAACTCACTCGATATTCGCTTTTTTTCTGTTGCAATTATTTTTAAGTTGTTTTATAGTTAAAAACTTTAGTTGTTGCAGAAAACAAAATTATTAAATAGTTATGATCGTTGAAGGACCGTTTAAATGTAAGTAATGTTGTCACATGTTACCAGGAAACATAATTTGGTGTCTACTGATAAGTATTTAAGTTATTATCACTGTTTATATCACATTTAATAACATTTTACCAAGCAGTTTCTGTTTATTTACCAAATATTACATCGTTTTTCGAAAACTAAGCACTTCATAACTGAAACAGACTGCAATATCTATTTGTAAAAGGAAAGCGCATTAACACATTGCTGGACCGAAGGGACTTCTATAATTGTACATGTGCCAATCTCAAACGGGGGGCGCCTCGCCAAAATAAGGCAACATTTACGTTTTTTTTTTTTTTTTTTTTTTTTTGGTCCTTAAAAAAAATAACTAGCTCAGAGCTAAACAATACACCACAACGAAAGATCTTCTGTATTTAGACATGTTTCCTAATATAACAGGCGTTATCCGTATGTCTCTGTTGAATGGGTCATGTCTCACCGAAATGGGAAACTTTTATTTAAAATATACAGCTCCATAAAATCACTGTGTCTTTTATATTTGAAGTATGTATGACGGAAAATAATAATCATGTTTTTTTTTTTACAAGCAATAATGTATTTATGAAAAGAACGTGCTACGAAAAATAGTAGTAAGAACGTTAAAAAAGGATGAGCTGGACTATTCTTTCTTGGTGCGCCAGGTCGGAAAGGTAATATGCTTCTTGCTAAAACTGGGGAGCAGAATAAAATTACTTTTGCGATTCTATCATAAGACATAAGAGTATTTTGATAAAACTCGGAAGCAAAGTGAAATCACTCTTCCGGTGAAACCATAAGGAATAACGGTATTTTGTGTGGCTTACATTTGCAATTACTGTAAACAAAGCACGAGGATAGTCACTTAAACCAGTAGTTATTAACTTAAACAAAATTTCATTTTCACTCGAATATCAAAGTTTTATAGTTTGATTTTGACATTTCATAAGTTTCCTAAACAGTTACTAAAAATGGAATTTTCAATTACTGTAAATGAGGCACGAGGGTAGTCACTTAAAGCAGTAGTCATTAATTTAAACGAAAATTCATTTTCACTCGAATGTTAAAATGTTAAAGTTTGATTGTTTGATTTTTACATTTCCTAAACAGTTACTACAAAACCCGGGCAACGCCGGGTACTTACAGCTAGTAAATTAATAAATAACAGGAAGAATGTTTTAATACCTCCTGTAACTCCTTTGTGGTCAGGTCATGAAACGGTCCAGGTTGTTGAGGCTCGCTTAAATCAATCACGTTGTTGTTTAAGATGGTCGATCCGCAAACTGGAGTTGCGTCCCTCTTGCTGTATCCATGGTAATTTCCAGCATCGGTTCTTTTCTCTGCGCATGAGCCACAAACTGCCAGAAGCAGGCACGCGGCCAAGACCATAAGTCTGTTCTTTAAGCAGAACAATTTCCGGGCGGGAAAGATTTTGAAACACATAATTACCTGCCAGTGAAAGAAAATTGCCGCGTGTAGCTCCAAGGGGTCACTGAAGAGATAACGAAATAATAGAATTAATGCTGATTGAGGCAAGACGTACAACATGCCTATAGGAGGTTGAGCAGCAACGTCATCATGTCAATTAATGCTGATTGAGACAAGACGTACAACACGCCTATAGGAGGTTGAGCAGCAACGTCATCATGTCAATTAATGCTGATTGAGACAAGACGTACAACACGCCTATAGGAGGTTGAGCAGCAACGTCATCATGTCAATTAATGCTGATTGAGGCAAGACGTACAACACGCCAATAGGAGGTTGAGCAGCAACGTCATCATGTCAATTAATGCTGATTGAGAAAAAGACGTACAACATGCGCTATAGGAGGTTGAGCAGCAACGTCATCATGTCAATTAATGCTGATTGAGGCAAGACGTACAACACGCCAATAGGAGGTTGAGCAGCAACGTCATCATGTCAATTAATGGACACACGTACCACAGCTGCAATAGCATGTCTTTGTTTGGTACAAGCTTCCTGTAAGGTGACATGTTGCATGGTGCTTCCTTGCTCCGTAAGGTGCACAAAGGTACAACACAATGGTTAAAAGAAAATTGCACAACGATAACAAAATTATTAAAGTAAAAAAAAAACAAATAAACAATTATTAAAGTAAACAAACGATAACCCATTAAATAAAATAAACAAACAATAAAAAATGATGGTGAACAACTTACAAATCAGTGTTAGCTAATTTTTTTTTTCATATGTCATAGTTCAATGTATCTTACATATTTTCGCTAACCCCGCAGACTTGTACAACAGAAAAAATGCACAAAACGCAACGTGATCGTGGTCTCAGCTTTGCTAGAGAATGAAGAAGGAGAAGAAGTGAAGAAATCACCTGGTTTGTGGCTTTGCTCTGGAATGTCAGTTAGTAACAAGCAGATCTCTGTGGCTAGATCAGTCTTACAGCTCAAGTTGATTTCAGGGAATACTGTACAGTGGGTCTTATAGCCAAAATCCGTTGTTAATTTGGTGTAATCTTATCGTTACAAATAATTTATTCATAAGAACTTATTAGACGTTCAATATCAGCTCGTGCGTAAAATGGATTTTGCTACCAGTTTAAAATGTGTACGCATAATTATAACGGTGTTTATTGAAATGTGAAAGATGACACGATAAAAGTAAATAATTGTAATATTAATAGTAATGGAAATGTACGTTTTGCTCGAGTTGTAATGATGGCGATGGAAACAATGATTCTAATGGTATTGTTATTGTTGTTTATAATCGACATCACTGCACTCCGGGCAAACCCACAGTGGCTCAGGTAGTCCATAGCATATGTCGAAGGGTAGAAATGTTGAGTGTTTCTGTAGTGCGCTGATTGTATACTTGTCTAGCCCATGTTGTCATTCGTCCATCCCTTCTAGTTTTACGTTAGATCCCGAAGTCCAGCAGTCTGAGGCGTGTTGATTCATTGATTGCTGTGTCATTCTTTAACAGACAATCAGTTATTGTCCTTATTATCCTTCCGTTCTCTCCAAAAGCGTGCAGTGCGTCTAGTCTCTGACAATTGCCTAACACAGTGTGTAGATCTATATAAAAAATCTTCAAATGCTGCCCTTAAGAAAGCGCCTTCTGTTTAACAAAGCTAAATTTGTTCACAAAATCCTGTCACATAATGCTCCAGCATATCTGTGGCCAATGCTCAAATACAGTGTTTCCCAAACTTTTTCGGGTCACCGCCCCCTTGGTTCCTAGGGCATGTCCCCAGCGCCCCCCCCCCCCTTTTTTTTTGCATTTCCCCACTGTACATTTTTAAAAATGTAAAGATTAAAAAATAAAAGCAACTGCTAACACAGTAACAACTAATTGCTCTATTTATTGCACTCTACTATAAAGGTATAGATACGCTTATTTATTAACTTAATTTATAAAGAAAGACTTGATTATTAAGTCCAGTATAACAAACAGCAGTATGCGAGAGTAAATTAGTAACAAACTTACTTCATTTTAACTTCAGTGAGATGGATGTGTCTGGTGTAATGATATCAGCTTCTCAACATCAGGCTGAAGGTTACTTAAAATGAGTCTTAGATCCCCACGTTCAGTAATCTGCAATCTGTTTCTCTGCTTCTAAAGAAGTTGTACAACCGCGCTGAAACCACGCTCTACTAAATACGATGTTGGAAAGGCAACACAGAACATCTTAATCTTTCCCCACACTGCAGGGTACCGTTCAGAGACTTCTTTCTGCAAACAGAAGACTTGATATGATTTTTTAACACTGGTTTAGCTCAACGTCATTCTGTGGCGACATAATTTACTCTTCCACCCTTCCTAGTTCCTCGCTGCACATGTCCAGGAATGGATTTATTTTCCAGTCTGGAATAATAATTAAAAGAAGATCCTGAAACCTCTGAGACATGTCTTTATGCAGCATATCTAGGTGTGCACAATATACTTGAAGATTATCCTCTGGTATTTTGTCTTTCTCTTCCATCTCTAAGAGGCTGGGAAATTGGAATAACTCGCGACGGCCAATATTGCTTTTGAATAGCGTTAATTTGACCAGAAACGTGGAGACAACATATTTTATTTTTATAAAATTAATATAATGTCCTTGCAGTTGTAGATTTACTTTGTTAAACTTTGTGAATAAATCTTACAAATATGCAATGTCGTCCCTGATATTCGTTAGTTCTGTACTGAGCGAAGCATGCGAGTCTTTGAAGAATTCTACCACAGTTTCAAAAAGAGCATAACAGCGTCTGAGACAATTTCCTTTTGAGAGCCACCTGACTTCTGTGTGCATCAGCAAACGTTCATACTGTTCTTCATTCTCAGTACAAAGCTCTCGAAATAGTCCTGAATTGAATAGGACTTAATTTTGTTAATCGCAGTGATAACAGTATTTAATGATTTGTGAAGCAGATCACTTAGATTTTTTGCGTATAATAATAGTTATTTAATATGAAAAAAATATAAAATAACTCACTATATTGATAGGTCTTAAGATTTAAAAATTTGGAGCCAGTGGCCTAACTACAAAGTGTGGAGATCACGGTATAATGGACTGAACAGCAATATTCAATATACGGCAAATTTATATCAAAATGTATCTGCTTAATTAATAATTAATGTTAGTAAAACTGATGCTAGCTCTGTGCAAACAAACAAAAAATATAAGTAAGAAAATTTACCTTATCGACAGGAGGAAATAGTTTGATACCCAGTACACGCTTATTTGAAACTACTGTTCACAAGAAAAGCTGAGAAAGTTTGTTGGTTTTGCTCATAGGCAGCGCCAAGTTGCAATAGAATTGAAACGTACGTCGCGCCAGTTGGTTTATAAAAGTCTGAATGTAAGGTAGGACGACGGTTCAGAGGTTCAAAGACTGATTTATGCTGTCAAGTATTGTTAAGAACCTTTTCTCTTATTTATTACCAATCTACGAATATATAGTTACCACTAGCCCCCGTAAATACTGAGACAATAAAATCCGCAACGAAGCAACGTTGGTACTGCCTGAAACACCAGCAGGTATCTAATTTCGCCCATGCCATCGAAAAGTACACTCTGACAAGCTTTGCCAAAGCCAAAGCTCATATTAAGCACTATTTAGGAATGATTTTCACATTCTGTTTAAATCTTAGTGAACCACAGATCGTTTCTTTCTTCATGACTGAACGAATGGATAATATGTGTTTAGTTAACTCCATTTCCTAGCGGCTCACGATTACAATTTATGGTCAGCGATGGTTATCTGAGCTGAGAATAGCACGAATAGGCAAAACTATGCCTTGCTTAATGATCATAGTAATACACCCCATCCACATCGTCCCCACCTCACTAATGTTGTCTTTCAAATCCACAATTCCTTCTCCCCCGCACGTACTGAATTTAGCTTGTCAAATCGTGAACCACCCCTTACTACTGAACGCCGCCTGTTTACTACTGAACGTCCCCCTCTGGCCCCTTTTTTTCCTTTTTTTTGTATCCCCCCATGGATCCTTCAAACGCCCCCAGGGGGCCGGTACCGCACACTTTGGGAACCACTGCTCAAATACAACGAAAGACGCAGTCAACGCTTTAACAAATTGCAAATGCCCAAGCCTAGGCTTGACTTATTCAAGAAAAGCTTCGCGTACTCTGCTGCTCATCTTTGGAACTATCTTCCACATTATCTAAAACATAACAACCTCACCCCCTATTCATACAATCGTAAACTTTTCGAATACTTTATGAGTTCTGATTACATGCCCCCCTAATCAGATTATCTTTTCTTATAATATCAACTGTAGGTTCTAATGACGATGTTTGTACTTTTCAACATATTTTATGTCATGTTTATAAGTAGTTAATGTTAATATGAGTGTGCTATTTTATTTTACTTTACAACGTAGAATTCCGTGACATTGATATGTAAAATGCATATGGGAATAAATGAATTCAGTATGAAAGGTGAGAGAAAGGAAGGGCAGAATGTCAGACTGGCCTGCGTGCCCAATTCTCAACTCTTTGAATATAAAGTTCGCTCGTTCGTTCGTTCGTTCCCTTATCCATATCAAGTATCCACACTATAAGTGCTTTCGAGGCTAGTCTATCAGCTCTCTCCTTCCCGTGTACCCCTGCACGACTAGGACATTGGATCCACACCAGTTCATGAAGTTTTGGTAGCTGCCTCTATCTCCATTCTCATTCTGGTGGTTCTTGTCACGTAAGCTCCGCGCTACGTGTAGCAATGACCCCGACTCTCTATGCAGCCGAGACGCCTCATCCTGATTTCTCATCATGGAGAACAAATCCGTCAGTGTATACTATGACTATCGTTATCCCTAGCATGATCATTTATCGGCTAATTACTTTCCAGCTCTGCTTTCCCATTACACCAATGTCTACACTCCCTCCATGCTGACTTGCTGTAGTTTGTCCACTTCTCTCCCGTCGTATTCCCCTCTTCCCATTTGAATGTTATTTTAACTTCGGCCACCTGCTTAATAGTTGCCCTTGCCTGTGCCATCCCAGACATCCCTCTCTTTATTCTCATTCCTTCGATCTCAGCTATCCTTCCGTCAGGGGATGTCTTTTGTCGGTAGTTATACGCATACAGGGTTTTGCCTGGGCCGTATCATGCTTGGATTTTATCAACAGAAGTCAAAGCATTGTCACAACGGGACTAAGTCACGTATAGCTCAACACTTTACGCATTCATTCATTTCGAGTGCACTCCAGTTGATCATATTGCACCTTTGATAATGTGAGTATTCCCAGACTACAATCGAATACTGGCAGGACTAGCTGATGGTACATGAGAAACCGTAGTCTCTGCTCGTGTGCAGCGGCCATTATTTTAATGCCTTTAGACCACGTTTGCTCTTCTGTAAGGTTGGCTCAATATGATAAGTGGATGATAACCCGCGACCGAACGGTTACTACGAGATACTTCTGCTTAACCTGTCTTCCCTGTTTTGCCCATTCAGAGAAATGTTTGAAGGTCTGCCTTCACTATGGAGTTATTCAAGGAGCACCACATCACACTAGTTTGTTGGGATTGTAACGGTATTGCCTCCCCTGCTTTGCAGTAGTGGCCCAACAGTGGCCAAAACTCAAGAGTATCTAATATGGGCCTTCAAAGGTCTCTACCTTCGCACAAGATTATTCTTGGCAGACATGTAGATAGAAGGTTAATGACGCTTCAACTACAAAGTAGTATTAACAAGGTATTCAGAAAAGCGAAAACAATGCTGCATTTGGCTGAGCACGTTAATCCTAGAATCTGCCGACAACTTTTGTGAAGGATTAAGCAATGGTTTCTGTTAGCTCGTTTAAGCCCCCACCTCCGATTAACTCGTATGTGTAGTAAATTGACTGAGACAAATTTGCAGTACATTTAGAAATGATTAAAGCGAAGTTAAATTTGTATAACTACAAATAACAAAATTTAATCATCACTTTAGGTTCAACAGTTAAAAATTTGAATAGTTCTGGATCAAGAAAAGGTTATCATCACGGTTGTGATGAGGTGTAAATTGTAAAAAAGAGAAGTTCAAGTGGCAGCATATAGATTGAACGTAGCTGCCAATGACGGTTCTGCTCCTTCTGATGGGTTGGTTCTTGTTACACTGCTCACGCTTGTCGCTTGTCAAGGTTAAAGGTGCTGCACGTTCCCAGAACGTTAAGGAGTAACAGCCAAGCTGGTACTGCGTCTGTCTATAAGACCCTCTTATAATGGCATCTCGTACAACTTCAGTCCACTTCTACTTTCACTTTGTTCCAGAGATAGTACTTTCTGCTGGTACCACCAATAACTATGATGAAAGAATAGAAGCAAAACGCTCTCCTAAGTATTGCGTTTTCCGACACATAGTTATGTGCCCCCCTATTTCTATTTCACCATCCCATTTAACTCAGAATTACTCTCGATGAGTATGAATGCACGCAATAAAATCTGTACCACAAATGTACCGATTACAGCCGTAATTTTTTTTTTTTTTTTTTCGTACGCCCGCTAATACTCGAGGCGAAATCTCAGGTTATTATTATTTTTTTTTAAAAATGTCTAACCTGACATTGATTTTACGTGAGTATCCCTTTTTTCTTGTACAGAGACAGGTGTCCCTCGCCATTCAGGCAAATACTCTCCGATTTCGGAGGTACCCATTACAGCTGGGTCGGCTCAGGAGCCGCCAATCCCTGGTCGACGACACTCCTTCAAATGTCCTCGCCAGGTCTCGAGTTAATCCAGTCCAAATCCCGGTCGACGAAAAATCCTCAAATGCCGTCACCCGGGTTTGATCCTGGATCACCCGGTCGCCAGAGCGGTGTGGTAACCACTACGCTAGCGCGGCTCCCACAGCCGTAATGAAACAGAGATTAGGAAGAAGAAGAAGGGGTCGCCCCAATCCATTCTGTGACAAGGATTGACCTTTGAGCCAGTTTTCTCGTATCATTTAGAAAGCCATTGTGGTGTCTCATGTACGATGTTGGTCAACAATAATAATGAGACACTGTCCCGTGTTAGCTGAATGAACCATATACTATGTTTGGCCTATAAACCTCGGGTAACACTGTTGATTCTGATGAATCTTAAAATGTAAGCACCCTTTTGATCTTTAAAAAAAAAGAACACAAACAAACAAACCAACAATAAACACATTTTTTTCCGAATTCTTAAGCTCTTCTTTCTCCAGCTGATAAACGAACTTGGATTCGAGAAAAGTAAGTTGTTGACGTTTAGCAAGGTGTCACGTAGGACTTTATATCATTAAATTGCCTACATCTTCTTCCTATTCTCTCACCCAAATCCTTTTATTTTATTATTTTTCCGTACTTGTTTTTCCTGTATTTTTTTTCGCATCACTCGGTTGCGAAAAAGATTTCTCTTCAGCATTCTCAAACTTTACCTTGTGTTTTTCTTATACTGGGATACGTAATTCTATTGCGTAGATGTCAGGGTAAACGAAACTGGGACTTTCGCTTATCTCACGGGAGAGCAGACTTAAGTCTGCAGCATTCCCCGTGCTGGACGGTATAGGCTGTGAATATTCGTTTCGCTAGACCGAGAGGTGTCAAATTGTCTGCATCTTTCACCGGTCACAACGAAATTTCATCGGCCGATCGCTCAGGTAGGAGCGATAATTTACACCTTATAGTCGCAGTTCGAGACAACCGTCTGGAAATAGCAGCGGCAGAGGCACCCACTGTTGGCCTGGTCAGCGCGAGGTGGGGAAACGCAGAAGTGTCAGTTATGTAAGACGTCTAGTAATGGTAATGTTTAATGTAAGCATTAGGAGAAGGGGAGATAATTTCGCTTGGTGAAATAGTCGGGGCCCTTTGTCAAATTTTAAGATATTGGCCCGAGGTTGAAACTTAATTTCACTCATTCTCCAGTGGCAGTAGACGTGGTCACTTCGTTCTAGATACTTAAACTTATAAGTGATATCGCTTAGTTTCGTTGTGATTCCGTAGTGCTGTTTTTGAGGTAAATATTAAAGATATTATAATATATTATATCTAGTATTTTGTGAAGTGATAAAGTGTTAAGTCGCTTATTTCATATTTAACTAGTTTCTTTTGAACAGAGTGCTTAATTTATAGTTTGTTATATTCTCTAAGTCGACGAGTTACAGTGGAAATACATAATAAAATTATATCTTTAGCTTACTAAACAATAATGTAGCTATAAGGAAGTTAATTTAACTGCTAAATACTCAGTCGAGAATATTTTATATCAAACTTATAAATGCTAGCTGCGACATCAGTGAATAGTGACGGAATACGCAGATATTCCTGAATTCATGATGATTGATTTTATAACTTACTGTACGGAAATATTTAAATAATAAGTCAAGCTGTAGGCTTGCTGTTTTAAATGTAAGTTATATTGAGTACATAATATGTAAATGATTTATATGTGCTTTTCCTTTGACACAGTGAAATACTGGGGGTGACCCGAACTTTACCAGCATTTAGTAAGAGTTGAATAATTGTGAAGAAATAGACAGTCCTTATTTTGAACCACGTGGGTTTCTCAAGTAACACTATCTGACCGTGCATATGCAAACAGAGTTAGACAGAACTACTATATCCCATTAACGGGTTTCCAAAGACTGTAATGATCAATACTGGGCCTGTGAACCAGATCTTAATTTCTTCCATAAACTCTACGTAAATTTTCTGCCTGGCGGCGTGAATGTTACAAGAAATAACATTAACCTTATCCGACTAGATTATTTTGTGGACAAATCTGTGGTGTGACCAAAGTAAATCCTATACTGAGAGAAGGCACCGACCTGACCTTCCTATTCCTAGAAAACCTAAGCTATTGACACGGTGCTCACTGTAAACTTTTCGTGCCTGGACCAGATTTGTTAAATGTGACATAGACAGATATCCTAGAATAAGAAATACCAAGGAAACGTTCCCCGAATCAGTGAATTCTATCTGGCTTTGTGGAGCTGGGGTTATCTTGGCAACGACTACCTCTGGTGATTCTGTATGTGAATGTCCTAACAAAAATTGTGTTTCCCAGATGTGTCTACCAAAACAGTGAGTATGTGCACGTGTACACGGCTGAATGCCTAGAGTGACTGTAGGACTGAGTGATTTCTCTATTTATATATATAGTGAAATTTGGCACCCATTTTGCTGTTCCAATTGTCCTTAAGCAAGTATTGCTAACCATATTTTCCCTTAGAATAGATCAGAGTATATCTAAGTCTATCTATACCTTTAACCGGGGAAAAGCATTTGATTACCGCTAATGTATCATTGATCCTCTTTGGGCCATCATCTTTTTCCTAAACGGGACTGGGGCTAAACCTAGAGGGCAGATCTTAACGGGTCTATCATCCTGGTAGAAATTCATTGATTTTATTATGACTATTTGTATGCTTCCTTTATGTATTTTTGGTGTTGTGAGAAATTTGAGATGATAATTAAATTTTCTCTTGAACTAAAATCAGTGCGTTGGTCAGCTCGATCCCAATTATCTGTATAATCATTGTTATAGTTTTTCCCACGTCTGTGTGTCGAACTGTTGTCACTTGAAGGTGTGTGCACGTGAGTGGTATGTTCATACATAGTAATATATGTTGTCAATAGTCTGTCTGACTCTTATATATCTGTCGTAGAGGATAGGCCTGAGAGAGAGAAGATTCTTTCTTTTTTTTCAGGGGACAGCTCTATTTGATTCGCTACCACTGCACTCTTGGGAAAATCTATTTCTTTTACAAACTATCACTGTGTCTATCACATATTCTAATCTATTCAGAAGGGACCAACCCTAGTCTTAATTCACCTATCGAAAATCTACGACAAATGAGGGCTCGTCCGGGATTTTGAACTTAGAATAGGAAGACGAGTACGACAAATGATTGGTCGTTTCCGGTTTTTGAACTTTGAATAGGAAGACGAGACGACAAATATCAGCTCGTCTTTAAGATTCTTTATTCTGATATAGAGTAAGAGTGTGATTGTCTTGTGGAGTTTTGTATCTTTTAAAAAAATAATTTATCCCCTAGACTAACGATCTGTTTAAGGGCGTGCTGACCACACAAACTGATAGTTTTTTTCCACAGCATTCTGAATAATATACATTTGAATTATAGGTTGATTTTGTCGGAATACATGTTATTAATGTCGATTGTAATACTAAACGCTGGTAAAGTTTCGTGAGTGTATAACATTCACACGGGTTCTGAAGAAGTAGGTGTTTGAGCAAAGCTAAGGAGTGCGTTTCGGACTATTTGTCCAGATTAATTGCCTCCCTCACCCTAACTGTCTTCAGGGGTAAACTTCATAGTGGATTAAAAATTAAGGGGATTTTTTTCTCCGAAATTTTTGCAATAATTATTTTGCTTTTCCACTGTAGCTACTTAGTTTTCAGGGATTAATCTTAACTACCATTTAGTTGGCATAGTCGTGTTTTGCATTAGGTGCTTTATTGCCATTAATAGCAGCGATAGTTAGATTTTATTCTGGAGGAGGTATCCCAGGGTTAAGGATATCATCTTTCGGGGTTTTTTTTTTTTTGGTATTTTTTTTTCTCGTAAGTGGTAGGAACCAGTGTATCCTTTTTCCTATTTTCTTTCTCCACTAATCTCAGTCACTGACATAATATGGCCGAGAGGGCAAAGCTCAGACAACTCCTCAGGGACGAAGCGAGAGAGGAGGGATTGGAAGGAGAGGAAGCGAAAGCATTTGTCAGAGACGAACTTGAGAGATACGATGCGGAGAGGAAAGCAGCTGAAGCTAAAGAGGAAAAAGAACGTCAATTGGAACAGAAAAAGATGGATGAGGAAATGGAAATTCGCAGGTTGCAGCATGAGGAGAAGGAGAAGGAGAGACAGCATGAGGAAAGAGAGAAGGAAAGACAGCATTTGGAAAGAGAAAAGGAGCAACGACGACAGCACGAGTTGGCTCTTAAGACTCTAGAACTTCAAAGTCGTGGTGCTGCCTCTACCTCCAGCAATGGAGAGTCTTCTCCTCATTCTTCCTTAACTGATCCTTCTAACAGCCAATCTCTTCACCTAACGGCTATGTCTTTTCCGCTAGAATCTTTCCCATGTCCTAATGAGAAGATTGACACATGGTTAGAAAAATTTGAGAAAATTGCAACTCTGTATGGTTTGGAGAGGTCACGTTGGAATGTGAAGCTTTCTCAGGCTTTGAAAAGTAGTGCGTATGATGTTTACGCCAAACTGGAAAGCAGCCAACAAGACAACTATGATGTGTTGAAGAAAGCTTTGCTCGAGCGTTTCGAAATGAATGCTCGTAAATTTTTGCAACTCTTCCGAAACAGCAGGAAAGAGAGCTCGGAAACTTTCCAGCAGTTCTCTTCCCGTCTAAAGGGATACCTAACAAAGTGCCTTGAGCTTTCACAGCTCCCCTCTACCTACGAAGGTCTTGAGGAATTTGTTCTAACAGAACAAATAAAGAACACTTTGTCTGCGGACACCCGGAGATTTTTGGCTGAGCAAGGTGCAGAAAAACTTGAAGACATCTTAGAGAAGTCTGAGCGTTATCACAATGCGCTGGCTGAACTACCGGCCTCAAAACGTAAACCGACAGAAGAGCATTTTCGGAAAAATAACCTAGAGCAATCTTCTCAGGCTTCTAATCAGAATAACCACAGAGAAACTGGACCTCAAAACCCCCCTCCTGAAAAATCCAAGTTCTACAAGAACAAGTACCCCAACCACCCCAAACAGTCTGATCAACCCGACCGCCCTACATGGCAGCGTGGCCAGAAAGGTCAAGGTGGCAAAGGGAGAACCCCTGAGCACGGGACATATGATCAGACCGAGCACACCGAGCCGAAACGCATCGGATGCTTATTGACAGTCTCGCAAGGTGGAATTATTGACAGTGATTCCCAACCGGTTGGGGATATACCCTCAACGCGAGGTACTGTTATATTGAACGGTTCTCGAACTTCTTGCTTATTTGACACGGGGCTTTCCTATGATTGCATTGTTGCCAGAAACCTGGTCAAACCCGGTCAAGAGACAGCAGAGACCGTCCAATTTTGTGGAGTTCGTAAGAGTGATGCACCTACAGCGCTTCCCATCGCATTGGTGGAGATACACTCTGACTTTGTCAGAGGCGTGATCAAAGCGGCTGTTATGGATGATCCCATCTACCCAGTCATACTTGGCGGGAGATACGTGTGTATTGGGAAACCGGAAGAGCCGATTGTGGCAGCAGTAACTACAAGAGGGCAAACCAAGAAGGAACGGGAGCCTGCGCCTAATTTGTTACCTATGGAACTTAAAGAAGCGCAATACAAGGACCCTACTTTGGCACCCTGCTTTAGGAAACTGCCCATGGCTAAGGAACCCAGACAGCACGGGGACATTTTTTTCTAAGGATGGCGTACTGTATCGCAGAACGGGCAAGCCTGATCAAGGTTACAACCAGCTCCTAGTACCGAGACAGTACAGAAGCCAAATCCTAGAAATGGGGCACTCTCTTCCCTTCAGCGGACATATGGGACAGAACGCCACAAACCAACGGATAACCACTCATTATTGGTGGCCAGGAGTAAATACTGATATTATCAGATATGTCAAATCCTGTGCCCAGTGCCAACGGGTACCACCCAAGCAACGGACACCCCCAGTCTCGTTGGGTGAAATGCCAATAGTGGGAACACCATTCGAACGGGTTGTGATCGACATTTTAGGGCCTTTCGAAAGGACTAAAAGAAGGAACAGGTATATCCTGACCTTAGTCGATACATGCACGTTATGGGCAGAAGCTATACCGCTAACATGCGCAGATGCCAAGCATGTCGCAGAAGCCCTCGTGCAGATTTTCACTCGGTTGGGATTCCCTCAGCAAGTGCTGACGGATAACGGATCCCCATACCGAAACCTGTTGATGGATGAGATCGTGAAGATCTTGAGGACCAAACACATCTACACGAAGCCATATGCTCCGGCCGGAAATTGGTTCGTGAAACGTGTTAACGGAAACCTCAGCATGATGTTAAGTAGACTGGCACAAGTGAAACCTGAAGATTGGGATTGTTGCATTCCGGCAGCTTTATTTGGCTATAGGGAATCTCCTCATACTTCAACAGGATTTCCGCCAGCTACGCTTTTATTCGGGAGACCCATTAAGGGCCCGCTTGAAGCCTTACTTTGGTCGCTGACAGACCAGAAGGCTGATGAGACAGTTGTCTCAGCAAGCAAATACGTACCGGATTTAAAGGATAGGTTGAAACTAGGGTGGGACCTGGCAACGACTAACTTTAAGCGAGCACGCACAAAGCACGCTAACCGATACAGGAAAGTCGCGAAAGAGAGAGAATTAGAAGCAGGAGAGAAAGTTTTGGTGTTACTCCCTACCGAGAACAACCAACTGAGGATCGGATGGCAAGGGCCGTTTACCGTCCTGAAAAAGATTTCTAAGGCTAACTACCAGATCTCTATTCAAGGAAAGGAGAAGGTGTACCATTTAAATCTCTTAAAGAGATACTTGGAAAAACCAGTGCCAACCTCATACCATCTCCTGACGATCGCCAAAACTGAAGAAGATGACGATAGTGGCAGGGAAATTCCACTGCGCACACACGAAATCTTTGAAAAATGTCAGAAGCGGCGACGCTCTTTCAAGCGCGCATGGGAGACATTCCAGAGGAAGGAAACTTTTGGGAGGAGACTTGAGTAGGACTTGCACAGAGATGGAGGGGGAAGATGAGAGGGAAGAAGACAGACACCCCGAAGCTACGGTTATAGGAAATTTAATTCCATAACGTAGACATGGAGTGCTTCCATATCTTAAGGGGGGACGTCCTGTCACGTAGGACTTTATATCATTAAATTGCCTACATCTTCTTCCTATTCTCTCACCCAAATCCTTTTATTTTATTATCTTTCCGTACTTGTTTTTCCTGTATTTTTTTTCGCATCACTCGGTTGCGAAAAAGATTTCTCTTCAGCATTCTCAAACTTTACCTTGTGTTTTTCTTATACTGGGATACGTAATTCTATTGCGTAGATGTCAGGGTAAACGAAACTGGGACTTTCGCTTATCTCACGGGAGAGCAGACTTAAGTCTGCAGCATTCCCCGTGCTGGACGGTATAGGCTGTGAATATTCGTTTCGCTAGACCGAGAGGTGTCAAATTGTCTGCATCTTTCACCGGTCACAACGAAATTTCATCGGCCGATCGCTCAGGTAGGAGCGATAATTTACACCTTATAGTCGCAGTTCGAGACAACCGTCTGGAAATAGCAGCGGCAGAGGCACCCACTGTTGGCCTGGTCAGCGCGAGGTGGGGAAACGCAGAAGTGTCAGTTATGTAAGACGTCTAGTAATGGTAATGTTTAATGTAAGCATTAGGAGAAGGGGAGATAATTTCGCTTGACGAAATAGTCGGGGCCCTTTGTCAAATTTTAAGATATTGGCCCGAGGTTGAAACTTAATTTCACTCATTCTCCAGTGGCAGTAGACGTGGTCACTTCGTTCTAGATACTTAAACTTATAAGTGATATCGCTTAGTTTCGTTGTGATTCCGTAGTGCTGTTTTTGAGGTAAATATTAAAGATATTATAATATATTATATCTAGTATTTTGTGAAGTGATAAAGTGTTAAGTCGCTTATTTCATATTTAACTAGTTTCTTTTGAACAGAGTGCTTAATTTATAGTTTGTTATATTCTCTAAGTCGACGAGTTACAGTGGAAACACATAATAAAATTATATCTTTAGCTTACTAAACAATAATGTAGCTATAAGGAAGTTAATTTAACTGCTAAATACTCAGTCGAGAATATTTTATATCAAACTTATAAATGCTAGCTGCGACATCAGTGAATAGTGACGGAATACGCAGATATTCCTGAATTCATGATGATTGATTTTATAACTTACTGTACGGAAATATTTAAATAATAAGTCAAGCTGTAGGCTTGCTGTTTTAAATGTAAGTTATATTGAGTACATAATATGTAAATGATTTATATGTGCTTTTCCTTTGACACAGTGAAATACTGGGGGTGACCCGAACTTTACCAGCATTTAGTAAGAGTTGAATAATTGTGAAGAAATAGACAGACCTTATTTTGAACCACGTGGGTTTCTCAAGTAACACTATCTGACCGTGCATATGCAAACAGAGTTAGACAGAACTACTATATCCCATTAACGGGTTTCCAAAGACTGTAATGATCAATACTGGGCCTGTGAACCAGATCTTAATTTCTTCCATAAACTCTACGTAAATTTTCTGCCTGGCGGCGTGAATGTTACAAGAAATAACATTAACCTTATCCGACTAGATTATTTTGTGGACAAATCTGTGGTGTGACCAAAGTAAATCCTATACTGAGAGAAGGCACCGACCTGACCTTCCTATTCCTAGAAAACCTAAGCTATTGACACGGTGCTCACTGTAAACTTTTCGTGCCTGGACCAGATTTGTTAAATGTGACATAGACAGATATCCTAGAATAAGAAATACCAAGGAAACGTTCCCCGAATCAGTGAATTCTATCTGGCTTTGTGGAGCTGGGGTTATCTTGGCAACGACTACCTCTGGTGATTCTGTATGTGAATGTCCTAACAAAAATTGTGTTTCCCAGATGTGTCTACCAAAACAGTGAGTATGTGCACGTGTACACGGCTGAATGCCTAGAGTGACTGTAGGACTGAGTGATTTCTCTATTTATATATATATAGTGAAATTTGGCACCCATTTTGCTGTTCCAATTGTCCTTAAGCAAGTATTGCTAACCATATTTTCCCTTAGAATAGATCAGAGTATATCTAAGTCTATCTATACCTTTAACCGGGGAAAATCATTTGATTACCGCTAATGTATCATTGATCCTCTTTGGGCCATCATCTTTTTCCTAAACGGGACTGGGGCTAAACCTAGAGGGCAGATCTTAACGGGTCTATCATCCTGGTAGAAATTCATTGATTTTATTATGACTATTTGTATGCTTCCTTTATGTATTTTTGGTGTTGTGAGAAATTTGAGATGATAATTAAATTTTCTCTTGAACTAAAATCAGTGCGTTGGTCAGCTCGATCCCAATTATCTGTATAATCATTGTTATAGTTTTTCCCACGTCTGTGTGTCGAACTGTTGTCACTTGAAGGTGTGTGCACGTGAGTGGTATGTTCATACATAGTAATATATGTTGTCAATAGTCTGTCTGACTCTTATATATCTGTCGTAGAGGATAGGCCTGAGAGAGAGAAGATTCTTTCTTTTTTTCAGGGGACAGCTCTATTTGATTCGCTACCACTGCACTCTTGGGAAAATCTATTTCTTTTACAAACTATCACTGTGTCTATCACATATTCTAATCTATTCAGAAGGGACCAACCCTAGTCTTAATTCACCTATCGAAAATCTACGACACAAGGTATGATGGTAAATAAAAGTGCTGTGGTTATTTGCTCCACGGGGAGTGAGGTATCTTTGGCTGCGTTGTATTTGCAAACGTGAAAACAAGATAAGCTGAATTACATATGTAGTGTGTCTAGTCAAATTGTATGAGCTGCATGTGATTTTCCACGAGAGACTGAACTCTGAACGTAATGTATTGTAACAAAGTGAGAGAATGTGATTCACTTGAGGTAACACGGTGTGTTGCACGTCAAAGCCTAGAAAGTTTGCGAAGGGGAATCGACAGAAGATTTGACAGAGGACTGACGGTGTCCTAGTGTTGCTTTTGTGTGGAAGAGACATTGAGAAGCGATTATCTGTTGTATAATCATTGTTGCACGGGTCAAGGTCGTTTCTGATCCAGGAAATTGTCACAGTGCCAGAACTGATGCTAACAGTAGTTGAATACTGGTATGTTGCCGAGATTAATTGATAGTTTCTTGAACCTTCTGTTGTGTGTGTTATCTTACGGAATTTGTTTTCTGGTCTTCGACAAAGTAGTTCTTTGTCAAGTATCTTTCCTGCAAACTGAAAAGTGACTTTTTGTTTGCTCTTCTAAGACTTTCTCAGTTGTTTGAGTTTGATAATGGAGCTGCTCCATTAAAACTGTACTTTTCTTAAATGATATGTCATCAACCTGCGACAGATTCTTTTCATTTTCTTTGTAACCACTTACAGAGCAAGGAACCACGACTACACCAGGGCCTTGTTGCTGGAACTCTATATCAAAGCCTCCGTTTTCTTGCAGCGGTAGTTCCTACAGCTACACGTTTTATATGACGAGATTGATAAACAACCATTTCCCGAACTAAAGGTCTTTAGTGTTTGAACATGCGCCTTAATATACCCGAGTAGGTTGATCAGCACGCGCCTCGCAAGAAGGAGGCAGGTTTTTATTTTTATTTTAAATGATGAGATTGATAGATACAAGCACAACGTCATGTAAATCGTCTCTTACGACTTGCCTGACGGATCAATAGTCCCATACCTTCTTTAACTCCTCACATATTACACGACCACAAAGACTGTATATTACACGACCACAAAGATTGTATATTGCACGACCACAAAGATTGTATATTACACGACCACAAAGATTGTATATTACACGACCACAAAGATTGTATATTCCACGACCACAAAGATTGTATATTCCACGACCACAAAGATTGTATATTCCACGAAAACAAAGATTGTATATTCCACGACCACAAAGATTGTATATTCCACGACCACAAAGATTGTATATTACACGACCACAAAGATTGTATATTACACGACCACAAAGATTGTATATTACACGACCACAAAGATTGTATATTCCACGACCACAAAGATTGTATATTAAACGACCACAAAGATTGTATATTACACGAAAACAAAGATTGTATATTCCACGACCACAAAGATTGTATATTACACGACCACAAAGATTGTATATTCCACGACAACAAAGATTGTATATTACACGACCACAAAGATTGTATATTCCACGACCACAAAGATTGTATATTACACGACCACAAATATTGTATTCCACGACCACAAAGATTGTATATTCCACGACCACAAAGATTGTATATTACACGACCACAAAGATTGTATATTGCACGATCACAAAGATTGTATATTACTTGACCACAAAGATTGTATATTACACGAGCACAAAGATTGTATATTACACGACCACAAAGATTGTATATTCCACGACCACAAAGATTGTATATTCCACGACCACAAAGATTGTATATTGCACGACCACAAAGATTGTATATTACACGACCAACAAGATTGTATATTACACGACCACAAAGATTGTATATTACACGACCACAAAGATTGTATATTCCACGACCACAAAGATTGTATATTCCACGACCACAAAGATTGTATATTACACGACCACAAAGATTGTATATTACACGACCACGGGTTATCTTTCTTCTAACTTGCGTTTATTGATCTGCCATGATTTTTATCCATACACTGTCATTGGCTCTATGTTACACTGAAGAGCATTCTTACTTTTATTGATAAAATATTTTATCACTAAATAATATAAATATATATATTATTACTATTATACCATTTTCGAAAAATGTGGTTAATTGGCTCCCGGTAGCACACTTTAACGGCATCTTGATCTAACTTAGCATTCTGCTGGTACGGATATATTCCGCAGTAAATTACAGACATTGTGATGAAACAGATACCAAATTGTCTTTGCCCGTATTGTAGATTCTACTTTGCGTAATTTTGGTAAATCAGGATAATTGGCTATTTGTGAAATTAGCGTATCGATTGTAAAATATTTATCTCTTCAAGAAGACATTATTATATGGACAGTTTTGCGTTACGCTTGAATGTTTTATCTATTTATAGATCAAATTGTTTATTTAGCTTTTGCAAAGTACTCGGCTATAACACTAATTTTGTTTATTACTATCCTCAATCAATCAACACCCTTTAGCTACCCAAGGAGCATAGGCCGTCAACAAACAAATGCCAAGTTCCCCTGTCACGTGCCATCAGCTGAAATTCTTTGCATGTTTTACTCATCATTTTCACTTCTGTCTCAAGCTCTCTTCTCCATGTTTGTTTATTTTTATTTGGTCTACCTCTGCCTGTCTTTCCTTGAGGATTCCAGAACAAAGACCGCTTTGTAATGATATCAACAGGTTTTCTCAGTGTTTGTCCTATCCATCGCCAGCTTCTTCGTCTGAACTCTAATTCCACTGGTACTTGTCTGATAGTCATCAGTTCCACACTAGTGACTTTGTCATACCATTTCATTTCTTCTTTTTTTTTTTACGTAAGCACCTGTTAATGAATGTCTGTAACTTTCTTGTTATTATTTTTGTGGTTCTTGTCACGGTTTGCCTCGCCTTAGCTCTGCAGTAGTGGCCAACAGTCGCCAAAACTCAAGAGTAACTAATGTGGGTCTTCACAGGAGTCTACCTTCGCACAAGATTACCCTTGGCAGAGTTGTAGGTAGAAGAATAATGATGCTTCTACCTCAAAGGAGTTTTCAAGAAGATATTCAGAAAAGCGAGAACAATGCTGCATGAGGCTGAGCAAATGTTAACTCTAGTATCTGCCATCAACTTTTGTGAAGGATAGGGTTATCGTATAATTCGTTCGCTCGTTCAAGCCCCCAACTGAGGTAATTCAGCAAAATTCCTCTTATTATTATTGTATAGCTCTGTTTAAGTGTATTTCAGAAATTGTCTGAGACATATGGTTGTAGTACATTGTTGCTGTCACTTTCAATGGAGTTTCAAACATCGATCTATTTGTAAAGAAGTTATTTCTTACTACACCTGTAGTACACCACTGTAAAGTATCAGTCTGTCTGCTCTGTAAGGAAGAGTGGTGTGTTGTTGAGATCAGGCATGCTCCAGTCTACCCAGCTGTAAATGGGTAACTCACCCTAGTCCTGAGTTAGGGAAGGCAAAGGCTCCAGGGGAAGCAGGCCCTAAACTTGGTCACTTCAGCCGACGCAGGATGGTGTATGTATGAAGTAGTAGTGTAGAGTGTGATTACCGCGAATGGTGTACTGTTCGTGTGCTGACCAATATAATCACTCATACACATGTGTCTACAAGGCACCAATGCAGACTGCTGGAATCTTAGTTTACTCAATTTATTCAGACGTACACACTGGGACATACGAGTACATCAGGCTTTGTTGACATAACAGTTTGTAGGTATACATAGCAGATCTGAAGTCATGACACATGCAGAAATAATGGGTAGTACATCAAAGTTCAATGTCATGATACATCATCTTATGAAACCACGAAAAGGGGGTTTCTAGCAGGATTGAGATCTCTCTGTCACTGTCCGATAATAAGATAAATAATCTGTTCTCTTGGCAGTGATCAAAACAGACGATGACCGAAATCCAACATGACTACCTTCCTGAGTTGTCGTTCACTCATTCATAGGAAGAATATCAGCCAAAGTTAATTTACAATGGATATATAAAGGATTTCATGAATGGTTCCATGCAGCACTACGGTGATCAGGTTAGTTCACGTAGCCATAACCGCTGCAGGAAAATCTGTCATCTTCGTCGATACAAAACACGACACTAGCATATCGAAGCACCCAAAAGTCAAGCTAGGCCTAACCGACGAGAGATCATCAAAAATACGAGCTGGGTTTACCTGGAGTCCGAATCATCTATATACTGACATAAGGAGAGTCTCTAACACAAACTATCGTAGAGACACTATCTCCTCCAGAAGAAAAAACCACTTCGTAAGACATTTTTTCTTGACGAAGGGACCAGCTCTTGAAAAACGTACCCCGCCATTCTTAGCAGTACATCGGAACTCATCACGACTTGTTAAGACAACTCATACTTCCGCTAACAAGAATCTAGTCCCTCATACCCATCCAAAATATACAATATAGGACTGATTCTACTTGTACTAATAATATGTAATACATATGAATTCAGGCCATAAACACAATAAGCAAATTAATATATTTTCTGGCCCTAAAATTAAGTACAAACGCAAGCGTACTATTCTTGCGCTGGATCGATATCCAGACCGATTACTCCTATAATCAAAAGTGTGAATCAAACATGGATTATCTCGCTTTTACAATAAACAGCATTTTCATACACAGATGGATGCATGACTATATTTTTCCCATATTAAATAACCATATCGATTTTTTTGTAATATGTGCGTCAAAAATATGCACGCAACAGATTACCACACCCCTCGGGAAAAAAAAAAATGGTACTTTTTTTTTTTTGAAATACATCTAGGAGCAACATACAATAGGCTCACAACGCACCAATAACAATGCGCAGATGATAAGCATAAGTTTTATGACCTTAGAGAAAGCACTTCTCTAAGTATTAATATTTCCAGAGAGGTGTCACCAACGCATACTACAATATTAGCAATGACACAATTTCCACATTAGTTTATACATAAATTCCATCTAAGATATCTTAACATCATGATCATCAAAGACGAAAAACATTGAAAAAATCAGCGGTGAATAAATATCCATGAACCGCTAAGTAGTGTTACAATCAATATATGATATATTACATATGTGTACACATTTCAACATAGAAACAATTGTATCAAAGCTGTATAACAGTTATGAATCATGTGGGCATCTAGACAAAATATCTGCCATCACATTTTCTGACCCACGGATAGCTCGCACCGAAAAATGAAATGGCTGTAGAGCAATCGCGTATCGCGTTGATCTCGCGCTCTTCAGATTTTTACTCTGAATAGCCGTAAGAGCTTTCTGGTCAGTTTCCACAATGAAATGCGCGCCCAGAAGAAATCTTTGTAGTTTAAGGATTGACCAAACCATAGCCAATAATTCACGGTCTAGGACCGAGTAATTCTTCTCTGCGGCATTTAATTTCCGAGAAATATACATCACAGGATGCAGAGTTCCAGAGTACTCTTGCATTAGTGCAGCTCCAATCCCGGTGGATGAAGCGTCACTACGAAGAATAAATGTCTTATCCTTAGAAGGTAATACTAGGATAGGTGAAGTAGAAAACATTGTTTTAACCTTATCCAAAGAGGATTGACATTCTTGAGTCCAATGGACTACATTAGGAGACCCTTTCTTTAGCAAGGAAGAAAGAGGTGACATAATGGAGGACAGATTCGGTATGAATCGTCCATAAAATTGTATTAGACCTAAGAGACTTCGTACTTGCTTTTTAGTCTTAGGAATAGAAATGTTAAGTATCTTACTTGTATTATGGTCTTCTGTTTTTAGGAACCCATGACCAACACGGTGTCCTAAGAAAGATATTTCGCTAAAACCAATACATGCTTTCGATGGTTTCGCTGTCAGGTTATGCTCGCGTAAGATAGACAATAGTTCATTTATACCATTATAGTGATCGTTCCAAGTATCACTGAAAAGACAGATGTCATCAAGATACGCAATGACATCTGAGCGATGAGATAGGATTCGACGCATCATGCGTACAAATGTAGCAGGGGCGTTCATAAGACCGAAAGGCATGAAATTCCATTGGAATAGACCCCTAGGCGTCGAAAAAGCAGTAAACGGTTTGGCGTGTTCGGATAGTGGAACTTGCCAATATCCCTTAGACAAATCGAGTTTAGTAAAGAAGTGAGAATTCGATAGTCTCGTAAGTAGCTCTTCTAGTAAAGGCATAGGTTCAGCATCGAATTTAGTCACTTGATTCAATTTGCGATAATCCACGCAAAGACGTATGTTATTGTCTTTTTTCCGTACTATAACCATCGGCGAAGAATATGCTGATGTGGATGGTTCAATAATTTTTTAACTCTATCATCTCATCTAACTCTTTCTCTACCTGTGCTTGGAAATGTATCGGGATAGGATACGGTCTGACTCTTATAGGACTATGGTCAGTAAGAATAATGTCATGTTGAATGACATCCGTTTGACCAGGAATGTCAGTAAGGACATCCTGAAATTGTTCTAACATAGTAGAAACTTGTTTCTGCTCTCCTGGAGATAATTCTGGAGAAATTGCAACATCTTTCCATGATTCATTAGAGTGAAGAGGAATCATTGGAAAAGGTAAATTTACATCCGAGAAACTCGTTTCCTCATCCTGTATTACTGACAGAGATGAGTACTGTCCATGTTGGACTGGAAAATCGTCCGTTGCCTGGAAAACAGGTTGTAAATAATCAGGACGTTCATGGAATTCCGTGAGCATGTTGATGTGGAAGGTTTTACGCTTCCCGTCAATATCGACGATATAGTCAACATCGGAAACCTTTGATATTATATCGTACGGACCTTTCCAAGAAATGAGAAGTCTATTTTCCCTACAAGGTAGCAAGACAAATGCTTTGTCACCTGGACAAAGTTGACGCAAACATCTCTTTTTATTGGCAAATTCCCTTGCCTTCTGTTTCGCAAATTCAGAAGAAGCAGTTGCCAATTTGCATGCTTCAATAATCTTGTGTCTAAGTGCGATGACATATTCATAAGAGGATTTTGTGTCATCGACAATATTATCAGCAGTTATAAGATCATGAAGTAAGGACATAGGACCTCGCGGTTTCGCGCCAAAGACAAGTTCAAAGGGAGAAAATCCTGTATGTTCGTTGGCGACCTCTCTATATGCAAAGAGAGCCGCGGGTAAAACCCTATCCCAATCCTGAGGATGATCTTCTGTTATCTTACCTAGTAGGTTTTTCAGAGTTCTATTCAAACGTTCCACCATCCCATTGGACATAGGATGATAAATACTACTCAGCGATCTCTCTATCTTCAGAGTCGACATTACTTGAGACATGGTATCCGATATAAGTTGGGTACCATGGTCGGATAATATTTCTGCTGGAAACCCCAGACGAGAAAATATTAACCAAAGAGCATCTGCGACATCAGCAGTAGTTATGCTCTTTAGAGGAACAGCCTCCGGCCAACGTGTGCACATATCAACACACGTCAGAATAAATTGGTGTCCTCTAGCAGACTTTATCTTAAATGGACCAATGATGTCTATCGCCATTTTTTGAAATGGCCGAATGGGAATGTCTGCAGCCTGAATAGGTGCATCATGGCGTGGACCTCTGGATTTAATCTCTTGACATACTTTACAAGATCGACAATAGATTCGTATGTCCTTATTCACAGCAGGCCAAAAGAAAGATTGAAGAACTCTAGCTTTAGTACGGGAAAAACCCATATGTCCAGCACACTGCGAATCATGAGCGTGCTGTAAAATTTTAACTCTCATATTTTTAGGCACAAGGATTTGAGAATGAATGGACTTAGCGGAGTCTTGTACCATACGTACAAGTACGCCATTCTTCATCGTAATCCAAGATTTACGATTTGTATCCTTATTCGGATCACCTTTTGTTGCCAGAGTAAAGAATTTCTTTAGAGTAGGATCATCTTCCTGCTGTTTAATAAAGGAATCGTGTGAAATCTCCAAGGGATCATCTTGGATCTGCGCATCATTATCTTCAGAATGTGAAGATTGTGGCATATTGAGAGCTTGAGCCCTAGTGATTACTGCATTAGCAGATTGCATATTAACATTTTCCCAATTAGAGATTTGCTGTGGAGTGCATTCTTTCACTCCATGAATGCGACCGATGATAAGATCAGCGATCGGATTCGGCAAGAGACATGCTTGCACCTCTCCTGTAAAGAACGGTGTAGCAATATTGATAATGGCAGTGGAGTACTTCTCCAATGTGCCACCAAATGTTACACATTTGACTATATTGCCCGTAGCTCGAGAAGGATTTACGAGTGATTGCCTCACTCCAATGGTAGTGCACCCCGAGTCGAAAAGAATTGATACCGGAGTACCATCTATTAGGCCCCTATTAAAGACAAGAGCACCCCTTCCATTATGCGCAATTGACGCATGGAGAGCGGGAAGTGGGTGACCGCAGCTTAAAGTAGAAACTGTGGTTGGATCGAATAATGTTTTGCATTGCGAACACTCAGATGCTCTAGCAAAATCGAAAGCGGAATTTGCTACACTATTGGAGTCTTTTTTATCATTATTCTGATTATCGGTGTCGTGGAACTCCTGTTGTGCAGAGTTAGCCTGGTAATAAGATTTACCATGTCTTTTGTGTTGTGATCTACCTCGGTTATAATTGTCTCTATAATTATTATTGCCTCTGTTATAACCCCTATTTGGGTTTGAATCATAATATTCATGATCATAATCATCATGCTCGTTATATTGAGTATCCCTGTAATATTGTTTCTTTTGTCTCCATGAAGCACTTGGGTAGTTCCTATAGCTACTCCCTTTCCGAGAATTTCTAACATTATGGGTACCCCTCGCGTGTCGAGGACTATCAGCCCGATTCCAGTTCTTCGAAGAAGAACCCTGATTTGAGTGGTTATCTTGGTTTTGATATTTATTCCAATTAACCTTTTTATCAAATTTATTTTTAGCTCCTTGGAATTTGTGTGAGTAATTCTGATTATATTCTGTTGCCGAAGCAACTGGCATACTCTCTTTAATGTTAGAGTTACTAAGAATCATGTCAGGGTGTGCCGTGGCATACTGGTCACAATATTCTTCCATTTGCTTTATTGTACTAGGTTTACGCTCATGTAAGAACTCTAGGAATGATTTATTTACAGAAGACATGACCTTGTCTCTTAGCAATAAATCTGTAAGACCATCAAATGTTTTCTCTGTTTTGGATAATTCAATCCATCGTGAAAGTGTAATTCGTGCTTTTGAGATGAAATCTGAGAATTCTACACCTACCTCAGGTCTCATTGTTTTAAACAAAAGACGGTAACCTTCCTCAGACAGCTGATATCTCTTTATCAAAGCTGCCCTAACAGCATCATAATTGTCTTTGTCGGCCTCTTCAACAAAATATAACTTACTCAGAGACTCCCCTTTTAGATTTTCAGACAACTGATTCACATACTGTGATTTGTCAACATTATGAGATCGACAAGCCCGTTCAAATCTAGAAAGCCAAAATGTTATGTCATCACTGGTAGGGTTAAACGCTGGTACTTTGACCTTGTACACAAAGGGTTTACCATTACCACCAGATGCCTGATTAACATTACTCATACATGTCAATTTTAATTTCTCTAATTCAAACTCATGTTCTCTTATTGCTTTTCTCTCTTCAGCTTCTCTATCTAATCTTTTCTGTTCTGCAGCAGCTTCTAGTTTTTTCTGTTCTGCAGCAGCAGCAACTTCTAGTTTTTTCTGTTCTGCAGCAGCTTCTAGTTTTTTCTGTTCTGCAGCAGCAGCAACTTCTAGTTTTTTCTGTTCTGCAGCAGCTTCTAGTTTTTTCTGTTCTGCCGCAGCAGCAACTTCTAGTTTTTTCTGTTCTGCAGCAGCTTCTAATTTCTTCTGTTCTGCCTCAAATCTGCTTTCCTCCACTTGCATCTGCAATTTCTTAAGTTCAGCAGCAGTATCAGCTTCTTTTTCTAATCTTTTTTCTTCAGCTAAGGCTTTCCTTTCTTCTGCAGCAGCTTTTTTTTCTTCTATTTGAAGTCTTCTCTCCTCAGCCGCAGCTTTTTTTTCCTCAGCAGCAATTTTTTTTTCTTCAACAGCAGCAGCAATTTTTTTCTCTTCTGCAGCTAATGCTTTGTCATACTGAGCAACAGCCCATTGTTCTAAGTCTTTTCCAGTTTTATCAAAAGATTTTCCTAGTGTAATGAAATAATCTAAGGTAGACATATTGTCTTCTTAAATCAGAAACCTGAAAAAGTAAATAAATTACTCTCTTTGTTAATGGGAGACAAGTCTATACCTTAGACTTAGTCTTAGTCCAAACTTGTATGGTTTACAATAACCAATGATAACTTGAGTACCTGTGGACAACAATAATTGTATCTCAAATACTGTGGGGACAAGCCTTACAAAGGTCTTGTATACCTCACTGTAATCAAAGATCACTTGAGTACCTGTGGAAAAAAAATATTTCCCTTTACCAATAACTTTGGGAGACAAGCCTTACAAAGGTCTTGTATATCTCAATGTAATCAAAGATCACTTGAGTACCTGTGAAAAAAAAAAATATTTCCCTTTTCCAATAACAATCAGAAAGTACTGATCTGTACTATACTATCAGTGTATACCACTATACGTCATATGTCAACTAAAGACATTACAAATGACAAACAAGAAAAGACAATCTGAAAACATTTGCAGAGATCAAATTAAATTAAATAGGGGAAATGAAAAAAAATGATCACAGAACCTGTGATGATAACTGCCATAAGATAACAAGACAAATAACGCTACAGTATATAAACATAAGGGTGTAAAAAACTGAAATGAAAGGAAAGATGAGACCTACAATTATACAAACAAATCAAACAAAACTAAGGAACACAAAAAATGTTACAAATACAAATATGAAACAGTCGTCACAACTAACCAAATATTTGCAAACTATGTTGCAAGCAAATTTCAATTAAGAAATTGCTCCCTATCGAACGCCAGAACAAGACCAATATTACTCGGTATTTCCTGTTCTAGTCACACAGAATATAAACTAATTTAATACACAACAAATAACATGTAAGCATAAATAGCATATAGCATACAATATCATTTTATGTCATGAATGGAATGTGTTGCCAGTATAGTGTTGTAAAGTAGGCACAGTTTATTTAAATAATACTAACTTGCCACTTTATTCAGTAATAGACTTAAGTTTAAACTATTACACTGTCAATTTTTTCTCTGTTGAGCATATGAAGATCCCACGATGAACTATGCACTTTATTCAGCAACACTGCGATTCTTCTGTACATTGAGAAATGTCAACAATATTGCTCCAGATATTTTCTACACTTGATACCACTGTCCTGTGTAATACTGTCTGTACAGCGAAAAAACTGTCAACAAGTGCTGACCTAGATACAGCATCCTATCGGTAATACAGGTCAAGCTGTCCTACTGGTGTTGATGTGTTCAAACAAATGTTCTTTCAGCTGTAAACTGTGATTCTCAACACAAAACTGCGTAAGCTGGACCCAGGAATCTGGCTCGCCACTGTAAAGACGTTATTTCTTACTACACCTGTAGTACACCACTGTAAAGTATCAGTCTGTCTGCTCTGTAAGGAAGAGTGGTGTGTTGTTGAGATCAGGCATGCTCCAGTCTACCCAGCTGTAAATGGGTAACTCACCCTAGTCCTGAGTTAGGGAAGGCAAAGGCTCCAGGGGAAGCAGGCCCTAAACTTGGTCACTTCAGCCGACGCAGGATGGTGTATGTATGAAGAAGTAGTAGTGTAGAGTGTGATTACCGCGAATGGTGTACTGTTCGTGTGCTGACCAATATAATCACTCATACACATGTGTCTACAAGGCACCAATGCAGACTGCTGGAATCTTAGTTTACTCAATTTATTCAGACGTACACACTGGGACATACGAGTACATCAGGCTTTGTTGACATAACAATTTGTAGGTATACATAGCAGATCTGAAGTCATGACACATGCAGAAATAATGGGTAGTACATCAAAGTTCAATGTCATGATACATCATCTTATGAAACCACGAAAAGGGGGTTTCTAGCAGGATTGAGATCTCTCTGTCACTGTCCGATAATAAGATAAATAATCTGTTCTCTTGGCAGTGATCAAAACAGACGATGACCGAAATCCAACATGGCTACCTTCCTGAGTTGTCGTTCACTCATTCATAGGAAGAATATCAGCCAAAGTTAATTTACAATGGATATATAAAGGATTTCATGAATGGTTCCATGCAGCACTACGGTGATCAGGTTAGTTCACGTAGCCATAACCGCTGCAGGAAAATCTGTCATCTTCGTCGATACAAAACACGACACTAGCATATCGAAGCACCCAAAAGTCAAGCTAGGCCTAACCGACGAGAGATCATCAAAAATACGAGCTGGGTTTACCTGGAGTCCGAATCATCTATATACTGACATAAGGAGAGTCTCTAACACAAACTATCGTAGAGACACTATCTCCTCCAGAGAAAAAACCACTTCGTAAGACATTTTTTCTTGACGAAGGGACCAGCTCTTGAAAAACGTACCCCGCCATTCTTAGCAGTACATCGGAACTCATCACGACTTGTTAAGACAACTCATACTTCCGCTAACAAGAATCTAGTCCCTCATACCCATCCAAAATATACAATATAGGACTGATTCTACTTGTACTAATAATATGTAATACATATGAATTCAGGCCATAAACACAATAAGCAAATTAATATATTTTCTGGCCCTAAAATTAAGTACAAACGCAAGCGTACTATTCTTGCGCTGGATCGATATCCAGACCGATTACTCCTATAATCAAAAGTGTGAATCAAACATGGATTATCTCGCTTTTACAATAAACAGCATTTTCATACACAGATGGATGCATGACTATATTTTTCCCATATTAAATAACCATATCGATTTTTTTGTAATATGTGCGTCAAAAATATGCACGCAACACTATTGGTCGTATATTTTTTCATCCTAGTTAGGTGAATAATTGGGTCTTTGCTTGCGATGTCAGGTTGATTTGGTCTTATCTCCCTTTTGGGTCATTGTGTTAAGTTCAAAGGTAAAACAGTTTGGGCGTATGCCCATGCGCAGGTTTTTTAAGCGCGAAGTTGAGTTAGACTTCCGGCAAGCCGGGAGGTCCTGGTTTCTATAGGGACAAGAAGTCCATTGTGTTTTTCGGGGAGAAACTTCGAAGTGACTGCGATGGCAGTTTCCCCTCAGTGAATCTCTGTGCGTTGGAATGACAGCAGAGTTCCTTGTTAGGTTCTGTGGATTCGGTTACAGGTAATACCGACTTTTTCCATTATTACGCTTTTCGGTGGCAGAACATGTTAGAAGATTACCTAGTCTGTGAACTGCAGCTCACCGGTCCTACATTACAGAACTTATATTTTGTGCTCAAGGTAGCCATCCAAGACTATTAGTCTTCATACCATCCAGAAATCCAGTGACGAAGTTATATTGTGGGAGCCGCAGATTAACGGCATATTTATGTCCACATAAGCATTACTGCAGGGTTGATGGTAACCTGCTTATCAGAAGTACACAGCCGACGTCAGAACGAGGCCTGTGTTTTCGGCTAATATACTACAGCCTAATAAAGTGCAATTGGCGGGGAATGCCCAGTTGTACCTATATGTCAAGGTGATTAAGGTATCTGACGCGTTTAGTCAGAGATACCAAGGCGGCATTTTTGAACTGTCATTGAATAACACTATTATTGACCATGCACGAATATTGGAATGTTTACCAGCCCTTTGAACGCCTGATGTATTATTTACGATTTCCGGTCAGCATGACCTTGTTTACAATGACTGCTCCTGTTGATACTACTATGTGTTTTTCCGTCAATAAATGTCTGAAATGTGCCAGCAGTGTTTCAAGCATCCTTGACTACTGCATGTGAGTGTTTGGGTGGCATTACACAACCTATACGAGCCTAAATACATTCGCCTTCATTTGCACCCACACTCCACACATCAAACGCAAGTCTACACACCTAATAACATGTACGCTGTCTTGTGAGTGATCATCTCTACAACAGAACGAAAAAGACAGTTACATTTCTGGTGTCGCCAGTGTGGGCCAGAAAGTTACATTTCTGGTGGACCAGTTACGTGGGGCTATATAAATCATCCTATACAGCACTCCAGCCTTAAACAGACACCCCACCAGGCTACTTACATTTGCTGTTACATGTATGATGCCTTCAGTGTTGTCCAGAAATTTGCATTTCATGGGGCTTATTGCGTGAGAAGGACAAGTGCACATTACATTTTTGATGTGTGGGTCTAAGCTACACACTGGACAGAGCGAGAAATTAACATTTCCGTGGACTTTGTGCTACATATTTTGATAAAAAGGTGGACAGCTGAGAACAACACACACTCGACACTTCCAAGTTTTGGCTACTCAGGACAGTAAAATAGGTCATTGGCTGTTGACCCGAATAAACAGTGCTAGCACTTATGTTATATTGCTACATGAACCACAACATGACAAGTACTGAAGTTAGCATCGAGACGTTTGCTACGTGGACCACAGCTGCATACAAGTCGAGTCCCTTTTTGTGAACGGTGCCGCTGGTCGTTCGCACGTCTCAGTCGACAACAGACTTTTCTACGCCTTCATTCAAGTTACATTGTTCGAGGTCAAGTGTTTGTAAACAGTACGTGAAAATTGTAAACATTCGATGTGCAAGGCTCAAGTTTCGAGAAGGTCATGGTAACTTTTGTTCGTGAATACCACTTTATGCTACAGTGGGTTTGACATTCAGTGCGCGCTTGACATTTTGTTTCTGTGTTCGCAAGGAGCAAGTTAGTTACTGTAATATCATGTGTGACTAAGTTTTTTTTTTTTTGCAACACATTCAATTGCTATTTATGTTATTTGTACTATTGTTGTTTATTTTGTTCTTGTGTTCTTTTGCGGGTTTTGGTTGGGAAAGGTGACTCCTTTAGATAAATACCACGTAATAGAGGTCATCTATTGAGAGCGTGTCGTTAGGGACTGCAAATTTCCTTAATTGGAATTTGCAAGCGACAATTGTTGCTATGTACGTTTAGCTGTGACGGCATGAGTTAGTGTTGTTTTCGTTATTTTTCCGTTCTTTGATTTTCGATTTGTTTTGTTTGTATCTGTTCTTCTTTCCTTCCTTCCGTTTATTTCTTTACACATTTTTGTTTATAACAGTGTTGCTATTTGTCTAGTTTACTTTTCGCGGTTATCAGTACACATTTGTGTAACATTTTCTTTACTTTTTGCTGTATTGTTTATTTGACTTCCGCGAACGTTTTCGGTTATTGTTCTGTATCTTTGTCTTTGTATTTATGATTGTACTACATTATTGTCATAAACAGTCTACATACATACACTTGGTCATGTATTATTATTATTAATAAGGTACACTCTTCATATAGAGATTGTTAATAAAATATTATTATATGAGATATTTATACAAGTTCTTTGCTAAAAGACTTGTTGTCCACAAAGATTGAGACAAGGTAAAATATATATGCAAGTTCTTTTTAAAAAAAAAGACTTGTGCCCACAGTGATTGGGATATAAAGGTATTATTTTCCACAGGTACTCAAGTGATTATTTGTTACATTATAATCAAGATAACCATACAAGGTCTTTGATTAAGACTAAGAGAGTAAAATAAAGTGAAGTAAGTATACAAGTCTATAGTACAGACTTATCTCCCATTGAAGTGGGATAAGGTAATTTGTTGAATTTTTCAGGTTACTGATCTCTTTAGACAGAATGTCTAATTTGGATTTCTTCATCCAGCAAGGGTTAACCCTTGGTAAGTCTGGTAAAGAATTGGAAGAATATTCATCTGCTCAATTCGCCATTGCATTAAAGTCAGAAGAAAAGAAACAAAAAGAGGAAAATAAAAGATTGAAAGCAAAAGCTGAACTAAAGAAGATAGATGCTGAGAATTTAAGGTTGCAAATGCAAGCTGATGAGAGAAAAGCTCAAGCTGCTGCTGAGGAGAGAAAAGCTGCTGCTGAGGAGAGAAAAGCTCAAGCTGCTGCTGAGGAGAGAAAAGCTCAAGCTGCTGCTGATGAAAGAAAATTCTAGATGGAAATGGAAGAGAGAAAACTCCAACTTCAAGCTGCTGCGGAGGCTGAAAATAGGAAAATGGAACATGAGGAAAGAAAACAGAAAATGGAACTTGATGAAAGACTCGCAACTTTGGAGTTAGAGAAATTGAAAGTGGCGAGTACAGGTGCTCAGCAAACAACTTCGGGTACAACAAAGGAGAGGTCTAGTAAGATAAAATTGCCTCATTTCAATCCTTTAAAGGACGATATAACTGATTATCTTGATAGATTCGAATTTTTATGTGGTACACATAAGATAAAAAAGGAAAACTTTGTAGAACAATTGATGGAATTTTTTACAGGTGAAACTGTGACTACTCTTGTGACAATAGAAGAACATAATAGAACTAATTATGATGTTGTCAGAGAAGCATTGTTAAAAAAATATCAGCTAAAAGAAGAAGACTATCGTCTTCGTTTTAGGACAATGTTGCCAGAAAATGGAGTAGATTTTTCTGATTTTGTTACAAAGATACGTCGTACATTTACACGATGGGTTGAGTTGTCTCAGACTGAGAAAACATATGAAGGCCTGATGGACTTATTACTTCGGGATAAGGTTTTGTCATCTGTTAATGATTCTTTCCTTGCATTTCTCCATGAGCGTAAACCTAAAAATTTAAAAGATATGGAGGAATACTGTTGCCAGTACGCCACCGCGCATCCCCATGCTACAGTTGGCAATTCTAAAGTGAAAGAAGGGTTGCCAGCTGCTTCGGCAACACCATATGGCCCTAATTTCAAAAAAAAAATTTCAGGGTGCTCAACAAAACTGGAATAGGAGAAGTAATCAGAATTACACTCATAAGCAGAGTAATCCAACACATGATGGTTCTTCGTCTATGAATTGGAGACAAGATGGTAGTTCTCGTAATTTTAGTGGTAATAATTTGAGACACTTTCGCAAGGGCTATCAAAATAATAACTATTCGAACTTTCGAGGTAATCATTCTCGACGTCAAAATTATGACGATGGTGAATTTAGAAACCGGGATTCAAACCGGAATGATGATTACAATAGGCAATATGATAACAATTACAGGGGAAATGATAATCGAGGTAATTACAGGGGAAATGATAATCGAGGTAATTACAGGGGAAATGATAATCGAGGCAGACCTAGATTTAACAAAAAAAGACCTTTCCAACAGGCAAACTCTGCACAACAAGAGTTTGATGGAGCCTGTAATACAGTAAATGATAGTGGTAACTCTAGGGCTACCACTGGTTGTGCTTTCGATTTTGGGAGAGCAACTGAATGCCCCCAATGCTTAACATTGTTCGACTCATCGACTGTATCTACTCTAAGTTGTGGTCACCCTCTTCCTGCTCTACCTGCTACAGTTGCGCATGATGGGAGAGGATCTCTCATCTTACATCTTCTTCTTCTTCCATCCTTAGCCAACAACCGGCAAAGCAGTATGTGGCCAGTACGCCTAGTGGCGTCTTAGGGCAACAACAAATTGATCAATCTATCGCTGTTTCCACCACGCCTAGTGGCATCTTTGTGGAACAAAAACAGACCAAACAATCTATCATTGTTTCCGTAATCAGATTGGTTGGCAAGCAGGTGATCAGCCCACTGTGCGAAGTTTTTACGGGATGGGGTAAACAGCCCCATGCCCATACCCTCCTTAGTCGCTTTTTACGACATGCGTGGTAGGGTGCAGTGTTACTATTCTTTGCTCTCCTTTCGGGCCCCGGTAACACACGGGTGTCATCTTACATAAAGGTCTAATAAATGATAGGCTAGTCTCAGTACTTTTCGATTCGGGATGTACTACCGTCGGGGTTAGGGAGTCTCTGATAGATCCTTGCTGTGCCACTGGAAAAACAATTAAATGTGTTACATTTGGTGGTACTATGGAAAGTTATCCTACTGCTATTATTAGGATTAACACTCCCTTCTTTATAGGAGATGTCCACGCGTGTCTTCTTCCTAATCCTATTGCGGATCTTATAATCGGTCGTATTCATGGGGTTAAGGAATGCACCCCGCAACAAATTTCTAGTTGGGAAGAACGAAACATTCAAGCGGTCAATGCAGTGGTGACAAGAGCCCAAGCTCTTAATCCTCCAACTTCATCTGATAATGGTAATGGAATTGATGGCCAAGACGAGCACTTGGTGATTTCCCATGACTCGTTTGTTAAACGTCAAGAAGAGGATCCGTCTTTGAGGAAATTCTTCCTTCTTGCAAAGAAAGGGGATCCTAATCGGAATACGAATCACAAATCGTATATCACTATGAAGAATGGTATACTGGTACGAATGATACAACACTCGGACAAGTCTGTGCACTCGCAAATTCTTGTGCCTAAGTGTATGAGAGCCTTAATTCTTCAGCATGCACACGATTCTCAGTGTGCTGGACACATGGGTTTTTCCAGAACTAAAACTAGAGTCCTTGCGTCCTTCTTTTGGCCATTCGTGAATAAGGACATCCGAATTTATTGCCGATCTTGCAAAATTTGTCAAGAGGTCAAGTCTAGAGGTCCGAGACATGCTGCTCCTATTCAGGCTGCAGATATTCCGATTCGGCCGTTTCAGAAAATGGCTATAGCCATCATTGGTCCGTTCAAGATTAAGTCAGCCAGAGGACACAAATTTATCCTCACTTGCGTGGACATGTGCACGCGTTGGCCAGAGGCTATTCCTCTGAAGAGCATATCAACTGTCGATATCGCTGATGCTCTTTGGCTCATATTTTCTCGTCTGGGATTCCCCGGAGAAATACTGTCGGATCACGGCACTCAGTTAATTTCGGACGTTATGTCTCAGGTAATGGCTACGCTAGACATTAAAAGGTCTCTCAGTAGTATTTATCATCTAATGTCCAATGGATTGGTAGAACGTCTTAACAGGACACTAAAGAACTTACTTGGCTAGATAACGGAGGATCATCTTGAGGATTGGGACAGGGTTTTACCTGCAGTTCTCTTTGCCTATAGAGAGGTTCCCAACGAGCATAAGGGTTTTCTCCTTTCGAACTTGTTTTTGGCGCGCAACCGCGCGGTCCGATGTCCTTGTTACACGATTTGATAACTTCCGATAATATTGACGATGATACACAATCGTCATATGAATATGTCATTGCTCTTAGAGAAAAGATTATCGAATCGTGCAGGTTAGCAACTTCATCTTCCGAATTTGCGAAAGAAAAAGCTAGGCGATTTGCTAACAAGAAAAGACGCCTACGTCAACTTTGTCCTGGAGACAAAGCATATGTCTTACTTCCCTCAAGAGAGAATAGACTTCTCATTTCATGGAAAGGTCCATACACTATAGTCTCGAAAATTTCCGATGTTGACTATATTGTCGATGTGGATGGAAGGCATAAAACCTTCCATATAAATATGCTTACAGAGTTTATTGAACGTCCAGACTATTTGCAGCCTATTTTTCAGGAGACGGACGACTCTCCAGTCCAACATGGTCACATCTCATCCCTGTCCGTTATACAGGATGAGGAAACTATTTTTTCTGACGTTAACTTACCTCTTCCTGCGATTCCACTGAATTCTACGGAATCGTGGAGAGACGTTACAATCTCTTCGAACTTGTCTTTTGAGGAACAGCGTCAAGTATCTTCTACGCTACAATCATTTCAGGATGTCCTTACCGACATTCCTGGACACACAGATGTCATAAAACATGACATCATACTTACTGATCGTAATCCGATCAGAGTAAGACCATACCCAATACCTATTCATTTTCAAGCACAAGTCGAGGAAGAATTGGATGAAATGATTCAACTGCAAATAATTGAACCATCCACTTCAGCTTATTCTTCGTCGATAGTTATTGTTCGAAAGAAAGACAATAACATACGTCTTTGCGTTGACTATCGCAAATTAAATCAAGTTGCGAAGTTCGATGCTGAACCTATGCCGTTATTAGATGATCTACTTATTAGACTTTCTAAAGCTAGATTCTTTACTAAACTAGACTTGTCGAAAGGCTATTGGCAAGTCCCTTTGACGGAACACGCCAAACCTCTCACTGCCTTTTCTACACCTAGGGGTTTGTTTAAGTGGAACTTTATGCCTTTCGGGCTTATGAACGCCCCAGCGATTTTTGTGCCATGATGCGACGAATTCTATCAGATCGTGCAGATGTCATCGCATATTTAGACGACATCTGTCTTTTCAGCGATACTTGGGAAGAACACTATTTGGGTCTAAAGGAATTACTATCTACTCTACGTGAGCATAGTTGGGTTTAGTGAAATTTCCTTTCTAGGTCATCGGGTTGGTCATGGTCTGTTGAAGACAGAGGACCAAAATATTTCGAAGATATTAAATATCTCGGTCCCGAAGACGAAAAAGCAAGTGCGTAGTCTCTTGGAATTGATGCAATTCTATGGAAGATTCATTGAGAATCTGTCCTCCATTATGGCACCACTTTCTACGTTATTGAAAAAAGGTTCTCCTAATATGGTGCATTGGTCCCAAGAATGCCAAACTTCATTGGATCAAGTTAAGAATTTGTTCTCATCTCATCCTATCTTAAGACTACCAACGATTGATAAGACTTTTGTCCTTCGTAGTGATGCCTCTTCCACTGGGATTGGAGCGGCACTAATGCAGGAATATTCAGGAACTCTGCATCCTGTAATGTATATTTCTAGGAAGCTAAATGCGGCAGAAAGGAATTACTCGGTTTTAGACCGTGAATTGTTGGCTATGGTTTGGTCCATTCTTAAGCTACAAAGGTTCCTTCTGGGCGCGCATTTCTTTATGGAAACCGACCAAAAAGCTCTTACGGCTATGCAAAGTAAGGATTTGAAGAGCTCGAGATCTACTCGTTATGCTATTGCTCTTCAGCCTTTCCATTTCACGGTGCGAGCTATCCGTGGTTCGGATAATGTGATGGCGGACATATTGTCTAGATGCCCACATGATTCCAGTTAAATCTTGTGTCCTAATTTTCCTGATACACTTTCAGACTTAGGTCTGTCCTTAATATCCTAATATGTTGTAATACAAATGTATTTGGATGATGTATAGATAATTTAACAAATTTGATTTTGTCCATCCATCAGTGATATGTTGCTAGTATAGCATTGTAATTCATGATATTTGTATATTGCTATAATTATAGTATTTAATAATGTTTGATATGATTGGTATTGCCAGCAACTTAGGTTTCTTTAATGGTACCCCCTGAGTTTGTTTGGCTTAAAGGAAATATTTTCTCCTATGTTGGGAGATCATTTGTATCCTCTTCAGACGCTTTATTTATGCGTCTATTGTACCTGATATTAGGTTCATTCTTTCACGAGCGCATAACTGATAATCGATCTATCTTGCTCATGAATATATTTGAAAAAAAAATGTATCTTTTTTTTAACAGGGGGGGTGTAGTAATATGTTGCTGTCACTTTCAATGGAGTTTCAAACATCGATCTATTGGTCGTATATTTTTTCATCCTAGTTAGGTGAATAATTGGGTCTTTGCTTGCGATGTCAGGTTGATTTGGGGTTATCTCCCTTTTGGGTCATTGTGTTAAGTTCAAAGGTAAAACAGTTTGGGCGTATGCCCATGCGCAGGTTTTTAAGCGCGAAGTTAAGTTAGACTTCCGGCAAGCCGGGAGGTCCTGGTTTCGGTAGGGACAAGAAGTCCATTGTGTTTTTCGGGGAGAAACTTCGAAGTGACTTCCATGGCAGTTTCCCCTCAGTGAATCTCTGTGCGTTGGAATGACAGCAGAGTTCCTTGTTAGGTTCTGTGGATTCGGTTACAGGTAATACCGACTTTTTCCATTATTACGCTTTTCGGTGGCAGAACATGTTAGAAGATTACCTAGTCTGTGAACTGCCGCTCACCGGTCCTACATTACAGAACTTATATTTTGTGCTCAAGGTAGCCTTCCAAGACTATTAGTCTTCATACCATCCAGAAATCCAGTTACGAAGTTATATTGTGGGAGCCGCAGATTAACGGCATATTTATGTTCACATAAGCATTACTGCAGGGTTGATGGTAACCTGCTTATCAGAAGTACACAGCCGACGTCAGAACGAGGCCTGTGTTTTCGGCTAATATACTACAGCCTAATAAAGTGCAATTGGCGGGGAATGCCCAGTTGTACCTATATGTCAAGGTGATTAAGGTATCTGACGCGTTTAGTCAGAGATACCAAGGCGGCATTTTTGAACTGTCATTGAATAACACTATTATTGACCATGCACGAATATTGGAATGTTTACCAGCCCTTTGAATGCCTGATGTATTATTTACGATTTCCGGTCAGCATGACCTTGTTTACACTGACTGTTCCTGTTGATACTACTATGTGTGTTTCCGTCAATAAATGTCTGAAATGTGCCAGCAGTGTTTCAAGCATCCTTGACTACTGCATGTGAGTGTTTGGGTGGCATTACACAACCTATACGAGCCTAAACACATTCGCCTTCATTTGCACCCACACTCCACACATCATACGCAAGTCTACACACCTAATAACATGTACGCTGTCTTGTGAGTGATCATCTCTACAACAGAACGAAAAAGACAGTTACATACATTCAAAATGATTAAATCAACTTTATATTTCTCTTTATACAAGTAAAAATTGTAGTCATCAATTATGTTTTAACAGTTATAAAAATGAAAAATTCTTTAACAAACAATAGTCATCATCGAGTGATGTTATGGAGTTAAAAACTGGATAGTTCACTTGGCAGCTTTTATGTTTCTACTTAGCTGCCAATGAGTTTATCTGTTCTGCTCCAGCTGATATTTGGTTCTTTGTAGATGGATGACTGGATCATACTCGTCACTGGTCAAGTTTGAAAGTTGTAGCACGCTCCAGAAAGTGTCATGGAGCAACTATCAAGCTGGTCCCGCGTCTGTAAGACATTGTCTGATGATGGTGTCTAGCGTCGACTTCAGGCCACTTATACCCTCATTTGTTCCAGAAATAGTACCCTCAACTGGTACCACTAAGCCAATCTTTAGGCCCATAGACTGCTGGCACAGAGAAATAGTTTAAGGCAGCTTGACGATGCCTCTTACACGTGGTCTGGGGTGTTGTTATTTTAGCAATAAGTTCCAACTTTGACTTTGTGTTAAAGTTTCGTCAGATTCTGGTTTTCCATGTTAAAATGGGAGAGTTTTCTTAAGTCATCAATATGCACAAACAAGGTCCGGTCTGGTAAATGAAATCTGCTGCTATTCTTATCTCTGGCAAAGTCTGGTTGCTGCCATACAAGACGCCACCAGGCGTGATGGCCAATGACTGCTTTGACAGTCGGCACCTAAGGATCAAAGAAGAAGAAGAATGAAGATGATTGATTGTATATTAGCGTGTAGTGATCTGGCTAAAATGTGTTCAGAACAAAAACTTAATGAGATACGACCTAATTCTCTCATCTTTTATTTTTTTCCCCTATCACAGCAAGTTTTTTGCAGTGTTACGAACATGTTTTCTGGACAGAGCGTATCTTGCGTCATAGGATCAAAATCTATAATTCTCGCCGTTGGTACGTCGGTCACATCTAAGGGATGCAACTGTGGTTGAAAGTTAGATTAATTGTATTGTTTCCCTTATATGTACTCTCCCGAAAATAGTAACACTCAACGAAGAAAAGTGTAGAACACAGTTTCTCAACATCAAACGGCACAAAGACATGCACAGCGTCAGTCACAACGAGCAAATCAGTCTGATTGATGCAGAATTTATCACTGGCAGTAATAAGGTAGAACGAGTCTTAATTCCTAGCATTGTCTTAGAACCGAGCGAGCGCAGTTTGCCATTTAGGATGCGACGTCGTCAATTCCCAGTGATTTTAGCATTTGCAATGACGATCAATAAGGCGCAAGGACAATCTTTTGATCACGTATGAGTTTTCCTTCCTGAACCTGTTTTCGGACACGGTTAGCTCTATGTTGCCTTCACCCGAGGAACAAATCATGAAAACTTGAAAGTTTTTGTTAAAAACTCTTTTTATCAGGAAACATTCTTTGAAACAAATCCACGCACTTTCACAAAAAATGTTTGTTGCGTGATAAATTCTCGCAACATCGTTTTATTTCAATATCTGTTTTATAACGCAAGGGCAACAACTGCTTGTAATTTATAGTCACTTTTCTCGGTAAGCATTTGTCTTCTCGCGTTGGTATCGAATGCAGTTAACTTTTGAGCTGTGGTCATTTTTGCGCTGGACTGCGCATGACTTGTCTTGTTGTTTGTCGATCGGTTTCCGCCCACCACTAGTGGGAGTGAGCGATTTCGATTCATAGCCTGTCTCCGAAAGTCGTCGTCACGAGATGTTCTTTCCCAGCTCACATGTCGCTGCATTGTACTGCATCGGGTGATGCATGTACCAAGGACCATTACTTGCTACTTTGTTAAATGAACTAGGTTTAGAAAACCTTTATTATCTAGAGGATATTCTTGAGGACATTATTTATACTTCGGCAGACGTGTCTGTCTTGCTGAAGTCAAACTAAGGAGAGTGAACTGATCTCATACATCTGGTTATCTCCTGGCTGTTATAGAAAAGGATGGAGTTGTTCACCTGACTACATTTACAGCACTTTGAAATATAACATGCATCTGACTCATCATTGTAATGCTGTCTACCGTTTATTGCTGTATTGAATGTTGCTGTGATAATGACTGTTTGATGTGCCTACACATTTGCGTAACCATTTTGTCACTGTGGCGTCCACAATAAATAATGAAGAAAAACGTCAACGGCTGTTTCAAGACTCATTGACTTTATACGTCGTGAGTTTACTGACGTCCTATGTGGATTGCCCTGTTATTGTTGCATGAACATTGTTTTGACTGAACACATCTACACACTACACAAAACCAGACATGCGGATGCCATCCATCATCATATGGCATCACGCATCATTTGGTGGCCATAAGCTGGTTTGATTCTGGTACTAGCAAACACGGGGTCCCTTACCCACTTCATTTTCAACAAGAATTCATCAGCATCCTTCAAGAAATTAACATTCTTCAATACAGTCAACATCTTCAAAATTTTCAAAGTACTCGGCGTTGCCCGGTAAAAGTCAAAATTTCAATTTTTTTTGACGGAAACACGAATTTGACAGTACCCGGCGTTGTTACATGTTGCCGGATAACTCGGACTGCTGTTATCTTTTACGCAAGTCAAGCAAGTTGCTGCTGTCAAGGTTCCAGTGCTGTCGTTTTTTGAGAAGGTCAAGTGCCGGTTGAAGCGGGTTGTTTTCTGAAGAAGGCCAAGTACCGATTTCCATCAACTTACTTTTGGATTAGAAGGTCAAGTGCCGAAAAAACTCAACACACAGTATGTCAGAAGCTCTTGTACCATCGTGTTAGCAGTGGAAGCAGTTCAGATGTGCCATCATCGTTGGAGCTTCGCTCTTTAGGACGTTGATTGACATCCGTTTTTCTGCTGTTCTACGATTGGAAGCCTTTAAGTTAAGTGGCCTGTTTGTATGTAAACTGTGCCCTTATACTTCTGCTGAGTCTTCTGTGTATCATCTCATTCTATATGTTATATGTCTATATGTTATTTGTATATTTATATGTTTATATTTCAGCGGGTTCTCGGTTGGGTGGTGTCTCCGTTAGATTATGCCACGTCATAGAGGTCGTCTATTGTGAGCGTTTTCTGTAGGGTTTGCAAATTTCCGATACTGGAATTTGCTAAGCGACTTCTGTTGCTATTTATGTTAGTTGTGATGACATGTTTTAATATTGTTGTCGTTATTATTTCGCATTCTTTAGTTTTGTTTGATTTGTTTGTATTTGTTAGCCTCATCTTGACTATATTTTAGTTTCATACAACATTTTTGTTTATACACTGTGGTGTCATGTATTTTGTTTAATTATAGCGCAGATATCGTCACATTTTTTGTGATATTTCATTAATTTCTGCTTTATTTTTAGTTGATTTCTGCGAAAGTTTTTGTATTGTTGCTGATCTTTGTTATTGTTTACATTGTTATTGTTTACATTGTTTGTATTGTTTACATTTTCAATGTTTACATTCTGCATGTGTTTACATAGTCATTGTTTACAGTTATAGTAATTAGTTAATGGGCTATGCTAATGCACTGTTACTACTATACTGATGATAAATGAATGATGAATAGTGTCGTGCACTATTGAATGAGAAGTGCACTTATGATCAAGATTTGAGTGCTGATATTTCATATACAAGTTCTTTGATTGGAGACTTGTTTCCCACAGAGACTGGGATAATATAAGGTGATGTGAATATACAAGTGCTTAATTAAGACTTGTTACACTTAGGTTTGAAATAAATTAGTTAATTATTTCAGGTTTTGGACTCATATGTTAGACAACATGTCTACATTTGAGCACTTTATTGAGCAGGGTAAATTGCTTGGGAAGACTGGTGATAAGTTAGAAGAATTTGCAACTGCTCGATATGATAAAGCAATGGAAGCTGAACAAAAGAAACTGCATATGGAAGCTGAACAAAAGAAACTGCAGATGCAGGTGGATGAAAAGAGATTCCAAATGGAAATGGAAAAACAAAAAAGGGAATCAGAAGCTGAGGAAAGAAAGCTACAGCTAGAGGCTGAGAATAAAAGACTTGAAAAAGAAGCTGAAAATAAAAGACTTGAAAAAGAAGCTGAAAATGAAAGACTTCAAATGCAGGCTCAAGCTGAAGAAAGGAAGTTACAAAGAGAGTCTGATGAGAGGAAAGCAAAAATGGAACATGAAGAAAAACTCTTAGCTTTAGAGTTGGAGAATTGAAATTGAAATTGACGAGCATGAGTAATGGTAATGATTCAAACAAGGGTTCATCTTCTGGTAAGGCTAATAATGATACTTTTAAGATTAAGTTACCAACATTTAGTCCTTCCAGTGATGACATAATGTTCTATCTGGACAGATTTGAACAAGCATGTACAGCTCATAACATAGACAAAGCAAAATATGTTTATCAGTTATCAGGGATACTGACAGGTAAAGCTCTAAGTATATTAAATATGGTGGATGAACCTGACAAGAACAATTATGAGGTTGTCAGGGCCGCTTTGTTAAAGAAATATCAGCTTAACGAAGACGGCTATCGTCTACAATTTAAAAACATGTTACCTGAAAATGGAGTTGAATTCTCCGAGTTTATTGCAAGAATACGCATTACTTTCTCACGATGGGTTGAACTATCTAAGACGGAAAAAACTTATGAAGGACTTATGGACTTAATACTTAGAGACAAAGTCATGTCGTCTGTCAATGAGTCTTTCCTTGCTTTCCTTCATGAACGTAAACCTAAAACAATAAAAGAAATGGAAGATTTCTGTTGCCAATACGTAACTGCGCACCCACACATAACCATGGGTAACTCTAAGGTGAAAGAAGGTTTACCAGTTGCTTCGGCAGCTCCGTATGGTCAAAACTTTGCTCGTAGATCCCAACAAAATTTTGATAGAAAGGGCAGCGGTAATTTCTGTCAAAATCATGGAAACCAATTTCATGGTGATTCTTCTTCGAAGAATTGGAGACAACCTGATAGTGGTCGTTACTATCACCCTAATAATTATAAGCATTTCAAAAGAGGATATGGTAATAGAGGTTATTCCTGCCGAAGACCTCAGAACCAAACAAATAGATGTTCGCATCAATGTGAACATGATAGTAATCGTGGAAACTGGTATTCGAACCAGGATAACAATTACAATAGAGACAATAATAACTGCAGAGATAATAATAACTCTGATAACTTCAGAGGTAATAATAGTCGGGGTAGATCTCAACACAAAAAAAAAGAGATATCAGCAGGCTAATGCTGTACAACAGGAAACTGAGGGAGCCTGTAATCATGTTGTTGATAGTAAAAACTTTGACGCTGTCACTAGTTCTGCTTTTGACTTTGAGAGAGCAAACAAATGCCCCCAATGCAGTACTTTATTCGAACCGGGTACCATAACTACTTTGAGTTGTGATCACCCACTTCCCGCTCTTCCTGCTGCTGTTGCGCATGACGGGAGGGGTTCTTTAATTCTACATAAGGGTCTTGTTAATGATACTCCGGTCTCACTACTTTTCGATTCCGGATGCACCACTATTGGTGTTAGACAATCGCTTGTAGATACATCTTGTGCTACAGGAAGGGTTATTAAATGTGTCACATTTGGCGGCACTCTAGAAAAATATCCTACTGCTGTAATTCGCATTGCCACTCCTTTCTTTACTGGAGATGTGCATGCTTGTCTCTTACCTAATCCTATTGCGGACCTTATTATTGGTCGTATTCACGGAGTTAGGGAGTGTACCCCACAGCAGATTGCTGCTTGGGAAGATAATAACATGCAAGCTACAAATGCAGTAGTTACAAGAGCACAAGCTCTACAAACACCCGAAACTTCACTGAATAGTGATAATGAAGTTGATAGCCAAGATAGTCACTTAGTAATTACTCGTGACTCTTTCATAAAATTGCAAGAAGAAGATCCTTCTTTAAAAAAATTCTTCGTTCTTGCGAAGAAAGGTGATCCGAATCAGGATACAAATAGAAAATCTTGGATTGCAATGAGAAACGGCGTACTTGTACGTATGGTACAAGATTCGACTACGTCGGCACATTCGCAAATTCTTGTTCCCAAGAGCATGAGAGTCCAAATATTGCAACATGCTCATGACTCGCAATGTGCTGGACATATGGGTTTTGCCCGTACGAAGTCGAGAGTCCTTGCGGCTTTCTTTTGGCCTTTTGTCAATAAGGACATTCGTATTTACTGCCGATCATGCAAGGTATGTCAGGAGGTCAAATCTAGAGGACCACGACATGCTGCGCCTATCCAGGCTGCTGACATTCCTATTCGGCCGTTTCAGAAAATGGCCATAGATATTATTGGCCCTTTTAAGGTCAAGTCGGCCAGAGGACATCAGTTTATCCTTACATGTGTCGATATGTGCACACGTTGGCCAGAGGCTATTCCTCTTAAGAGCATATCTACTACAGATATCGCAGATGCTCTTTGGTTGATATTTTCTCGCTTGGGGTTCCCCAGAGAAATATTGTCAGACCATGGCACTCAACTCATATCTGACACTATGTCACAGGTAATGTCTACCTTACATATTGAACGATCTCTCAGTAGTATCTACCATCCTATGTCTAATGGGTTAGTTGAGCGTCTGAATAGAACGCTCAAGACTTTGCTTGGTAAGATAACTGAAGATCATCCTCAAGATTGGGACAGGGTTTTACCCGCGGCTCTCTTTGCCTATAGAAAAGTCCCTAATGAACACACAGGATTTTCTCCCTTCGAACTTGTCTTTGGCGCGCGTCCACGCGGCCCTATGTCTTTATTACACGATCTCATCACTGCCGATGATATTAGCGATGAAACTCAATCCTCATATGAGTATGTCATTGCTCTTAGACAAAAGATCATTGAGGCATGTAAGCTAGCAACTGCTTCATCAGAAATTGCTAAAGAGAAGGCAAGGCAGTTTGCTAACAAGAATAGATGTCTACGACAACTTTGTCCAGGTGACAAAGCATTCGTCCTACTCCCCAGTAGGGAAAATAGACTTCTTATTGCATGGAAAGGTCCGTATGCAATAGTCTCTCGGATTTCCGATGTTGACTATGTGGTCGATATTGATGGAAAGCATAAAACTTTCCACATAAACATGCTTTCGGAATTTCACGAACGTCCGGACTATTTGCTGCCTATTTTCCAGGCAACGGATGATGCTCCTGCACCTCACGGTCATTATTCATCCCTGTCTGTCATTCAGGATGAGGAACCTACCTTCTCTGATGTCAACCTTCCCCTTCCAGTGGTTCCATTACATTCCACGGAATCTTGGAAAAACGTTTCTGTTTCTCCTAATCTTTCTGGTGACGAACATCGACAAGTCTCGTCGATGTTACAAACATTTCAGGATGTTCTCACTGACATTCCTGGACACACAGATGTCATAGAACATGACATAATTCTTACCGACAATAATCCAATTAGGGTTAGGCCGTATCCTATTCCTATACACTTTCAGTCGCAAGTGGAAAAGGAATTGGATGAAATGATTCAATTATATATAATTGAACCATCGACTTCACCATATTCTTCTTCCATGGTTATTGTCCGGAAGAAGGATAAGAACATACGAATTTGCGTTGATTATCGCAAATTGAATCAGGTCACAAAGTTCGACGCTGAACCGATGCCTTTGTTAGAAGATCTACTGATTAGACTTTCTAATTCTAGATTCTTCACTAAACTTGACTTGTCTAAAGGTTATTGGCAAGTGCCTTTAGCAGAGCATGCCAAACCTCTTACTGCTTTTTCTACACCTAGGGGTCTATTTCAATGGAATGTTATGCCTTTTGGTCTCATGAACGCCCCTGCCACTTTCGTTCGCATGATGCGTCGAATTCTGTCACATCGTTCGGATGTCATCGCATACTTAGATGACATCTGTCTCTTCAGTGATACCTGGGAAGATCACTATTTAGGGTTATATGACTTACTGTCCACTCTACGTGAGAATAATTTGACAGCAAAAACCTTCTAAAGCTTTTGTTGGTTTTGGTGAAATCTCTTTCCTGGGTCATCGTGTTGGTCATGGTCTCTTGAAGACAGAAGACCACAATACTTCCAAAATACTGAACATCTCTGTTCCTAAAACGAAGAAACAAGTTAGGAGTCTCTTAGGTTTAATTCAATTTTATGGGAGATTTATTCCAAATTTATCTTCGATCATGGCACCTCTATCAACATTGTTGAAGAAAGGTTCGCCTAATCTGGTCCGTTGGTCTGAAGAATGCCAATCTTCACTAGACCAAATCAAGAATATATTTTTCTTCTCCTCCCATCTTAAGATTACCTACTCTTGATAGGACTTTTGTTCTTCGGAGTGATGCTTCATCCACTGGGATTGGAGCAGCACTGATGCAAGAATATGCAAATACTCTGCATCCTGTTATGTACATTTCTAGAAAACTAAATGCGGCAGAGAGGAACTACTCGGTTTTAGACCGTGAGTTGTTAGCGATGGTTTGGTCAATTCTAAAGCTACAAAGATTCCTCCTGGGCGCACATTTCATTCTAGAGACTGATCAGAAAGCTCTTACAGCTATTCAGACTAAGAATTTGAAGAGTTCGAGATCCACTCGATATGCTATAGCTCTTCAACCTTTTCACTTCACGGTACGAGCTATCCGTGGTGCGGATAATGTGATGGCTGACATTTTGTCTAGATGCCCACATGACTCCAACTAATACTTCTGTCCTATATTCTATATATTACAGAGTCATAACACACCTATATTTCTACAATAGATTAGCACATCTGTACTTACTTTATATGTACACACTATCGTGCTTTGTTGTCATCTTCTTCTGTTCGTTTTTTAAAATGATAGAGGAGGACTGAGTAGTTAATATAAGGGCCGTTAGTTTACTAAACAGCCACAATTATTAATAATGTATTGTACCTTATGAAGCATATTAGTTATTAATTAGCATTATATTGCTTGTACTTTCTCAGAATGTCATTGTTGAGCTGAGGACTTACCTTACGAGTTCTAGATTGTGTACTTACCCTCGGAATACCAGAGCATATGTCCTGGATCGTCATGTAGTTTAACTTTACTATGTACTTATGTCATTACATGTCAAAGAATGTACTATTTAAATTTTCCTATCAGATTTGTACATCCATTTTTAAAGACAATATTAGAGTATGCTGTTTAATGATGATTATAGTAACTTGCATACGTATATTGTGTTTACATGCTAACGTGATGTGTGTTGGTGACACCTCCCCGATGTGAATATTTTTTGAGACATATTTATTTTTCTGTTGAGGTATATCCTCACCAGACACTCTATAATTAGCCTATTGTTTGGCAATTTAGTTAATTATCAGCGCATAATTCGTGCGTTTTGAGCCGCTTATCGCTTGCTCTTTGATATTGAAAAAAAAATATGTTCCACATTTTTTTTTTATCGGGAGGAGGTGGTGATATGTTGCGTGATAAATTCTCGCAACATCGTTTTATTTCAATATCTGTTTTATAACGCAAGGGCAACAACTGCTTGTAATTTATAGTCACTTTTCTCGGTAAGCATTTGTCTTCTCGCGTTGGTATCGAATGCAGTTAACTTTTGAGCTGTGGTCATTTTTGCGCTGGACTGCGCATGACTTGTCTTGTTGTTTGTCGATCGGTTTCCGCCCACCACTAGTGGGAGTGAGCGATTTGGAATGGCGAAAGAGATGCCTCGTTGAAGAGGGGATCTCCGCTATTTTTGTTCTGTCAGGGATGTGTAGTCCTCTTATGGATATTTCGTTTAGTCGAGATAATACCTCTAGTGTTTTCCCACATGTCGGGAGGCGTGATATTTCTGTGTATTTCATGAAAGCAAGGTAAATTGACTTTTTCATTAACTCTATCGATTTTGGGTCGTGAGCGATTTCGATTCATAGCCTGTCTCCGAAAGTCGTCGTCACGAGATGTTCTTTCCCAGCTCACATGTCGCTGCATTGTACTGCATCGGGTGATGCATGTACCAAGGACCATTACTTGCTACTTTGTTAAATGAACTAGGTTTAGAAAACCTTTATTATCTAGAGGATATTCTTGAGGACATTATTTATACTTCGGCAGACGTGTCTGTCTTGCTGAAGTCAAACTAAGGAGAGTGAACTGATCTCATACATCAGGTTATCTCCTGGCTGTTATAGAAAAGGATGGAGTTGTTCACCTGACTACATTTACAGCACTTTGAAATATAACATGCATCTGACTCATCATTGTAATGCTGTCTACCGTTTATTGCTGTATTGAATGTTGCTGTGATAATGACTGTTTGATGTGCCTACACATTTGCGTAACCATTTTGTCACTGTGGCGTCCACAATAAATAATGAAGAAAAACGTCAACGGCTGTTTCAAGACTCATTGACTTTATACGTCGTGAGTTTACTGACGTCCTATGTGGATTGCCCTGTTATTGTTGCATGAACATTGTTTTGACTGAACACATCTACACACTACACAAAACCAGACATGCGGATGCCATCCATCATCATATGGCATCACGCATCAATGTTATCATGAAAGAACTTTTATATTGAATTAAAAAATATTTTAAAAATATATTACAGTTTTTGATTTACTTCCGTCATTATTGACGGGTTATTCCTAGTGTTTTCATAATTTGAAAGGCATCAGTTAGTTAGTCTCTAGTTCAGCCATTCTCAACCTTTTTATCCTGGAGACACCCTTGAAATCAGGTCTGAGGGAACCCTTGCATGTTTTTTTTTTTAAATTAACTACTGTAATTGTTTTTGTTTTTTGTTTTTTTGACCTGAAAGTCTTATTACAAATTATAATCTACAAAATGCTAATGAAATATGGTATCTGGAAGAGTGAACACGGTCCTATCGCGCAGCACTGCTACATGAAGGTGCTCGGCCATTGCTCAATACTGTAACATCTCCCGACGTGCAAGTTAAAAAAAAAACGACGTTTATTATTTTCTTTTCAGTCACGATCTCTCGTGGAAACCAAGGTTTCGTGTATCCCCGGTTGAGAAATCCTGCCCTAGTTGATTACTACCTGAACTCTGTATTTCGGAAATGAACAAGTTTATACTTTGCGATTAGGTACTCGTGTGTTTGGTTGACTGGTGTTTGATGATTAGGTACTCGTGTGTTTGGTTGACTGGTGTTTGATCATGTGAGGAAAAAGAAGCAATGATTGGCTTGGAGAATAGAGGTTTGAAACAGTGAGTAAACTATTCTTTACTAGGCAGTGGACATGTGAAGAGAGTAGGCGAGAGTAGGCGTTTTGCAGAGGTTTTGCAGAGATAGCTATTCTGGTCAGGAGTTACTGTGTGCTTGTTTAAGATCGCTTGTCCCATTCTGCTCTAGTGGTTTCTGAGACTTGTTTCCGACAGAGGAGTTGCCTGTCGTGAGTTTGATTTGTAGAAAGTAGTATTACGTATATGAAATGTAAGCCTCTTGTTTAATGTGGCTGGTCGAGAGTTGATTGTTTGATGTCAGCCAGGTCTGTTGCTTGATAGGCGCAGAGACCTATATGAGTTAACCGACATTCTAATCTTGAATTTAAATAGTCCCTTTTCCCTCACTTCATCTTTTCGGTTGTTTTTTTTTTTTCATACTTATTATTTTGTCTCTACTACCGGTAGCGGTGACAGCCATTTTGATCTACTATGCATTCCTGTCAGGGGTAATCGCTTTTGTTTTGTTTAATTAAATTTTTTTTTTTACTAAGTACTCTCTTTCCCTTCTGTTCTTTTTTCGTCAGTCCTTGATGAAGGCCTTGTGGCGGTAATGGTGGTTTTTTCCCCTCATGGTTTGTTCTAGTAGGACGTATAACCTTTTACTTATTCTCTCCCTCAACTTCTCTTGAATTGATACAGCATTGTGCTAATGTTGGTGTGCCTCCTGTTATAAATCAGATCATCTTTTTCAGTAGTGACTAATGAGTGGTTACGTAATTCTTTATTCACGTCTGTTGTCAAATGTCGTCATTGCCCCTAGACGTCAACTGTTACATTGTCCATAGACGTCAACTATCATTTTCCATAGACGTCAACTGTTACATTGTCCCTAGAGGTCAACTGTTACATTGTCTCTAGAGGTCAACTGTTACTTTGTCCCTAGACGTCAAATGTCACATTGTCCCTAGACGTCCACTGTCACATTGTCCCTAGACGTCAACTGTCACATTGTCCCTAGACGTCAACTATCACATTGTCCCTAGACGTCAACTGAAACATTGTCCCTAGACGTCAACTGTCACATTGTCCCTAGACGCCAACTGCTGAAACTAATAAAAACTATAACTGTCTTGAAACGGAAATTGTTATTATTGATCATAATCGACATCGTTGCACTTCGGGCAAACCCATAAGGGCTCAGTCTCCCTCAGTAAATGTCGAAGGGTATGAATGCTATTTACTCCTGTAGCGCTAGTTGTATACACCCCGGTTCCATCATCTCGAACGTCCATCCCTGCTAGTCTTACGTCTGATGCCAAATTCTGACAATCTTAGACTTGTTGATTCATCGATTGCCTTGGCGTTCTATAATAGATGATCATTAATTGTCTTTAGTAACTCTCCCTTATCCATTTCCATTGCCCGTCCAATGTATCTATATTGCTGCCAATGTATATTCATGATTCTATATTTTATAGTGGTGTTTCTTCCAGTACTATCTTGTTATCGTTTTCAGCATTTATTCTCATTATCTTTGTTTTCTCCATCCATAATTTTTATTCTCAATGTGGCTATCTGCTGTGTACAGCCCTGTTTTGTCGAAAACGTGCTTGTTCATCTCTCAGTTGTTAGAACTATGGACTCTATCACGGGATTTACTCCACTTGCTACAATGATGGTCCAACAGTGGCCAAAGTTCAGAGTATCTACTCTTTAGCTAAGATTACTCTTGGCAGAGATGTGAATTGAAGAATGGTGCTTCAATTTTAGGGAGCCTCATAGGAATTTAAGAAATCAAGTACTACGGTGTATAGGGTCCAGGCCGTGTAAACTGTCTATCTTCCCAGACCTTCTATGAGGAGTAAGAATTTTATTTGTTTTGATTAACTCCCAACTGAATTAACTCAGTAAAATATTACTTTAAAAGATCTGTTATAGGTATTTAAAATGACTGAGACATACCGGTGCAGTTCACTCAAAATGACTGAATCAACTATAAGTGTGTGTGTGTGTGTGTGTGTGTGTGTGTGTGTGGGTGGGTGGGTGGGTGGGTGGGGGGTGTGTGTGTGTGTATGCGTGCGTGCGTGCGTGCGTGTGTGTGTGTGTGTGTGTGTGCACAAACCTAACAAAATTTAAAAATCAGTTATCGTTAACAATGTAAGATAAATAAGGTTGGGGTGTAATATGAATGTTCTTTAAAATTTCATCACGGGTAATGATCTAGATATGGTGTTAGAAAAAAATGTTCCTAAGTACTATCTTGTCTCTAGATAGATAGAATATTACTATTGTACCGTCAAGTATATCGTATGTAGTGGAGGTGCTTTATAGGGATGGCAACAAATTGTAACACAAATTGTTACAGAAACCACTGCTGAACAGGCACGTGAATGCTTTGGTGCATGTTTCTTTCAAAGGATCTTACTGCACCGGTGATCTCATGCCGATTACGTGGCTATTATATGTTACCGCAACAAGGTCTGAAAATCCAAGAAGGATGAATGCAGCAAATGTTTGCCCCATTCATATCATAACCCTCCACTCCCAAAGGAGCATAGGCCTTCAACAAACACATGCCAAGTCCTCCTGTCACGTAACATCATCTCAAGTTCTTTCCACGTTCTCCTCATCATTTTCACCTCTGTTTCCAGCTCTCTTCTCCATGTGCTTCTTGGTCTACCTCTGCCTCTCTTGCCCTGGGGGTTCCAGAACAAGGACTGCCTTGTAATGCTATCTACAGGTCTCCTCAGTGTGTGTCCAATCCATAGCCATCGTCTTCTTCTCATCTCTTGTTCCACTGGCACTTGTCTAGCTCTTGTCCTCAGTTCCACATTGGTAACCTTGTCAAACCATTTTAATCCCTCTATTCTACGCAAGCACCCATTTATGAAAGTCTGTAGCTTTTTGGTTGTTGTCTTTGTTGTTCTCCATGTCTCAGAGCCATACAATAGGACTGACTTCACATTTGAGTTGAAAAATCTTATTTTCGTGTTGGATCCGATTTCTCTTGATCTCCATATATTTCCCAATGCAATGAAAGTTCCTCTTGCCTTTTGTATTCTTATTTTGATATCGCTGTCTGTCCCTCCAACTTTGTCTATATTACTGCCAAGGTATGTGTACGATTCTACCTCTTGTATTGGTATTTCTTCAAGTTCAACCCTGTTATCATTACCTGCATTTATTATCATTATTTTTGTCTTTTCCCTGTGTATTTTCAGACCCAATTGCTGTGACCTCTCATCGAGTGTTTTCAATTTGTCCTGCATCTGATTACGGTTATGGGACAGAAGAGCCAGGCGTCAGCAAAATCCAGATCATCCAACTGCTTACCCAGAGTCCACTGAATTCCATTTCTATTGTGTGTTGTCGATGATCTCATAACCCAGTCTATTGCTAGTAAGAAAAGAAAAGGAGACAAGAGGCATCCCTGTCGCACTCCTGTTTTTATCCCAAACGGTTCTGTAAGCTGTCCTTCGTGAAGAACTCTATATGTCATGTCTTTATATGTTTTGTTTATTAAATTAATGATCTTCAGGGGAACTTCATAATGCCTCATCAATTTCCAAAGTGATTCTCTGTCTACACCAGCGGTGGACAAACTACGACCCGCGGGCCAGATCCGGCCCGCCAACCAGTTTTGACCGGCCCGCCAACCTGTTTTGGCCGGCCTCTTATTGTTGATTGAAGCCACACTCTTCACAATGAAATAACACACACATGTATGTTTGAAATAAATAATTACATGTCATATTTCAAATAACAAAACAAATTAAAACAACAGATTCATTATATATATATTTTTTTTACAGTAATTTACGTCCGAAGACTGGTATACATGTCTTGGCAAATGTGCAGGACAGTAGTTTGCCGATGCTTTCTGTACGTGGTTCATTATACAAGTATATGTAAAACTAAATCTCAGAACTTTTTTTTTTAAGGATTTTATAGGTCTGGCCCTCTGGTGTTACCCTTTACCATAATCTGGCCCTCGGCCAACCTTAGCTTGGCCACCACTGGTCTACACTGTCAAATTCCTTTTCGTAGTCCACAAATCCGATGTATTGTTGTGAATTCCATTCCAGAATTTGTTGAGCTATTATTCTCAAAGTGGCTATCTGGTCTGTACATGATCTGTTTTGTCGAAAACCTGCTTGTTCATCTCTTAGTTTCTTGTCTATGGACTCTTTTAATCTCTCGAGGATAATCCTGTTTAATCCTTTTCCTGGCACTGATAGTAACATTATTCCTCTATAATTTGTGCACTCTTGTAAATTTCCCTTCTTAGGCAACTTAACCAGATATCCTTCCTTCCATTCTGCTGGTATCTCTTTCTTTCCTCAGACTTTACCAAGTAATTTATATAACATCTCTGTAGCCGTGTCAATATCTGCTTTGATGGCCTCTGCTGGAATGCCATCAGGTCCAGACGCTTTTCCATTTCTTAGAAGCCTTATGGCTTTCTTTATTTCTTCCTTCGTTGGTCTTTCACCGTTAATTTGTAGCTCTTCTTCTGCTGGCTGGATGTCCGGGGGGGGTTTTGTGGAGCTGATCTATTGAGAAGGTCCTCAAAATATTATGTCCACCTCTTCATTTGCTCTTGTATATTGCTGAGTAGTTTTCCATTCTTGTCTTTTATGAGGCAACTTGTTTGCTTGTATTTCCCTGTTAGCTTCTTTGTGCTGCTATACAGTTCTCTCATATTTCCTTTGGCTGCAGCATCTTCTGCCTTTCTTGCCAACTGCTCAATATACTTCATCTTGTCTCTTTTGATACTTCTTTTTACTTCCTTGTTTGCTTCTGTGTACACTTCTAGAGCCTTGGCTTTGGAACTTCTGGTTTTGCTTGTGTTTAAATCTGATTTCTTGTTTTTTCTGTCTTTTATCTTATTGATGGTTTCTGTTGTTATCCATGCTTTTTGTTGTCGTTCCCTTTTCCCCAGTATTTCTTCACATGTCTCATTCCATACCGTTTTGACCTGCTGCCAATAGTCTTCTGTATTCTCTATCACTTTCAGCTGTTGGAGCACTTGGAATTTGTTGGATACTGTGACCGCAAATTTGTCTCTTGTTTCATGATTTCTTAGATGTCCTACATTAAATTGTTGTCTATAATTTTGCATTGTTGCATATCTCTTGAGTTTCATTTTTACTTTGGCTATCAGAAGGTGGTGATCTGAAGCCACATCTGCTCCTCTTTATACCTTTACATCCTGCAATGATGATCTAAACTTCTTGTTTATGCATATATGATCAATCTGATTTTCTGTTCTACTGTCTGGTGATATCCATGTTGCCTTGTGTATTCTGTCATGTGGTGCGTAGTTGGGGCAACAACTACAACAGTAGATTTTGCCAGGAATAGCCTATGAGATATTAGGTAGAAGGTCTCTAGAAATTGGCTCGTTAAGAAAGAATAAAGACCTATTCGAGATAGGGACAAGAAAACGGGAATGCGAATGCTTTCCACTTGACAGTGTTTTCTAATTAATTATGGAAAGAGTTCTGTTTCCCCACGACCTTAGCTTCTGCCCTTAGATCCCGTAACAGAAAAAGCCCCCAACCTCATCTGAGTAGAGAAATGTTCCTATAGGTGGATATGTAACACCGACAGCACGAGTGATACATTAACAAACTAGATAATGATCAAACGATCGTTGGGTTTATTAATGAAATATCCACACACATAGGGTTAGTAATGGTTAGAACGTGATGATGGTGAAAGATGATTTGCACAAAACACACAGATGAGATATTAAAATTGCAGTTAATTAAGTAGTAGTTAATCAAGAATGAACTGGTGTAAAGCGAAATGATGATGATGTGATATGATACGTGTTACCAAAATGGTGAGTAATCTACACAGTCCATGTGTCTCTAAATGCTTCGCATTGATATGATGATTCACATGTATGCATAAAATGTCCCAAGTTGTCATACGTTATGTCGAGTGGGGTATCTCTAAGTCGAAGACGTTCTGGTGAAAATTGTTGCCGGTCTGAGAACGTTGACGATTTATATATTTATATATGTATGTATGTATGTATGTATGTATGTATGTATGTATGTATGTATGTATGTATGTATGTATGTATGTATGTATGTATGTATGTATGTATGTATGTATATATAAGGGGATTGACATAAGTCTTGGGCCTGACCATGAAGGAGTCACAGGAGGAAGATGAAACTTGGCACATTTAAAGTTCATCATACAAGGGGATTGACATAAGTCTTGGGCCTGACCATGAAGGAGTCACAGGAGGAAGATGAAACTTGGCACATTTAAAGTTCATCATATTTGCACTGAATGTGGGAAGTACGCGTTTGTTTCTTCAATGGGTTTCCCGCTACGGTGCACGGCGCAATGTATCCTATTGACCGGATCTGCTGCTCCAAAAATTTGAAAAAACAATGGAAAAGAAGGAGGCCAGAGATGTAATAAAATTTCTGATGTTTCAGGGAAAAACACCTACAGAAATACACAGGGAGATGGAACCAGTGTTTCGTGAGTCTTGTCCTTCATATACTTCGGTAAAAAAACTGGTGTCAACAGTTTAAGTGCGGACGCTCAAATGTTGCTGATCTGCCAAGATCTGGTAGACCAGCCTCAGAGTGCAACGATGAAAATGCAAAAAGAGTGAAGAAAATCATTGACCAGGATCGAAAAATGACAATTGTAGAGATAGCTAGTAGAATAAAACTAAATGAAAGAACAGTTTACAGAATTTTACACAACAGACTGAACATGAAAAAAGTGTGTGCACGCTGGGTTCCGCGACTGTTGACACGTGAACAGAAGCAAACGAGGGTAAATTGCTGTCAACAGTTGCTCAAAAAGTGTCAGTCAAAAAATTTTTTGGAGACCATGGTGACAGTAGATGAGACTTGGGTACACCATTATGACCCCGAATCCAAAATTGCCAGCATGCAATGGAAATCCCCGGGCTCCCCAACACCTGTCAAGCCGAGAGCGCAGAAATCTGCAGGAAAAGTGACGCTGACTGTTTTTTTTTGGGACGGCAAAGGTGTCCTTTTGAAAGATTATCTGCCTCGTGGCAACACAGTTAATGGACAGTACTATGCAGATCTTCTCACCAAACTAAGAAAGGTTGTGACCAGGAAACGAGGGATAACGCGCACTCAAAATCTTCCTTTGCTTCAAGACAACGCGCCTTCTCACAAAGCACGGCTTGTGCAGCTAGCAGCCAACGATTTGAATATTGAAATTCTTCCACATCCACCATATTCTCCAGATTTGGCTCCATCAGACTTTTTTCTATTCCCAAATCTTAAAAAACTGCTAAAAGGAAATCATTTTGACAGCGTTGAAGAGGTTATACTGGCATGTGATGACTGGTTTAGTTTGAAAAATAGGGTGTTCTACTCCCAAGGTCTTTTCAAGGTCAAGCAGAGATGGCAGAAGTGTGTCAATTCAGACGGTGGCTATATTGAAAAGGATTAAACACTATACAAAATTTCAGCTCTCTGTGACATGTCCTTCATGGTCAGGCCCAAGACTTATGTCAATCCCCTTGTGTGTGTATATATATATATATATATATATATATATATATATATATATATATATATATATATATATATATATATATATATATATATATATATATATATATATATATATATATATATATATATATTTCTTCACTGTTTGAGAATATTTCTGGAGTGTTGATCAACAGTTAATAGCTGTCATATTAAAAAAAGGTCTGTTGCCTAATCTCCCGAGGGTACTGGCCAGACTGGATATCTTCACGAAATGTTAGTGATATGTAGACTCATTATCTTGCGTATGTAGTCGTGATTCATAAAATATACTTTAGAGTCTGCTTCATAGAATGCGCTTAATGTGTTGCACTTGGTATAAATATGAGATTCCACTTTTGAGCTCTTTAGCTTGACTCCAGGTAATAAGCTTTCGATTTGAACTTGTGAGTCAGCAGTATCTGGTGACGAAAAATGCGGCGTCCACCTTCTGAATTGTGGGTGAAAAAAATATTTCTTTTTAATTGAGGAATGAAAGATGTCCTATGGCGAATTCTGCTAGCCAAATGTCCCTTTTTTTTTTTGATAACTTATTTCTGGTTAGACGTCAGACACGTTGCGTGTAGACTCAGACTTCTGATGAACTGAAAACACACAAAAGTCTTCGTATGTTTTCACACTTAACATCACTGGTTGACTTTCATTTATACTACTGCTCATTATTGATCTATCTCTGTGTTCAATTCTAATGATGTTAAATATCTTGTGCATGAGAGTGTGTGCGCGTGGGAGACTGTGATGATGATGAAGGTGAAATATGAACTATTAATTACCTCCAATCATACTATCATCTTCTAGGAAAATCTTCTGATTTTATTAATCAGTTATGAAAAGAATTAATTGAAACTCTATCTTTTGCACATTTTAGCTGTGAGGTTAAAACAAACAAAGAATAAGAAAATGTATTAATAATCTGTATAAGATCTACTCTCTTATGTTATCTAAAGAAGCACAGAAAGCACTCATTGAATGGGAAGCTGTTGGACCCAGAATAATAACAGCCACTTTTAAAAAGCTAAAAAGAAAATAAATGTAAATGACATCCAATGTTATGCACCAACTAATGACAAAGAAGAGTCGGTGAAAGAAGCATTTTATACTAGATTACAGGAAATTATGGATAAAGTAAAAAGAAGAGACATCACAATTTTGATGGGTGACATGAATGCAAAGATAGGTACAGTCAATACCGGATTTGAAGAAGTCATGGGAAAACATGGGCTAGGAATAATGAATAAAAATGGGGAACTATTCTCAAACTTCTGTGCTTCAAATCAACTGGCTATAGGAGGAAGCATGTTTCCCCATAAGAGAATACACAAGGCAACATGGATATCACCAGACCATAGAACAGAAAATCAGATTGATCATATATGCATAAACAAGAAGTTTAGATCATCATTGCAGGATGTAAAGGTATATAGAGGAGCAGATGTGGCATCGGATAGCCTTCTGATAGCCAAAGTAAAAATGAAACTCAAGAGATATGCAACAATGCAAAATTATAGACAACAATATAATGTAGGGCATCTAAGAAATCATGAAACAAGAGACAAATTTGCGGTCACAGTATCCAACAAATTCCAAGTGCTCCAACAGCTGAAAGTGATAGAGAATACAGAAGACTATTGGCAGCAGGTCAAAACGGTATGGAATGAGACATGTGAAGAAATACTGGGGAAAAGGGAACGACAACAAAAAGCATGGATAACAACAGAAACCATCAATAAGATAAAAGACAGAAAAAACAAGAAATCAGATTTAAACACAAGCAAAACCAGAAGTTCCAAAGCCAAGGCTCTAGAAGTGTACACAGAAGCAAACAAAGAAGTAAAAAGAAGTATCAAAAGAGACAAGATGAAGTATATTGAGCAGTTGGCAAGAAAGGCAGAAGATGCTGCAGCCAAAGGAAATATGAGAGAACTGTATAGCAGCACAAAGAAGCTAACAGGGAAATACAAGCAAACAAGTTGCCTCATAAAAGACAAGAATGGAAAACTGCTCAGCAATATACAAGAGCAAATGAAGAGGTGGACAGAATATTTTGGTGACCTTCTCAATAGACCAGCTCCACAAAACCCTCCCGGACATCCAGCCAGCAGAAGAAGAGCTACAAATTAACGGTGAAAGACCAACGAAGGAAGAAATAAAGAAAGCTATAAAGCTTGTAAGAGATGGAAAAGCGGCTAGACCTGATGGCATTCCAGCAGATGCCATAAAAGCAGATATCGACACGGCTACAGAGATGTTATATAAATTACTTGGTAAAGGCTGGGAAAAGGAAGAGATACCAGCAGAATGGAAGGAATGATATCTGGTTAAGTTGCCTAAGAAGGGAAATTTACAAGAGTGCACAAATTATAGAGGAATAATGTTACTATCAGTGCCAGGAAAAGGATTAAACAGGATTATCCTTGAGAGATTAAAAGAGTCCATAGACAAGAAACTGAGAGATGAACAAGCAGGTTTTCGACAAAACAGATCATGTACATACCAGATAGCCACTTTGAGAATAATAGTTGAACAAAGTCTGGAATGGAATTCACCACTATGCATCGGATTTGTGGACTACGAAAAGGCATTTGACAGTGTAGACAGAGAGTCACTATGGACATTGATGAGGCATTATGGAGTTCCCCTGAAGATAATTAATTTAATAAACAAAACATATGAAGACATGACATGCAGAGTTCTTCACGAAGGACAGCTTACAGAACTGTTTGGGATAAGAACAGGAGTGCGACAGGGATGCCTCGTCTCCATTTCTTTTTTTACTAGCAATAGACTGGGTTACGAGATCATCGACAACACACAACAGAAATGGAATCCAGTGGACTCTGACTAAGCAGTTGGATGATCTGGATTTTGCTGATGACTTGGCTCTTCTGTCCCATAACCGTAATCAGATGCAGGACAAATTGAAAACACTCGATGAGAGGTCACAGCAATTGGGTCTAAAAATACACAGGGAAAAGACAAAAATAATGATAATAAATGCAGGTAATGATAACAGGGTTGAACTTGAAGAAATACCAATACAAGATGTAGAATCGTACACATATCTTGGCAGTAATATAGACAAAGTTGGAGGGACAGACAGCGATATCAAAATAAGAATACAAAAAGCAAGAGGAGCTTTCATTGCATTGGGAAATATATGGAGATCAAGAGAAATCGGATCGAACACGAAAATAAGAATCTTCAACTCAAATGTGAAGTCAGTCCTATTGAATGGCTCTGAGACATGGAGAACAACAAAGACAACAACCAAAAAGCTACAGACTTTCATAAATGGGTGCTTGCGTAGAATAGAGGGATTAAAATGGTATGACAAGGCTACCAACGTGGAACTGATGACAAGAACTAGACAAGTGCCAGTGGAACAAGAGATGAGAAGAAGACGATGGCGATGGATAGGACACACATTGAGGAAACCTGTAGATAGCATTACAAGGCAGTCCTTGTTCTGGAACCCCCAGGGCAAGAGAGGCAGAGGTAGACCAAGAAGCCCATGGAGAAGAGAGCTGGAAAAAGAGGTGAAAAGGATGAAGAGAACGTGGAAAGAACGTGAGATGATGGCACGTGACAGGAGGACTTGGCATGTGTTTGTTGAAGACCTATGCTCCTTTGGGAGTGGAGGGTTATGAATGAAATGAATGAATAAGATCTACTAACCTTCTTTTCCCTTCGCAAAATCCTTTAAGAACACAATTCACCACAGAAATGAATTACTATCCACTCTAAATAAACACGTGTATTTAGGCTAGGCGTTTTAGGGATTTAATCTCTACCTCACAATGTAAAAACTGGACCGCTCTCTAGCGAGCTACACGTGTATATTATATCTCTAGAAGTCCAATGTGTGTTCCTTGGACCGGTGACGTACAACTCCGCCCATTCAACCAATACCTAAGAGACCCCCTCTGGTCACTCATTCTCAGGATCGCTCTTGTCCCCTGTCAGTCCAAAAGTGGGTGGGGTAATTCGCGACCAACTTTCGTTGTCTGGCTTGCCTGACAAACAGGTATTGAGATAATTGGCTGGCCAATGCAAATGTGCTGTCACATTAATCTCTGATTGTCTATCGCTCCGTGTGTTTTGGCGGCACTCTTTGTTACCTCCGTCCATTGTCGCCAGCATGCTAACATGTCCGCTCTGTGGCGCCGCCTATTGTATTACATGCCGGTTGCTTTAAACAGCATGAGACGTTATCACCTGGCCAAGCTGGGCGTCCAATGTGGTGACCCGTCGCTCGTAGCGGCCGAGCAACAAAGATAACAACAGTCCACAGAAATTGTATAATGCCCAGATGTCTGATTTGGATGACCAGATGTGTTTTCACCAGATCTATCACGATGCAATGTGGACGTCAAACGATGATGTCAGGTATGGGGACTCAATCAAAAGACTTTATTTTACCACCGATGAAAGAACAGATGCGGTTCTCTAGATACCGGTCGCGAGTAATCAAAACGATGAAATAGCAAATGTGGGATGAAAGAGCACAAATGTGGGAGAAAATAAAATACTAGAGATGTAGGAAAATATAGAGCTATAAGGCCTTGGCGCTCGTTTATCACTATTCTCTTATGTGGAAACATGCTTCCTCCTATAGCCAGTTGATTTGAAGCACAGAAGTTTGAGAATAGTTCCCCATTTTCATTCATTATTCCTAGCCCATGTTTTCCCATGACTTCTTCAAATCCGGTGTTGACTGTACCTATCTTTGCATTCATGTCACCCATCAAAACTGTGATGTCTCTTCTTTTTACTTTATCCATAATTTCCTGTAGTCTAGTGTAAAATGCTTCTTTCACAGACTCTTCTTTGTCATTAGTTGGCGCATAACATTGGATGACATTTACATGTATTTTCTTTTTAGCTGTTTCAAAAGTGGCTGTTATTATTCTGGGACCAACAGCTTCCCATTCAATGAGTGTTTTCTGTGCTTCTTTAGATAACATAAGAGCTACCCCTTCACTGTGGTGTGAACTTTCGTCTTCATGTCCTGAGGACAGCACCAATTCACTTGTGATGAGTTTCTTCCTGTCTACCCCCTTCCACTTTGTTTCACACATTCCTAGAACCTCGATTTTATATTCCCTCATTTCTGCTGCTACTTGTGCCACTTTCCCTTGTTCGTTTAATGTCCGAACATTCCAGGTGCCAAATCTGGAAGTTCTCCTAGAAGAAAGAAGGTTAGTCAGGAACACAGACTCCTTTCGGCTTTCTCTGTGTTGCATCATACGCCTCCCTGCGAGAGGACCTTCCACTGTCTTGGATGGCTGTGTTTTATTTTCCTTATTTGACTTGTCCATATTTGTTGAAGTTTTTTATGGTTTAAATTTTTTACAGGATGGGGTAACGAGCCCCATGCCCAACCTTCCTTAGTCGCATTCTACGACATGCGTGGCCGGGAACAGTGTTACTATTCTTTGCTCCCCTTTCGGGCCCCACACTAAACGTGTCTAAACGCCCTTACACTACGTAGACTCCTACCTTGGACAACCGTTGATAAAACTGGAGGATATAACAGCGATATCAAATTAATAATACAGATGGTAAGAGGTTCGTTCACTGCATTAGCAAGAACAACAGAACGTCAATTATCTAAACATCAACTGTCCGAACCAGCAATTATCCGAACGTGCGGTTATGGTTATGTTAACCAAGGTGATTCTTATGCCGAAGAAGAAGAGGAAACGGTAAGCGGGCCCACTAACGTGGAGGCCTTCTGTTGCGTGCATATTTTGACGCACATATTACAAAAAAATCGATATGGCTATTTAATATGGAAAATATATAGACATTCATTCATTTGTGTATGAAAATGCTTTCTATGGTAAAGCTAGATAATTCATGATTGATTTACACTTTTGATTATAGGAGTAATCGTTCTTGATATTGATTCGGCGCATGGATATTGCATTCATGTCCGTCCTTATTTGTTCGGGCCAGAAAGTAGATTAATTTGCTTATTATGTTTATGGCCTGAATTCATATGTATTACATATTATTAGTACAAGTAGAATCAGTCCTATATTGTATATTTTGGATGGGTAGGAAGGACTATATTCTGTTTATGCCGCGCTAGCGGAAGTATGGCTTGTCTTAACGAGTCGTGATGAGTTCCGATGTACCGTACAATGGCGGGTTACGCATTTCCCAAGGGCTGGTACATTCTTAAGTAAAAATGATTTATGAAGTGGTTTTTCTTCTGTAGGAGATGGTGTCTCTACTAGAGTTTGTGTTAGAGACTCTCCTAATGTACGGTATTATGTGTGATTCGGACTCCAGGTAATGCCAGACCCTATTTTTGATGATCTCATGTCGGTTAGACCTAGCTGGAATATTGTGCTTCGCAACGCTAGGGTCGTGTTTGTATCAACGAAGATGACGGGCTTCCATACAGCAGTTATGTCTACGTGAAGTAACTGGATTACTGTAGAACTGTATGGAGAAACCTTAGGAAATTATTTATATGCATTTCAAATTAACTTTGGCTTATATATACCCTCCTGTGAGTGAGTGAGCGACAACTCAGGAAGGCGGCCATGTTACATTCCTGTCATCATATTTTGTGGATCACTGTCCAGAGAACGGGTCATGGATCTTACTATTAGGACAGTGGCAAGGAGATCTCAATTTTGATAACAAAACCCCTTATCGTGGTTTCGTAATATGATATAGACTTTGAACATAAAGCAACTCCAGTTACTTACCGATCCGCCTTCACTGACGCGTTTAGTCAGATAGGGGATGCGGCCATATGAATAACAACATTGGAAGCTATTGTTGTACTACCCGTTATTTATGAATGTGTCTTGACATGGAATCTACTATGTATGCCTGCAAATTAAGATGTCAACATGTACTCATGATTTATGCGTTATGTCCCAGTGTGTGTGCGTCTAAATAAACTGTGAAAAAAAGATTCCAGCAGTCTACATTGGTGCTTTGTATATACAAGTGAATGAGTGCTTAGATTGGTCAGAACACGAACAGTCCACCATTCGCGTTAATCACACTCTACACTTCCACTCCATATATACACTATCCTGCGTCGGTTGAATTGACCAAGCTAAGGGCCTGCTCCCCATGGAGCCTTAGAGGGAAACTACTTCCTGCAGCTGTCTTTGCCTTCCCTAACTCAGGACTAGGGTGAGTTACCCATTTACAGCTGGGTAGACTGGAGCATGCCTGATATCAACAACCCTGTACACTACAGTGGACATATACAGTAGTGGCACCCCAAACAACAGGGACTTTACAGTAATAACAACATTCTACAGTGGAGAACTAGAAAGTCGACACTTTACACCTTCATAATTTAGTGGCACGGTGTGAATGACAGTCTGAATACAGTTCCACGGAGATACTGCTAGGGGCTGTCCTACAGTGAAAACTAACTTTTGTTCTAATAACATTTTCAAACTTTTTATGTGCTCAATAGACACAGTGTATGTTCATGAACCAAATTCCACAGTTTATTTTGTTAAAAAACATGTGGTTACCATGGTAACCAAAAAAAAAACATCCGCCATATTGGATTTTCACCACTTTTCGAGAGCTAAAAACTTATGTTTGCCATTGACCAATTTTTATCAAATTGCACACACATGTTGTGACGACTGACAATTAAAACAATTTGTCACATGCTTTTTTTGATAAGTTTAAAATTCTATTTTTAATGATTTTTAAAAAAAATTACACTTTATTTGTATGAAAAAAATGAAAAAAAAATATTTAAAAAAATATATCAAAGCAAATTACTAAAATATCAAAAAAAGCATGTGACAATTTAAAGGTACATATGTGTATTACATGCATGCCAAATTTCAGACTGATCTATTAGATAGTTTGTAAAAAATAACATTTTGTGTTAATAAAATGTTAGTTTTGAGAAAAATGCATTTTAGTCACCGAGTTACTTGTCTTGTCCAATATACTCCATTCTGGGAGGCTGAATGTGTTTAAAATTGTCCAGCACTATATGCTGCACCTCCTTCAGCTTCCTGCAGCTGCTCCTCTTGCCTTTATCTTGCCTAATTTTTCTTCTTTCCTTCTACATGGTAACCAAAAAAACAACCGCCATATTGGGTTTTTCACCAACTTTCAAGAGCAAAAATCTTATGTTTACCATTGACCAAACTTTATCAAATTGCACACACATATTGTGACTGACAATTAAAATAATTTGTCATATGCTTTTTTTTGATAAGTTTAAAATTCTATTTTTAATGATTTAAAAAAAATGCACCTTATTTGTATGAAAAAAATGAAAAAAAATATATCAAAGCAAATTACTAAAATATCAAGAAAAGCATGTGATAATTTAAAGGTATATACGTGTACTACATGCATGCCAAATTTCAGACTGATCTATTAGATAGTTTGTAAAAAATAACATTTTTTGTTAATAAAATGTTAGTTTTAAGAAAAATGCATTTTACTCACCGAGTGCCTTGTCTTGTCCAATATACTCCATTCTGGGGGGCTGAATATAATTAAAATCATCCAGGACTATATGCTGCACCTCCTTCAGCTTCTTGCAGTTCCTCCTCTCGCCTTTGTCTTGCCTCTTGCCTAATTTTTCTTCTTTTTACAAGTTTGTCAGCCTCATGTTTCTGGCTGTTGGCCAGACGTTTCCTCAGTCGCACCTGTCCAAGGCGTATTGAGTTTGTTCCAGATGCTTGACCACACAGCCTTTTTATTTCTGCACTGGCTGATGGACCAAAGTTGAACTCTCCAACGGCCACAAGGACACTGAATTTGGCTTTTTTTAATGACACAAATTTCCGCTTGCTGCAACGACTCCATATAACATTGTGTAGGCTTTCATTTGCATTTTGTGTAGCACCTAGCTGACATCGCTTCAGCAAATGCTGATCAGTAAGACGCTCATAAATAGGGGCTAAGTGCATATGGAGCAGGTTGTAGTCTAGCGGAGTGTGAACCTTGGTCTCGTGTGGTCCGGCAGCTTCTCCTTTGGCGATGGAAGCCTGATAGAAACACCAGGAGTCTTTGCCTGGCGGACACAAATTATGTTGGGGTTTGTCGTTTGTCGAATACCCATGGTAGAGAGAAGCCATGATGGCTTGTTTCATCTCTGTGGCTGTACTATGCTTGCGGATGGCCCTGGTGTAGTAAATACACAATTTTCGTATGGCATTTTGGGTTAGACGACCACGGCCATTTCCCCCAAGGGTGACTTTTTGTTTCCTGCAGTCAGTAATCAGTGTCCTCAGTGCAGTGCCTAATCGCTTTGCAACATGGTTGACGCACTCTTCTTTGGTTATATCAACTTCTGGTCCATACGGTTTGATGTCGCAGAGTCTGTTGTAGGCCTTGGAATCGCCATCTGATAGCAAAACAGTGTAGCGTAGCTTGTGATTTGCGACTGAACGAAGAAAGAGAACTTCACAGGCTTTTACCTCCATCATTCCGGCTGACCCTTCGTAATTACCGCAGCAGTCCTTCTGATGCTCTGCTTTCCATTTTTCAAATTTGTCAGGCAGATGTTTTAGTTGCCACTGTCCAGTAGTCTCACAGGTGTGACAGAAGGAAGACATAACATGCGTATCGATGACCATGCCAGTCAAGATGTCGATAACACTGCCAACACCTATCAGTGACTTATGACCTCTAGTTAGCCATGTTGCATCAAAGCTGACAGCGATGTCAATGACTTCTTTTTTATTAATGGTACGATGCTGACTCTTAGCGTGTTCAGCTCGGATGATGCTGACGGAACGTTGAAATACTGTAGAGTGCATGGTATCCAAATGATCAAAAATTTGATCTGCATATTTATGAAATGTTTTCTGGTGCAGGCCAGGGAGGTCTAGGTTCTCACAGAAGAGATTAAATGTATATGGGCCCATTCCAGACATGAGGGCACCAAGAACAGCAGATTTGTTGATTGCATGTCCACGAGGGCCGCGGCCTGCTGGTTCCCTCTCGGATGTGTACGTTCTAGAAATTGCTTTTTCACATGTGTGACACACAACTTCCAGGAAGAAAGAGAAACCTTTAGACTTGGTGTTGTCAGTTCTTGTTTGCAATGTGCTTTGCTTACACAAATTGCAACATACATTTTTAAGAAGGTTGTTGAAGAAAGAAATATCGACAATGGTTTTATACGTAGGTTTAGGCTGAGCGCAGACAGTATTATGAGATGCAAAATTCTTGCTCGTGCTCAAGCTAATTTTTATATCAGATCGACTTGGGCCAGGCACTACTGGATCTGCAATGTGAACCATGGGCCTATCGACTAGTGGGATGCAGAAATTCCACGTTGTTTGTGTAGGCCTATCAGTTTTTGTATTATTCACCGCTAATTCTGTCTTACCTTTACCACTAGTAGAAATCACATACTGTCGACGCAACCTGGCAGCAGATATTTGCTTTGATCTCTTACTTATTCTACCCATTTTGAAGTAATAGAACACAATTCACTGAAATTTAAACAAGAAAAATATCGAACTTGCAGCAAACAATAATTGTTGACTGGCGGAAATGGCTGTTGCTTCTTCCACATTTGCGCACGCAGCCAAAATGTTGTTATGACCAATCAAAACAGTTGTTTACGATTGTGTCTTCAATGAGTCGGGAATGAGGGAATGAGGTCACCACGTGACAACTCCTTATAAGGCAATTAGGGTAAAATTACGGAAATTTTCAAACACAATTCACTCAGAGCTATGAAAAAAAATAGTTTCGAATTTGCGATATTACGGCAGACAATGAAATTCCCTGTGTATCGATACCAAATAGTGCCCGATATGGATAGGGTAACTAAGGTATTATTGAGCAACAAATCTTGCTTTTTCGGCACAAATTTGCAAATCATAGCTGGGGTGGGTACAGAAAATATGCTTTTTGATGCATCAAATGCATTTTTTATGTTATAAAATCTTGCTTATTCGATTCCTCGATGATTATTTAATAAAATAAGCTCAAAAGTAAAAAATCGATATTTTGTACGTAAAATCGAGTTTTCTCTACCGGGGATATATATAAATATGTGGTGTCTGCCCATGCACACCACATGTTAGATTTATTGAGTTTGAGTTAGTGCTGATAAATGCGGCACTATTTGGGATATTGAAAATAAGGCGCACCGGAAAATGACAGAGAGTTGTTGTTGATATGTGAATGGCCAAGGTGAAGAAAAACCTTGAGCTTTGTGACAGCTGTGTTTTGGCTGTGTTTTTTGTGTTCCATTGGGAACATATTGCGAAGTGTTCACCTTTCTAAATGGATGTGGTTTGTATAAGAGAAGGAATACTCTTGAAATAAAATTAATATGTGTGGAGAGAGTTAATAAATAAGGATTAATTGGGACGAACGAGTATGCATGCTACAAGGAATATCAGTTATTAAAAGATGTCGAATTCGTTTCAAAAGAAGACTGTTTTAGTTCCTCATTGGTCAGTTAAAGAACCTGCATGTGTGTTGTGAAGTATGGAACAAAACTATGAAAAGTGAGAGATTTTACCCGGGATGTAACGGGGTAACGAGCATTATTATGAGCAACCGCCGGGGCAATCAAATATACATTAACAAAATCAACATATACATTAACTGTGGACAGGGGTAGCAATTTACCGGAAATAATAATAAACAAACACAAAATATATTCGAACAGCGCCCCACCACAGATATGGGAGGCTGTCGTCCGTTGGATTTGAAGGACATTTGAAGGTTGCTCAGGTTATTGGCAGACAGAGTCCTATGTTGGGACAATATCGGGAAGTTTGATCAATCTATCGCTGTTCAACAATGAACATTTTTATGCAGAGACAGCTGTTGGAATGCAACTTTGTGCAGACATGAAATTTACAATATTCGTATACTAGGTCATGCCCAGACCTGGTACCTTACTTGAGGATCAGAAAAAAACATTATATGCATGACGAAATCGTTCACGCTGATTTACCATGAGAGGGATGCTATACCAATCTGACGAATATCTTCACGGGAGAAATATGAATCTGGGATTTTACGAGGAGGTCGTTTCGCTGGGCAAGTGGACTCGAAAGTAATAGATCAAACCGTTAGGACACTGATAAGGCCACCTCATCAGTTTATTCGGTCACTCGTTGGAAATTAACATTTCGTCTCCATCATTATATATTGACACTATCTCTACAATGTGTCTCACACGAGTGAAGGTCGGACATTCCTATTGAACTGAATACTCAGTGAACGAGTTACGAGAACGTCTTCATATTACGTCATCATGATTGCTGATTACTACATTATAAGATTACTACATTATCCACATTTCAATTTAATATTGCGTGGAACGACGCATTGGAGTTACAGCGAAGAATGGACGCTCATGGTCGATTCAGATAAGTAATGTTATGTAACGTCATGGTTGTTGGTCCTATCATTGTTGGGCAAATCTCGCTTCTTTTGTGTTATATGTTTCTTTTCTTTGTCTCTTGCGGGCGACTGTTTAGGAGGCATTTTACGTTTCAGTGTCGTATTTCTATAGGTTGATTGCATTAATTTCTTTCAGGGATTCAGCATTTAGTGCTGTCGTGATTACCGCTCTGTTTGAAATTAAGGCTTTCATGCGTGTTAGCTGTGCTGTGATTCGTCGTATTTTTTTTTAATTTCAATTTTGTTCGGGAATTTAGTCTGGCGTGGGTCTTTCATGGCTATCTTTTGTAAAATTTACATTAATGATAAAAGTGATTTGTCGTTTTGTCTCGTTTATTACTGGTGGAAATTTTAATGTTCTTTTGTCTTAGAATTTTCGACTACTTACAATTTTGTCGTTTCCTTATTTTTGTTTCCATCCATGTCTTTCGTTAGTCATGTCATGTGATAATTTTCCTTTGCAGCATGTATATGATACACTATTTATTGATTAACTATAATACTATAATGTTGTTGGTGATATATCCTGCGATTCTTGTCGATAACAAGAAGCAGGATCATAAACGCTAATTATTATATTAATAAGCGTCTAAGGGAGTTGTGCAGGTGATATAGTTATATATATATTCACATTGTGACTACACCAATCAGACACACTATTCCATAGTGTGATGGTCTAAGTAAGGCAGAGGAGAACATAGATATTAATTTATTGTTTAGAAAAGTTATAATTTGTGGTATACTATGGCGACTCTTGACTATTTTATTAAACAAGGCAAAGCACTGAGTATGGAAGGTGATATTTTAAAAAATTTTGCTTTGACTGCATATGAAAAAGCAGAGGCAAAAGAAGAAAGAGAAAGAAATAAGAAATGAGAAAAGAGAAAGAGAAGAAAGGGAATTTGCTATGGCGCAAGAAAAAGCAAATAAGGAAGAAAGAATTCGTATAGCAGAAATCGCTGCGGAACGAGAGAAAATGGAACATGAAAAGGCAATTCGTTTAGCTGAAATTGCTGCCGAGGAGGCAAAATTTGAAAGGGAGAAAGCTTTTGAGGTTGAGAAACTTCGTTTTCAACAACATCATGTTTCCCATGATTCAGATAGTAATGGTTCATCGAAGAAGGCAATCACAACCCCTAACTTTAATTTAAGACTACCACCTTTTTCTCCTCCTCACGACGATATAAGTTTTTATTTATTAAGATTTCAGGAAAGAGTCTCTTGCTTAAATATTGATAAAGATTCATGGTCTGGTGTTTTTTCGGGTCTCCTCACAGGTGATGCAGTTGGGGTCTATCTGGGTATAGACCAAGATAAAAGACATGATTTTCAGGTCGTAAAGGCAGCATTTATACGCAGATATGGTCTGGATCAGGAAGGCTATAGACAAAAGTTTCGATCCATGTTGCCGGTAGAGGGTAAAAATTTTGAGGATTTTGTTTCCTCCATAAAACTATGTCTCCAAAGATGGGTTGAACAGGCTTCTATCCCTAAAACTTTTGAAGGATTATGTGATCTCTTATTAAGAAATAAAATTGTTTCTTCGGTAAACCAGGATATTGTATCATTCTTACAAGAACGTAATCCGACTAGTATCGAGGAAATGGAAAAATTAGGTCAACAATTTTCCGTTGCTCATCCAAACTTGTCATTGAGCAGAGCAAAAGTCTTGGACTTATCTACTGCGTGTGCTGCGACGCACGGGAGATCGCGCACTCGTAACTTGGATAGACGATATAATCATAGAGAAAATAATCACACATCCTATAGGGGTAAATATAATTTTTACCATAATCGCTCACCTTCACGGGATAGAGACAGGCATAATTTCAACAATTATAACAATAACCAATGGTATCGAAATAACCAGTATTCACACAACAAATATACTGACAATCATAATTTGTCACCGCGGGGTGGCCATTATGACAGGGACAACAATGGACATTCTCATTCAGACAATTTTTCAGATCGCAGAAGATCTCACTTCGTTAGAAGTCATAATAGAGCACGCTCACAAGCCAATGCTTGTCAGACGGTAGACAGAAATGTCAGTAATGACATTCATTCAACCAATAATCATGCCAATGCGTGTAACGTTGATTTAGAAAATTCTAATAATTGTACAGAATGTAAGATGTTATTTCAACCTGGAGCTACACCACGGCTTAAATGTGGACATGCCTTACCAGTGTTGTCATCTTATGACGGTGTTGGTACTCTCACTTTACATAATGGGTTTTTGTTTAATACTCCAATTAAAATTTTAAGGGACACGGGTTGCACAACGGTCGGGATTAGAAAGTCGTTAATCCCTCCGTCTTGTCTCACTGGAACGTCAGTGAAATGCATAACTTTCGGAGGCACGGTAGAGATATATCCCATGGCCGACGTAACAATAACCACGCCATTCTTTACTGGGAAAGTTCGTGTATGTGTTCTCAACAAGCCTTGCTGTGACTTGATTTTGGGAAACATAAAGGGTATAAAAGAATGTTCTACTGATGAAATTTCTGCATGGGAAAGAGAATATCTTTCTATATCCAATGCTGTGACTACTAGAGCACAGCTGGTTGCAGAAGCAAATGAACTTAACGATAGCATTAATATCCCACACGTGACAACAAGTCATTACATAGATAAAAATGCATTCATTAACCAACAAAAAGATGACTCTTCTTTGGGATTTTTATTCACTTTAGCTACGGCTAAAACTATTACACATACAAATAATGCCAGACATTGGTATCAATTTCATGACAATATTTTGATACGTTGTTTTGACAATTATTCTTCGGTACTCAGACAAATAGTAGTACCTACGTCATTTCGATCACTAGTTTTATCTAATGCACATGATGTTCCTTTTGCGGGTCATATGGGGATTGCCCGCACAGCTTATAGATTGATGGCACATTTTTTTTGGCCAGGGGTTCATAAGGACGTCGCAACGTTTTGTAAATCATGCACTGTTTGTCAGGGAGTTGCACGTAAGGGTGCGCATCAGTTTGCACCCCTACAGACCACAGATATCTCTGTGCGTCCTTTTTATAAGATGGCTGTCGACATAATCGGACCTCTTCCGGTGTTATCATCCAGAGGATTCCGCTTCATCTTAACTTGTATCGATCTATGCACCAGATGGCCTGAAGCCATACCTGTTAAGTCCATAACAACAATGTCGGTGACTGATGCATTATTATCGATATTTTCACGTATCGGATTTCCTGAAGAGCTTCTGTCAGATCATGGCACGCAATTCACTTCAGGTATGTTCTCGGAAATTTGTGATGTGCTTCACATCCGTCATACATTGAGTGCCAGATTAAATCCGCAATCAAACGGAGTTGTAGAACGCTGGAATTCTACATTAAAGCAGATGTTGGGCAAAGTAACAACAATGTTTCCCCATGATTGGGACCGGTTGATACCAGCGGTTCTCTTTGCGTATAGAGAAGTTCCTAATCGTCAAACTGGATTCTCACCATTTCAATTAGTTTTCGGGGCTAATCCAAGAGGACCAATGTCTATCTTACATGATTTGGTGATAACAAACGATGATAATACGGTTACGAAATCTAGTCACCAATATGTCACAGATCTACGTCAATGCATTGTGGACGCATGTGAGATCGCGACTGAAGCATCAGAATTAGCAAAATATAAGACTCGGTCGCGTATTAATCGTGATAGGAGATTAACATCATTATCGATTAACGATGAAGTTTTTGTTCTCTTGCCACTTAAAGGTGATCATTTGTTGGTTACGTGGCAAGGTCCTTTTAAAGTTGTGGGTAAGAAAACCGACGTAGATTACATCATCGACATTAGGGGTAAAAGAAAAACATTCCACACTAACATGTTACAACCTTACATTTCTAGACCTCTTCCACTCAAACATATTTGTGAATCTATCACAAATCAATCTCCGCATCTGGCATCTATTGCTTTAGTTGATGAAGAAGCAACTAGTTTCGCGGATGTACCGCTTGATTTTCCTGTGGTACCTATCCAAGCCTCTGAAACTTGGAAGGATGTAATCATTTGTAACGATTTACCTTCAGATCAGAAGAATCAGATTCTCAATCTATTGAAATCTTTTGAAGATGTGTTGTCTGATCTGCCTGGACGAACCAACATTATTTCTCACGAAATAAAATTATCGGATCCCACTCCGATTAAGTTACGACCGTATGCAATTCCTTTGCATATCAGAGAGCACGTTGATAGCGAGGTCGACAATATGTTGAAAATGGGGATAATCTCTCCATCAGATTCTCCATTTTGTTTTCCGATGGTAGCAGTACGGAAGAAAGACAAATCCATTCGTATATGCATTGATTTCCGTCGACTAAATAAAGTCACGATATCAGATTCTGAACCAATGCCTTTGCTGGAGGACTTGCTACCTCGTTTAGCTTCCGCTACTTTCTTTAGCAAATTCGATTTATCAAAAGGGTATTGGCAGATCCCTTTGACCGAAGAATGTAAATCATTGACGGCATTTGCAACATCGAAGGGTTTGTTCCAATACAATGTCATGTGTTTTGGGCTCAAAAATGCGCCTGCAACTTTTGTATGGATGATGCGTCGAGTATTTGGGAGCCGTTATGACCTAATATCTTATATAGATGACATTTGCATGTTTCATGACACATGGGAAGAGCATGTAGATGGTATACAATCTTTACTCCTGACACTAAGAATACACAATCTCACAGACCGTCCATCCAAAATAGAAATTGGATTCAATGAAATTTCATTTCTAGGACACAAAATTGGCAAACATGTAATACAACCTGATGAATCTAATTTAAAACGCATACTTGATCTTACAATCCCAACTACAAAGAAGCAAGTACGGAGTCTATTAGGATTGGTGAATTTTTACCACAAGTTTATTCCAAGGTTCTCGTCTTTGACTGCTGTCTTATCTGATCTAACTAAAAGAGGTATGCCTAACAAAGTAGTTTGGACAGAACAATGTAACCAGGCATTACAAAACATTAAAACTCATTTTTCACAGTATCCGATATTAAGACTGCCAGATTTAAAAAGATCATTTATTGTTGTAACAGATGCTTCGCTCCATGCAATAGGCGGGTGTTTGGGACAAAGTTTTGATGGCAAGTTTCATCCGATCTACTACTTGAGTAGGAAACTGTCGGAAGCCGAATCCAAATACTCTATTTTCGACAGAGAACTGTTGGGTATAGTATGGACTTTGAATAAACTTCAAAAGTATGTGGTAGGTACGCATTTTACTATAATGACAGATCAGAGATCATTAACGTATCTGCAGACCTGTAAATCACCAAGTGCAAGACTTATGTGGTGTCTGCCCATGCACACCACATGTTAGATTTATTGAGTTTGAGTTAGTGCTGATAAATGCGGCACTATTTGGGATATTGAAGATAACGCGCACCGGAAAAGGACGTAGAGAGTTGTTGTAGATATGTGAATGGTCAAGGTAAAGAAGAACCTTGAGCTTGTGACAGCTGTGTTTTGGCTGTGTTTTCTGTGTTCCATAAACAAACACAAAATATATTCGAACAGCGCCCCACCACAATATATATATATATATATATATATATATATATATATATATATATATATATATATATATATATATATACATATACATATACATACATAAACAAACATATACATACATATACATACATATACATATATATACATATATATATATATATATATATATATATATATATATATATATATATATATATATATATATATATATATATATCAACCACTCACATACACACACACATAAGTGACGACAGTTAGACGCACAGACGTGACAAATTATATTTATGGAATAGGGATATTTTGGGACGAGCTGACCAACACATGTAAATAAAGTTTTTATGTAAATTTTATTACTGTAAAGAAACTTTACAACAGCAATATTATGAATATCAATCAAAATACAAATAAACATAGGTTAATGAATTAATAAAGAAATAGACTCATAGGTGTAATCCTCCCTCCCTCTGTTGAGACAAGATCCTGTTAAAAGTAAGTTATTAACACCCAAAGAGTCAAAGATTTATACGCTATGGTCTAGGATGTCCCTCTACAGTAAAGAACAGAGTTTATACGTTAATCTATTCTGAAAGGGACAGCATTAGCAAAACTTACTAAAAGACATAAACAACGTGAGTGTTGTGTAATGGCTATCAGAAATGTTATATGCGGGTGGCAGTTAGGTTCTGGCTTGGTGAGTAATTCTTCAATCGTTGCTAATGTTTACGCGAATGCTAGGTTGAGTAGGCGAAGGGTTAGCATCATTCTTTTAGCCTGAACACAGCCACACAGTATCGTTCTTAGCTCGTACAACAGTGTTATGATTAATCAATGAGTTGGTGAAGACTGGTCCACATCCAAATTTATTCACAGTAGCCCCAACAATAATTCAGCATAAATAACATTAGGTAGATTGCATTCATTAAGGTCCATTGTCAGTCCATCGTGGTAAACAATGTAAGAGGCATACAATTCATAAATCTCAATTCTGGCCGTAAGAGACTAGCGTTCAGGTTCGAGCAGGACGTGAACGAAGTATGGCGGCCGATGTAAATGTGCTGACAATCGAAAAATGTTTACCTCAAAATACAGTCACAATACTTCCCATGGAAGCTGTAACACTTGACGGCCCATAAACACATCTTATTCAATCGTGGCGACCAAATCTTATTAAAAGCCACTGAGAAAAATATATCGAATAACACATCCACCACGGGAACACAACCATGGCACGTCTCGTCAGGTCTGTTGACATTTTTTATCAATAGCACAGGAAACTGACCGCTCGGCTGCGAATGAGCAGACGATACATACCACGTTATATATTTATAGCTAATGCAGACAGCTGTATTTCAGCAAAGGATTGACATACGCCTGTGCGCAAAAGCCTTACACAACAACCACCCCGTCCTCTCGGGGAAATAAAAAAATGTTTTTTTTTTCAAACATTCCCCGAATCAAAGAACGGCCAAAATTAAGCACATCATAATAAGAAATCGTCAACAGTAGAACAATAAATTGTCAAAGTCCAGTCGAAGTCAAATCTACTGGAAATATTAATGAAAGTGCATGAAAAAGACTGTCATCAGTCAATACATTATCATAAGAATATGAGAAGCAGAAACAAAGAAATGTTAACTAATAATACAATAAAGAAAAGATCATCTTATAATGTATATATTAAAGTAATGATATCACATTAGGGTGAAATAAAGTTCGGCAATCAGGACACTGCGAAGCAGCATCAAAGTCAAAAAAGAACAAGCAGCAGCCTGATTTACTGAAGGATTATTTTGAGTAGCACTAGATGTATCAGCAGCTTGTGCTGAGTTAGCATGATAGTTTGTACGTTCAACGCTCCGAGAGCGGAAGGGGTGGTTATCATTCTGATTATTATAAGAATAATTCCGGTTTCTACTGTCCTGTGAATAATTAGACCTTCTAGGAGTTGCATATTGGTTATTGTATCTATTACCATTCCAATTTCCTCTACTCCTGAAAAAATTATCATTTCGTTTCCATCCTCTCTGTGGTTGGAATTGGTTCCTGTTCTGGTCCCCAAAATTGTCTAAAATTTCCTCTAGACGGGGGAGATTGATTATCGTAAGAGTTACCACCTTGAAAATACCCATAGTTATTACCTCTACCACGACGAAAATTCCTGTCGAGACTCTGAGACCTTGGTCTTTTATTTTTGTTGTTCCAAGATGATTCTGATGCCACAGGTAGAGCCTCTTTGATGTGAGAGTGACTCACACATGTGCCTGGGTGAGCGGTAATAAACTGCCTTCCCATTTCTTCTACCAATGTCAAATCCGTTGGTTTTCGTTCATGAAGGTATGATAGGAACTGCTGGTTAACAGAAGACAACACTTTGTCTCTGAGCATTAAGTCCATTAGTGCCTCATATTTTTGTGGAATTTTCGCTAATTCAACCCATCTGTTGAATGTTAATTTAATGGCAGCAATAAATTCCGAGAAGTCCTTCCCTGTTTCTGGCAACATGGTCTTAAAACGCATGCGATAGCCATTTTCATCCAATTGGTAAAGTTTAAGCAATAAAGCTCTGGCAGCTTCATAGTTATTCCTACTGGGACCGTCCATGGTACAAACCGAAGTTAGTGCATCCCCTGTGAGGAATTCCATCAATCTACTACACCATTCAGATTTATCAATTTCATGTGCCTCACACACAGTCTGAAAGCGATTAAGGAAGCAAGAAATATCGTCTACGTTGGGTTTGAAAGTAGGCAAACGAAATCTACCAGATCCTGAAACATGTTTGTTTGAGGAACTTTGACTCTCAGAATTGTTTTGTTTATTATTTAGCAACTTGAGTTTTTCAAGTTCTAAAGATAAAATTTTTTCCTCATGTAATTTTTTTTATCTTCTGCTTCTGCTTCCATCGCAAGTATTTTAAGTTTGTCCTCATGTTCAAGTACTTTAAGTTTCTCTTGGCTGGCTAAATCTTCAGCTCTTCTCTTCTCAGCTAATTCTTCAGTTCTTTTTTCTCTGGCCAATTCTTCAGCCCTATGTTTCTGATATTCAGTCATAGCAAATTCTTTTAGGGCTTCTCCTTCCATTTCAAAAGCTTTGCCTTGTTTCACAAAATGGTCTAAGGTAGCCATGTTGTATCAATGTATACAAGTATTAAGTAATTGTCAGATTTGTATAATCAATAATATTAATCGTTATTAACAATGCAATCTATCAATGGTAAGGAAAAGAAAAATAGTGAAAAAGACAGCAAATATAAATATGGATAACAGGAAAAAAAATATTTTGGAGCAGGATAAAGCACTAAGCGACAAAAGACATCACCAGTAAGCAACAAAAGAGAATATAAATGTCAAACTAAAGAGGAAAATACAGTAAATTCGAACACGCTTACTGCTAATTCAGAACAACACAGGACCAGAGACACGGTGTATAAACATAAAATTTGTATATAACTGAGAGATAGCAAGGAGAGACCAACAGATACGAACAAAATTATTGCAACTAAAGCAGAAATACTATACAACGACAACGCACAGAACACAAGACGACACACCTATACAGACAGTAGTCGAAGAAAACCAATCAGAGGACCTAAGTCGCACGGCGAATATCAGCCGGATATTCCCCTGATGGAAATCTACAAGCAAACCTAACGAAACATCCGGTGTGAGCTCATTGAATCAATGAGATGAACCTCTTGCACCGAACCGCCTCCCAACCAAACCCACAGGGACAAACAAGCTAACAGAAAGGAACAGATATAACATGCAAGAAATAAGAACGAGCTCAGACCAATTTAGCACAGTTCACAAAAAGTGCACATAAAGCCACTTAGCTTGCGGCCAAGGATGGTGAATCTGTCGCACAACCTCTCCTGGACAGGATGTCAGCGTAGCAAGGGCACAACACAGGTCGAGCAGAAATAATGTAGTTACTGGATATCCAAATAGAGCAGGAAGCAGGACATCATTGCAGTTTCTCTTACAGAAAGTTCAACTTGATAATGTTGGGCTTTGAAAACTTCACAAAACAGGCGTGTAGCAGCAGCCTAATCAATAACACGTACATCAGAACTTGATTTAAACGAGGAGCATTCACTGGGACTCTGCTGTAACGTCTTTCTTCAAAAACACAATGATTTGAGGAGTTGCACAATGAGCAGAAAAATTTCGTCACAGTCATATATTTCCGCCCGCATCAATTTCATGCCGTGTGCAGAGGAAAGTATGCATAATAGTTCCAGAAATAGTTCATAATGCATAAACAATAGACAACATGGTGTGGTTTCACTTTTTCCGATGTTGTTGAACAGTCCAAAAAAAATCGTCCCCATCCTGGCCACCAGAAATCTGTTGTGTAATGGCTATCAGAAATGTTATATGCGGGTGGCAGTTAGGTTCTGGCTTGGTGAGTAATTCTTCAATCGTTGCTAATGTTTACGCGAATGCTAGGTTGAGTAGGCGAAGGGTTAGCATCATTCTTTTAGCCTGAACACAGCCACACAGTATCGTTCTTAGCTCGTACAACAGTGTTATGATTAATCAATGAGTTGGTGAAGACTGGTCCACATCCAAATTTATTCACAGTAGCCCCAACAATAATTCAGCATAAATAACATTAGGTAGATTGCATTCATTAAGGTCCATTGTCAGTCCATCGTGGTAAACAATGTAAGAGGCATACAATTCATAAATCTCAATTCTGGCCGTAAGAGACTAGCGTTCAGGTTCGAGCAGGACGTGAACGAAGTATGGCGGCCGATGTAAATGTGCTGACAATCGAAAAATGTTTACCTCAAAATACAGTCACAATACTTCCCATGGAAGCTGTAACACTTGACGGCCCATAAACACATCTTATTCAATCGTGGCGACCAAATCTTATTAAAAGCCACTGAGAAAAATATATCGAATAACACATCCACCACGGGAACACAACCATGGCACGTCTCGTCAGGTCTGTTGACATTTTTTATCAATAGCACGGGAAACTGACCGCTTGGCTGCGCATGAGCAGACGATACATACGTCACGTTATATATTTATAGCTAATGCAGACAACTGTATTTCAGCAAAGGATTGACATACGCCTGTGCGCAAAAGCCTTACACAACAGTGAGTACATGGATTCTACAATATATATATATGGGAATTAGTCATTCATCCTTCCTCTCTTCTCAGACAACCGTGGCCACGTGCATTCGTTCTTACCTAATACTTGGTTTGCACTTTCTGGAACAATCTTTAGGACACACGCACACAGCAAATCCAGTGTTATTTTGGCAAAGAAAACTCCAGCTCCTCAAAGACAGATTAAATCCACTTCTCCGGGGAACGTTCACATTGTTACTTTTATTTAGGATTACTGTTTATGTCACATTAATTAGACCAGGTAAGAAATTTAACAGTGCTCACAGTGTCAATAGCATGAGATTTCCAGTACATAGGAATGTCAGGTCGGTAACTTCTCTCAGTATAAAAATGCCTTGTCACACCACAAATTTTCGATAGTCGGAACATGTCACAAGTTTGATTATGTCAAAGTTTGATCTTGTTGCCACCACGGGCTGAATGTATATGGAAAAATAGGAAAAATAAATCTGGATCTATAGGCCCAGTTACAAAATTTATTCTTAATGTTCTTTAGGTTGGTACTCTGTCTCTTTCTGAGTGTAGACACGAAGCCAGACAGGTTCACCTTTGAAGACCCAGATACAAAGTAAAAAATGTTCTTTTGTATGGTTATTCTCAGATTTATATGGAAGCCGCTGGTAGATTTTGGGTTTGACCCAATACTGTGTAAAGGAGAAAAAAAATACAAATACTTAACTACAATAGAGTATTCTCAATCCTATCCTTAACCCGCGTAAAATATAATATATTCGTACACTCAGTTATTTAACTTATGAATAGAACTACACGTGTATCTCATATTGAATCGTTTAATAAAAGTCTCCGTAAAATAAGCGCTAGTCATTTATATTTTTAATCATCATGAATTAGAAATAAATATATATTTCGTCAGTACTCATAATGAATAGTGCATTTACTAGACGATTAAAATAACTCTTACTGGTTAATATCAGTTAGTTAGATTTACGCTACAGCCGGAACAATTTAGCTATTGATTATATTAATTCGCTAGTCACTTTGCTCGAAACTCCTAGTGAAATAAAAATGACGGACTTAACAATTAAATCACTCTATATAATTACCGCAAACACAGAATTAGAACTACTCCAAATCGAAAATACTAATAAATCCACTATAACAATGGTCTAGAAAATCGAAGCTAGTTGTTCTCTGAAATTCTGTCGGTACTGGATAAATTAAGTTTAAAGGCAGAGATATATATATTACGTAAATTTGCAGAACTTCGCTCAGACTTGTTACTTTTAACGCCTTCGCTCAGATTTCGGGCTTTTCCTCGGTCGATCTGCGAATCAGAGGGAAAATTCACGCTTTTACCGCTTGCAGACTCTGGCAATCAAGCGAAACCCGTTCTTTGATCTGGCGATTCTCATCGTGTTTAATTACCTTCCAAACGAACGGATTCAGGGGGAATAACTGTGATTATCTGCCCTTGGTTCCAAATTATCTACTCCTTCTACTCAAATTATTTCCACTGATCACTGTCTAACGAAAAATACCTTACAACTACATTAGCTTAATGTTAAGAGTCAGTTTGTTTTAATGTGCCCTATTTATTCTTCTTCTTATATTTATGGTCTAACGGAGTTTACCAGTAATTTTATTTAGGGGAATAAGGTTGATTTAGTGGTTATATCCCCTTGGGCTTACTTGTGTCCAGCTATATGCCCATATAAGGTTCTGTTCGTAGATTTTCTTGAAACAGTTTCGAGAACATTCCTGTATTGAGACGAATTCAGGTCGCGCAATTGATTTGCGCATGCGCTATGATTTTGGCGCGGAGGAAAGACGGTTTGTGAGAGTCGGCCGAGCGTCTTGGAGCTGAATGAAGGTTCAGCGATTGTTCTCTGATCCTGTGAAGATATTTCAGTGTCCTTTGTGTGAAAGGGTTGAGATTTCCCCTTTTGATGTGATTCTGACATTTTTGGAGAGCCTTGGATGGCGAGTGTTTTTGTGGTGTTATTCTTGAAGGCAGTCAAGGTAAAAGATACCCTTTTTGAACTATATATTCTTGCAGCCATGTACTTTATAATTTAATGCTTCCAGCCTGAGTTAGTGGGCTGATACTAAGGCGACTTTCTCCCAGCGCGGAAGAGAGTCCGGAAGATAATGAGAATTGTTATAATTAGCACCTACTGTGTTTGGTCAGAGGAAGGACAGAAAAGATTATATTTTGAGCCCGCACTTATACGGCTCGTATGGTTATAGATGCACCTACTGGGTTTGGTCAGAGGAAGGACAGAAAAGATCATATTTTGAGCCCGCACTTACACGGCTCGCATTGTTATAGATGCATCTAATGTGTTCTGTCAGAGGAAGGACAGAAAGAAGTTATATATCTGAGCTCGGCACTCATGGGAATAGATATAAACTATTCATATACTGTTAGCACTATGATATGTGCAGGCTGCCCAAGAGTTATTGTCATTATGATTGTAATGGACGTGCTGCTATGTCTACATTCAATATGCCAGTCTGATGTTCTGATGATGTCTGTTGTCGTTGTGATGTTACCGTAATAAATCGTTGAACTGTGCAAGTTGTTCCCAACGTTATTGACTTATGGATGTGGAGTGAACGGCGTGTTATCCTGCATGGTAACCACACATACACCTCCAGTGGAGAGCAGCATACTTCTATTATAAATAGCCCTGTGTGGGCGTGGACTGAACACAGAACAAAACACATCGTTATCAGTGGTGGTTTCCAGTCATTTAGGATCTGTTACCCATGTCATTCTCGGTACATGTGAAATCAAATCCATGTCTCCTGAGCGGAAATTGATGCACAGTCAAGAGCTTTTTCATCATTCGCTGTCAAGATTCTTCCACGTACAAGGTCCTATGCCAAGGAGCTGATCATTCGATTATCCAGACCTTGCATCATTGGGTTGCTGTACCTCTCAGCGGTGGATCATCCTATTGTTGGACTGGGTGATATTGTACTTCGTGCTGGTTAGTTTGGAGGACAGTGCCTGTTTTCATCGTCCCTGTATTCCGTCAGCGTTGGATCGTCTCTTCGCTGAACGGTGTTTGCTGAGAACATCATTGTTGTTATTAGCGAGTCCAGGATTTTTTCGCCAGTAAAGATAAGTGGCTATACGTGTTGTAAACTGTGCCTCTTTATGTGATAGTAGAACCTTCCTCTCTACACATACCATTTATATTCCTTGTTTTATGTTGCATGTTTCTTTGTTTTATGTTATATACGTGTTTATATTTCTGTGGACAAGGTTGAGCAGTGACTCCAGTAGGGTATCCCACTTAACCGAGGGCCTACTGTGAGCGTTCTTCAGGGACCATTGCGTATTTCCCTCAGTGGAAATCGCTAGCGACTTTAGTTGCTATTATTGTTTAGTTGTGACGAGATGTGTTAGTGTTGTTTTCGTATATTTTTTCTCTGTACTTTAGTTTTGATTAATTTGTTTGTACTTGTCTTTCTCCTCTTCCTATCGTTTATTTCTATACACCCTTTCGTTTATACACTGTGTTGTTATTGTCTTATCGTTATATTTCGCAGTTGTCATTACATTTTTTGTAACATTCTTTTTTTTAGTTCTGCTTTATTGTTCTTTTGATTTCTGCGAACGTTTTCATTTGTGATTTATATCTTGTCCTTGTTATGTTTGTATGAACTGTATATGCTATTATACACTGTCAATATTATTATGCACATTATGTATACAATTGAGTAATTATATTAGTGACAAGTAAGGTAATTATACAAGTTCTGGTATAAAGACTTGTCACCCACAAAGTTGGGACAGTGTGACTGATACAAAGTGAGTTATGCAGTTGATAAATAATTATACAAGGTGTTATATCATATTATTAGACATAATGTCTACCCTGGACTATTTCATTGAGCAAGGGAAAGCTCTTGGCAAGACTGAAGAAAAATTAGAGGAATTTGCACTTGCTCAATATGCCAAGGCACAGAAGGCTGAAGAAAAGAAAATGCAAATACAAATGGACAGAGAGGCTGAAAATAAAAGATTAGAAAGAGAAGCAGAAGAGAAAAAAATCCAAATGCAAATGCAAATTGAATCTGAAAAGCAAAAATTAGAAGCTGAAGAGAGAAAACAGAAGCTAGAAGCTGAAGAGAGAAAACAGAAGCTAGAGGCTGAAGAAAGAAAACAGAAACTTCAGATAGAAGCTGAGGAGAAGAAAATGTTACATGACGAAAGAATCTTAGCTTTGGAGTTGGAAAAAATAAAGTTGGCGAATATGGGTAATTCGCAAAATGATTCAAATAATCAAACACCTTCTAATAAGACAAATGCTGGTTCTTATAAGGTCAAATTACCTGCTTTCGGCGCTACCTGTGATGATATATCGTTCTATCTAAATAGATTTGAACTTTCATGCGAATCTCATAAGGTAGATAAGTCGCAATATGTTGCACAACTGATGGAGATACTTAAAGGTGAAGCATTGACTACTATAAGTATGTTAGAGAGTCCTGACAAGAATAATTATGATGTTGTCAGAGCAGCCTTATTAAAGAAATATCAACTTAATGAAGACGGATATCGTCTTCTCTTTAAGAAAATGTTACCAGAGACGGGGGTAGAATTTTCAGATTTTATCTCAAAGATACGTCTAACGTTTTCACGTTGGGTCGAACTTTCAAAGACTGAACATACATATGAAGCCCTTATGGACTTATTGCTTCGTGACAAAGTCATGTCATCAGTTAATGAGTCTTTTCTTGCCTTTTTTACATGAACGCAAGGCTAAGAACTTAAAAGATATGGAAGAATATTGTTGCCAGTATGTCACTGCACACCCAAATGTAACTGTTAGCAATTCTAAAGTCAAAGAAGGTTTACCGGTGGCATCAGCAGCACCATATGGTCCTAATTTTAGTCGTAAATATCAAGGTGCTCAGCGCAACTTTGATAGGAGAAGTAATCATAATTTTGGACAGAACCAAGGAGGTCCTTCTCGTAATGATTCTTCTTCAGGGAATTGGAGGCAATCTAGAAGTCCTCAATATTTTGGTCCTAATAATTATAGGAACTTTAGAAAAGGTTACTATAATGGAGGTAATCGAACAAATAATAACTTTTCAGGGAGACAACAAAACCCATCTGTTGCGTGCATATTTTTGACGCACATATTACAAAAAAAATCGATATGGTTATTTAATATGGGAAAAATATAGTCATGCATCCATCTGTGTATGAAAATGCTGTTTATTGTAAAAGCGAGATAATCCATGTTTGATTCACACTTTTGATTATAGGAGTAATCGGTCTGCATATCGATCCAGCGCAAGAATAGTACGCTTGCGTTTGTACTTAATTTTAGGGCCAGAAAATATATTAATTTGCTTATTGTGTTTATGGCCTGAATTCATATGTATTACATATTATTAGTACAAGTAGAATCAGTCCTATATTGTATATTTTGGATGGGTATGAGGGACTAGATTCTTGTTAGCGGAAGTATGAGTTGTCTTAACAAGTCGTGATGAGTTCCGATGTACTGCTAAGAATGGCGGGGTACGTTTTTCAAGAGCTGGTCCTTTCGTCAAGAAAAAATGTCTTACGAAGTGGTTTTTTCTTCTGGAGGAGATAGTGTCTCTACGATAGTTTGTGTTAGAGACTCTCCTTATGTCAGTATATAGATGATTCGGACTCCAGGTAAACCCAGCTCGTATTTTTGATGATCTCTCGTCGGTTAGGCCTAGCTTGACTTTTGGGTGCTTCGATATGCTAGTGTCGTGTTTTGTATCGACGAAGATGACAGATTTTCCTGCAGCGGTTATGGCTACGTGAACTAACCTGATCACCGTAGTGCTGCATGGAACCATTCATGAAATCCTTTATATATCCATTGTAAATTAACTTTGGCTGATATTCTTCCTATGAATGAGTGAACGACAACTCAGGAAGGTAGCCATGTTGGATTTCGGTCATCGTCTGTTTTGATCACTGCCAAGAGAACAGATTATTTATCTTATTATCGGACTGTGACAGAGAGATCTCAATCCTGCTAGAAACCCCCTTTTCGTGGTTTCATAAGATGATGTATCATGACATTGAATTTTGATGTACTACCCATTATTTCTGCATGTGTCATGACTTCAGATCTGCTATGTATACCTACAAATTGTTATGTCAACAAAGCCTGATGTACTCGTATGTCCCAGTGTGTACGTCTGAATAAATTGAGTAAACTAAGATCCAGCAGTCTGCATTGGTGCCTTGTAGACACATGTGTATGAGTGATTATATTGGTCAGCACACGAACAGTACACCATTCGCGGTAATCACACTCTACACTACTACTTCATACATACACCATCCTGCGTCGGCTGAAGTGACCAAGTTTAGGGCCTGCTTCCCCTGGAGCCTTTGCCTTCCCTAACTCAGGACTAGGGTGAGTTACCCATTTACAGCTGGGTAGACTGGAGCATGCCTGATCTCAACAACACACCACTCTTCCTTACAGAGCAGACAGACTGATACTTTACAGTGGTGTACTACAGGTGTAGTAAGAAATAACGTCTTTACAGTGGCGAGCCAGATTCCTGGGTCCAGCTTACGCAGTTTTGTGTTGAGAATCACAGTTTACAGCTGAAAGAACATTTGTTTGAACACATCAACACCAGTAGGACAGCTTGACCTGTATTACCGATAGGATGCTGTATCTAGGTCAGCACTTGTTGACAGTTTTTCGCTGTACAGACAGTATTACACAGGACAGTGGTATCAAGTGTAGAAAATATCTGGAGCAATATTGTTGACATTTCGCAACGTACAGAAGAATCGCAGTGTTGCTGAATAAAGTGCATAGTTCATCGTGGGATCTTCATATGCTCAACAGAGAAAAAATTGACAGTGTAATAGTTTAAACTTAAGTCTATTACTGAATAAAGTGGCAAGGTAGTATTATTTAAATAAACTGTGCCTACTTTACAACACTATACTGGCAACACATTCCATTCATGACATAAAATGATATTGTATGCTATATGCTATTTATGCTTACATGTTATTTGTTGTGTATTAAATTAGTTTATATTCTGTGTGACTAGAACAGGAAATACCGAGTAATATTGGTCTTGTTCTGGCGTTCGATAGGGAGCAATTTCTTAATTGAAATTTGCTTGCAACATAGTTTGCAAATATTTGGTTAGTTGTGACGACTGTTTCATATTTGTATTTGTAACATTTTTTGTGTTCCTTAGTTTTGTTTGATTTGTTTGTATAATTGTAGGTCTCATCTTTCCTTTCATTTCAGTTTTTTTACACCCTTATGTTTATACACTGTAGCGTTATTTGTCTTGTTATCTTATGGCAGTTATCATCACAGGTTCTGTGATCATTTTTTTTTTCATTTCCCCTATTTAATTTAATTTGATCTCTGCAAATGTTTTCAGATTGTCTTTTCTTGTTTGTCATTTGTAATGTCTTTAGTTGACATATGACGTATAGTGGTATACACTGATAGTATAGTACAGATCAGTACTTTCTGATTGTTATTGGTAAAGGGAAATATTTTTTTCCACAGGTACTCAAGTGATCTTTGATTACAGTGAGGTATACAAGACCTTTGTAAGGCTTGTCCCCACAGTATTTGAGATACAATTATTGTTGTCCACAGGTACTCAAGTTATCATTGGTTATTGTAAACCATACAAGTTTGGACTAAGACTAAGTCTAAGGTATAGACTTGTCTCCCATTAACAAAGAGAGTAATTTATTTACTTTTTCAGGTTTCTGATTTAAGAAGACAATATGTCTACCTTAGATTATTTCATTACACTAGGAAAATCTTTTGATAAGACTGGAAAAGACTTAGAACAACGGGCTGTTGCTCAATATGACAAAGCATTAGCTGCAGAAGAGAAAAAAATTGCTGCTGCTGTTGAAGAAAAAAAAATTGCTGCTGAGGAAAAAAAAGCTGCGGCTGAGGAGAGAAGACTTCAAATAGAAGAAAAAAAAGCTGCTGCAGAAGAAAGGAAAGCCTTAGCTGAAGAAAAAAAGATTAGAAAAAGAAGCTGATACTGCTGCTGAACTTAAGAAATTGCAGATGCAAGTGGAGGAAAGGAGATTTGAGGCAGAACAGAAGAAATTAGAAGCTGCTGCAGAACAGAAAAAACTAGAAGTTGCTGCTGCTGCAGAACAGAAAAAACTAGAAGCTGCTGCAGAACAGAAAAAACTAGAAGCTGCTGCTGCTGCAGAACAGAAAAAACTAGAAGCTGCTGCAGAACAGAAAAGATTAGATAGAGAAGCTGAAGAGAGAAAAGCAATAAGAGAACATGAGTTTGAATTAGAGAAATTAAAATTGACATGTATGAGTAATGTTAATCAGGCATCTGGTGGTAATGGTAAACCCTTTGTGTACAAGGTCAAAGTACCAGCGTTTAACCCTACCAGTGATGACATAACATTTTGGCTTTCTAGATTTGAACGGGCTTGTCGATCTCATAATGTTGACAAATCACAGTATGTGAATCAGTTGTCTGAAAATCTAAAAGGGGAGTCTCTGAGTAAAATTATATTTTGTTGAAGAGGCCGACAAAGACAATTATGATGCTGTTAGGGCAGCTTTGATAAAGAGATATCAGCTGTCTGAGGAAGGTTACCGTCTTTTGTTTAAAACAATGAGACCTGAGGTAGGTGTAGAATTCTCAGATTTCATCTCAAAAGCACGAATTACACTTTCACGATGGATTGAATTATCCAAAACAGAGAAAACATTTGATGGTCTTACAGATTTATTGCTAAGAGACAAGGTCATGTCTTCTGTAAATAAATCATTCCTAGAGTTCTTACATGAGCGTAAACCTAGTACAATAAAGCAAATGAAAGAATATTGTGACCAGTATGCCACGGCACACCCTGACATGATTCTTAGTAACTCTAACATTAAAGAGAGTATGCCAGTTGCTTCGGCAACAGAATATAATCAGAATTACTCACACAAATTCCAAGGAGCTAAAAATAAATTTGATAAAAAGGTTAATTGGAATAAGTATCAAAACCAAGATAACCACTCAAATCAGGGTTCTTCTTCGAAGAACTGGAATCGGGCTGATAGTCCTCGACACGCGAGGGGTACCCATAATGTTAGAAATTCTCGGAAAGGGAGTAGCTATAGGAACTACCCAAGTGCTTCATGGAGACAAAAGAAACAATATTACAGGGATACTCAATATAACGAGCATGATGATTATGATCATGAATATTATGATTCAAACCCAAATAGGGGTTATAACAGAGGCAATAATAATTATAGAGACAATTATAACCGAGGTAGATCACAACACAAAAGACATGGTAAAATCTTATTACCAGGCTAACTCTGCACAACAGGAGTTCCACGACACCGATAATCAGAATAATGATAAAAAAGACTCCAATAGTGTAGCAAATTCCGCTTTCGATTTTGCTAGAGCATCTGAGTGTTCGCAATGCAAAACATTATTCGATCCAACCACAGTTTCTACTTTAAGCTGCGGTCACCCACTTCCCGCTCTCCATGCGTCAATTGCGCATAATGGAAGGGGTGCTCTTGTCTTTAATAGGGGCCTAATAGATGGTACTCCGGTATCAATTCTTTTCGACTCGGGGTGCACTACCATTGGAGTGAGGCAATCACTCGTAAATCCTTCTCGAGCTACGGGCAATATAGTCAAATGTGTAACATTTGGTGGCACATTGGAGAAGTACTCCACTGCCATTATCAATATTGCTACACCGTTCTTTACAGGAGAGGTGCAAGCATGTCTCTTGCCGAATCCGATCGCTGATCTTATCATCGGTCGCATTCATGGAGTGAAAGAATGCACTCCACAGCAAATCTCTAATTGGGAAAAATGTTAATATGCAATCTGCTAATGCAGTAATCACTAGGGCTCAAGCTCTCAATATGCCACAATCTTCACATTCTGAAGATAATGATGCGCAGATCCAAGATGATCCCTTGGAGATTTCACACGATTCCTTTATTAAACAGCAGGAAGATGATCCTACTCTAAAGAAATTCTTTACTCTGGCAACAAAAGGTGATCCGAATAAGGATACAAATCGTAAATCTTGGATTACGATGAAGAATGGCGTACTTGTACGTATGGTACAAGACTCCGCTAAGTCCATTCATTCTCAAATCCTTGTGCCTAAAAATATGAGAGTTAAAAATTTTACAGCACGCTCATGATTCGCAGTGTGCTGGACATATGGGTTTTTCCCGTACTAAAGCTAGAGTTCTTCAATCTTTCTTTTGGCCTGCTGTGAATAAGGACATACGAATATATTGTCGATCTTGTAAAGTATGTCAAGAGATTAAATCCAGAGGTCCACGCCATGATGCACCTATTCAGGCTGCAGACATTCCCATTCGGCCATTTCAAAAAATGGCGATAGACATCATTGGTCCATTAAGATAAAGTCTGCTAGAGGACACCAATTTATTCTGACGTGTGTTGATATGTGCACACGTTGGCCGGAGGCTGTTCCTCTAAAGAGCATAACTACTGCTGATGTCGCAGATGCTCTTTGGTTAATATTTTCTCGTCTGGGGTTTCCAGCAGAAATATTATCCGACCATGGTACCCAACTCATATCGGATACCATGTCTCAAGTAATGTCGACTCTGAAGATAGAGAGATCGCTGAGTAGTATTTATCATCCTATGTCCAATGGGATGGTGGAACGTTTGAATAGAACTCTGAAAAACCTACTAGGTAAGATAACAGAAGATCATCCTCAGGATTGGGATAGGGTTTTACCCGCGGCTCTCTTTGCATATAGAGAGGTCGCCAACGAACATACAGGATTTTCTCCCTTTGAACTTGTCTTTGGCGCGAAACCGCGAGGTCCTATGTCCTTACTTCATGATCTTATAACTGCTGATAATATTGTCGATGACACAAAATCCTCTTATGAATATGTCATCGCACTTAGACACAAGATTATTGAAGCATGCAAATTGGCAACTGCTTCTTCTGAATTTGCGAAACAGAAGGCAAGGGAATTTGCCAATAAAAAGAGATGTTTGCGTCAACTTTGTCCAGGTGACAAAGCATTTGTCTTGCTACCTTGTAGGGAAAATAGACTTCTCATTTCTTGGAAAGGTCCGTACGATATAATATCAAAGTTTCCGATGTTGACTATATCGTCGATATTGACGGGAAGCGTAAAACCTTCCACATCAACATGCTCACGGAATTCCATGAACGTCCTGATTATTTACAACCTGTTTTCCAGGCAACGGACGATTTTTCCAGTCCAACATGGACAGTACTCATCTCTGTCAGTAATACAGGATGAGGAAACGAGTTTCTCGGATGTAAATTTACCTTTTTCCAATGATTCCTCTTCACTCTAATGAATCATGGAAAGATGTTGCAATTTCTCCAGAATTATCTCCAGGAGAGCAGAAACAAGTTTCTACTATGTTAGAACAATTTCAGGATGTCCTTACTGACATTCCTGGTCAAACGGATGTCATTCAACATGACATTATTCTTACTGACCATAGTCCTATAAGAGTCAGACCGTATCCTATCCCGATACATTTTCAAGCACAGGTAGAGAAAGAGTTAGATGAGATGATAGAGTTAAAAATTATTGAACCATCCACATCAGCATATTCTTCGCCGATGGTTATAGTACGGAAAAAAAAGACAATAACATACGTCTTTGCGTGGATTATCGCAAATTGAATCAAGTGACTAAATTCGATGCTGAACCTATGCCTTTACTAGAAGAGCTACTTACGAGACTATCGAATTCTCACTTCTTTACTAAACTCGATTTGTCTAAGGGATATTGGCAAGTTCCACTATCCGAACACGCCAAACCGTTTACTGCTTTTTCGACGCCTAGGGGTCTATTCCAATGGAATTTCATGCCTTTCGGTCTTATGAACGCCCCTGCTACATTTGTACGCATGATGCGTCGAATCCTATCTCATCGCTCAGATGTCATTGCGTATCTTGATGACATCTGTCTTTTCAGTGATACTTGGAACGATCACTATAATGGTATAAATGAACTATTGTCTATCTTACGCGAGCATAACCTGACAGCGAAACCATCGAAAGCATGTATTGGTTTTAGCGAAATATCTTTCTTAGGACACCGTGTTGGTCATGGGTTCCTAAAAACAGAAGACCATAATACAAGTAAGATACTTAACATTTCTATTCCTAAGACTAAAAAGCAAGTACGAAGTCTCTTAGGTCTAATACAATTTTATGGACGATTCATCCCGAATCTGTCCTCCATTATGTCACCTCTTTCTTCCTTGCTAAAGAAAGGGTCTCCTAATGTAGTCCATTGGACTCAAGAATGTCAATCCTCTTTGGATAAGGTTAAAACTATGTTTTCTACTTCACCTATCCTAGTATTACCTTCTAAGGATAAGACATTTATTCTTCGTAGTGACGCTTCATCCACGGGATTGGAGCTGCACTAATGCAAGAGTACTCTGGAACTCTGCATCCTGTGATGTATATTTCTCGGAAATTAAATGCCGCAGAGAAGAATTACTCGGTCCTAGACCGTGAATTATTGGCTATGGTTTGGTCAATCCTTAAACTACAAAGATTTCTTCTGGGCGCGCATTTCATTGTGGAAACTGACCAGAAAGCTCTTACGGCTATTCAGAGTAAAAATCTGAAGAGCGCGAGATCAACGCGATACGCGATTGCTCTACAGCCATTTCATTTTTCGGTGCGAGCTATCCGTGGGTCAGAAAATGTGATGGCAGATATTTTGTCTAGATGCCCACATGATTCATAACTGTTATACAACTTTGATACAATTGTTTCTATGTTGAAATGTGTACACATATGTAATATATCATATATTGATTGTAACACTACTTAGCGGTTCATTGATATTTATTCACCGCTGATTTTTTCAATGTTTTTCGTCTTTGATGATCATGATGTTAAGATATCTTAGATGGAATTTATGTATAAACTAATGTGGAAATTGTGTCATTGCTAATATTGTAGTATGCGTTGGTGACACCTCTCTGGAAATATTAATACTTAGAGAAGTGCTTTCTCTAAGGTCATAAAACTTATGCTTATCATCTGCGCATTGTTATTGGTGCGTTGTGAGCCTATTGTATGTTGCTCCTAGATGTATTTCAAAAAAAAAAATGTACCATTTTTCTTTCCCGAGGGGTGTGGTAATCTGTTGCGTGCATATTTTTGACGCACATATTACAAAAAAATCGATATGGTTATTTAATATGGGAAAAATATAGTCATGCATCCATCTGTGTATGAAAATGCTGTTTATTGTAAAAGCGAGATAATCCATGTTTGATTCACACTTTTGATTATAGGAGTAATCGGTCTGGATATCGATCCAGCGCAAGAATAGTACGCTTGCGTTTGTACTTAATTTTAGGGCCAGAAAATATATTAATTTGCTTATTGTGTTTATGGCCTGAATTCATATGTATTACATATTATTAGTACAAGTAGAATCAGTCCTATATTGTATATTTTGGATGGGTATGAGGGACTAGATTCTTGTTAGCGGAAGTATGAGTTGTCTTAACAAGTCGTGATGAGTTCCGATGTACTGCTAAGAATGGCGGGGTACGTTTTTCAAGAGCTGGTCCTTTCGTCAAGAAAAAATGTCTTACGAAGTGGTTTTTTCTTCTGGAGGAGATAGTGTCTCTACGATAGTTTGTGTTAGAGACTCTCCTTATGTCAGTATATAGATGATTCGGACTCCAGGTAAACCCAGCTCGTATTTTTGATGATCTCTCGTCGGTTAGGCCTAGCTTGACTTTTGGGTGCTTCGATATGCTAGTGTCGTGTTTTGTATCGACGAAGATGACAGATTTTCCTGCAGCGGTTATGGCTACGTGAACTAACCTGATCACCGTAGTGCTGCATGGAACCATTCATGAAATCCTTTATATATCCATTGTAAATTAACTTTGGCTGATATTCTTCCTATGAATGAGTGAACGACAACTCAGGAAGGTAGCCATGTTGGATTTCGGTCATCGTCTGTTTTGATCACTGCCAAGAGAACAGATTATTTATCTTATTATCGGACTGTGACAGAGAGATCTCAATCCTGCTAGAAACCCCCTTTTCGTGGTTTCATAAGATGATGTATCATGACATTGAATTTTGATGTACTACCCATTATTTCTGCATGTGTCATGACTTCAGATCTGCTATGTATACCTACAAATTGTTATGTCAACAAAGCCTGATGTACTCGTATGTCCCAGTGTGTACGTCTGAATAAATTGAGTAAACTAAGATTCCAGCAGTCTGCATTGGTGCCTTGTAGACACATGTGTATGAGTGATTATATTGGTCAGCACACGAACAGTACACCATTCGCGGTAATCACACTCTACACTACTACTTCATACATACACCATCCTGCGTCGGCTGAAGTGACCAAGTTTAGGGCCTGCTTCCCCTGGAGCCTTTGCCTTCCCTAACTCAGGACTAGGGTGAGTTACCCATTTACAGCTGGGTAGACTGGAGCATGCCTGATCTCAACAACACACCACTCTTCCTTACAGAGCAGACAGACTGATACTTTACAGTGGTGTACTACAGGTGTAGTAAGAAATAACGTCTTTACACCATCTAAAAGATATTCTGAACAATGTGAAAATCACAATCACAACCATGGAAACTTTGGTTCAAATCAGAACAATAGTTTCAATAGACAATATAACAATGATTGCAAGAAAAATAATGGTCGCGGTAGATCGCAACATAATAATAGGTCATGTCACCATGTTTACTCTGCTCAACAAGAATCCCAATGTTTTAATAATCAAGGTGACAATGGTAATAGTACCTCTAATGCTAATGCTTGCTATGCTTTCGATTTCGAGAGAGTATCAAAGTGCCCACAATGCACAACTTTGTTCGAACCTACAACTATATCTACTTTGAGTTGTGGTCATCCTCTACCCGATCTCCATGCCGCAGCTGCGCATGACGGAAGAGGGTCTCTTATCCTACATAAAGGTTTCGTGAATAATGATCCAGTCTCAGTTCTTTTTGATTCTGGATGCACAACTATTGGTGTTAGACAATCTCTCATAAATCCTTCTTGTGCCACTGGAAAGGTGGTGAAATGTGTCACATTTGGGGGAACTCTTGAAAGGTATCCGACGGCTATTATCCATATAGCTACTCCCTTTTTTACGGGACAGGTCCACGCATGTCTCCTTCCAAATCCCATTGCGGACCTTATCGTCGGACGTATACACGGAATCAAAGAATGTACCCCGCAGCAAATTGCTGTTTGGGAAGAACAAAATACTCATGCTGCCTATGCAGTCACTACAAGAGCACAAGCTCAAAATATTTCCCAGACTCCATCAAACGAAATTAATGAAGTGCATAACCAAGGATCACTCGGTGATTTCCCGAGAGTCTTTTATAAAACTTCAACAAGATGACACTTCTTTGGAAAAATTCTTTCGTCTTATTGACAATGATAATCCAAACCTTAACACAAATCGCAAATCTTCGATCGTGATAAAGAATGGGGTACTAGTACGTATGGTACGGGATTCTACTTCGTCTATGCATTCGCAAATTCTTGTACCCAAGAGTATGAGAGTTCGAATTTTACAACATGTCCACGATTCTCAGTGTGCTGGTCATATGTGATTTTCCCGTACTAAATCGAGGGTTCTTGCTTCCTTCTTTTGGCGACACGTAAATAAAGATATAAGAATTTATTGTCGCTCCTGCAAGATATGTCAGGAAGTTAAGTCGAGAGGTCCACGCCATGCAGCACCTATCCAGGCTGCGGACATTCCTATCCGTCCCTTTCAAAAGATGGCGATAGACATTATTGGTCCTTTTAGGATCAAGTCTGCCAGAGGACACCAATTTATCCTAACATGCATTGACATGTGTACCCGTTGGCCAGAGGCCATACCTCTCAAGAGCATTTCTACTGCTGATATAGCAGACGCTCTTTGGTTAATATTCTCACGTCTAGGATTTCCAAAAGAAATCTTATCTGATCATGGCACACAACTAATATCAGACACTATGTCTCAGGTGATGTCTACACTACAAATTGAAAGGTCTTTAAGTAGTATATATCATCCTATGTCAAACGATTTAGTCGAACGTCTAAATAGAACGCTCAAGAGTTTACTAGGAAAGATAACTGAGGATCACCCTCAGGATTGGGACAAGGTTTTACCCGCTGCCCTTTTTTGCGTATAGAGAAGTCACTTATGAGCACACGGGGTTTTCCCCATTCCAGCTTGTCTTTGGTGCGCAACCGCGCGGTCCTATGTCATTACTGCATGACTTAATAACTGCTGAGGATATCAGCGAGGAAACTCAATCCTCTTACTAATTTGTAATTGCTTTAAGGAAGAAAATTATCGAAGCATGTAGGTTAGATACCTCTGCATCGGAATTTGCTAAGGAAATTCGCAAACAAAAATAGGCGTTTATGACAACTTTGTCCCGGTGACATGGCATTGGTATTACTTCCTTGTAAGGAAAATAGACTTCTTATCTCATGGAAGGGTCCTTATGCTGTTATCTCTAGAATTTCTGATGTCGACTATGTCGTCGATGTGGATGGAAAGCATAGAACCTTCCATATTAATATGTTAACAAATTTCATGATAGACCCGATTACCTACAACCTGTTTTCCAAGTGACAGACGATCCAGTGCTACCGCATGGTCATTACACATCTCTGTCTTTAATTCAGGAGGAAGAGGCTACCTTTTCCGATGTGAACCTTCCTCTTCCGGTTATCCCACTGCATTCTAAGGAATCATGGGAAGATGTATCTATCTCTTCAGAGTTATCTGCTGAACAACAGAGACAAATCTCTTCTATGTTACAAACTTTTAAGGACGTGCTTACGGACATTCCCGGACAAACATCAATTATGTCACATGACATAATACTCATCGATTACAACCCTATCAGAGTCCGTCCTCATCCTATTCCATTGCACTTTCAGGCACAAGTCGAGAAAGAATTGGATGAAATGATTCAATTAAAAATAATTGAACCATCTACTTCGGCATACTCTTCGTCTATGGTTACTGTCAGAAAAAAAGACAATAACATACGTCTTTGCGTCGACTATCGCAAACTTAACCAAGTGACGAAATTTGATGCTGAACCTGTGCCTTTATTGGAAGAGCTCCTTACTAAACTTTCAAATTCTCGATACTTTACCAAACTCGACTTGTCCAAAGGTTATTGGCAAGTTCCTCTTACTGAACGCGCCAAACCTCTTACTGCTTTTTCAACACCTAGGGGTCTGTTCCAATGGAACTTCATGCCTTTTGGCCTTATGAATGCCCCAGCTACTTTTGTACGCGTGATGCGTCGCATCCTTTCACATCGCTCGGATGTTATTGCATACTTGGACGATATTTGTCTTTTTACTGATTCTTGGGAAGATCACTTTTTAGGTCTATATGAACTGTTATCTACTCTACGCTTTCAAAATTGACAGCCAAACCATCCAAAGCATATATTGGATTTAGTGAGATTTCTTTTTTGGGTCACCGTGTTGGTCATGGTCTCTTACGGACGGAGGAACATAACACTTCTAAAATTTTAAACATCACTACTCCTAAGACAAAAAAACAAGTCCGTAGTCTCTTAGGTTTAATACAATTCTATGGAAGATTTGTTCCAAACCTATCGTCTATCACGGCACCTCTCTCAACTCTACTGAAGAAGGGGTCACCTAATATGGTACGCTGGTCCCCAGAATGTCAATCTTCATTAGACAACATTAAAACATTATTTTCGTCTTACCCTATCTTAAGACTACCCACTGCTAGTAAGACTTTCGTTCTTTGCAGCGACGCCTCATCCACATGAATTGGGGCCGCATTGATGCAGGAGTATGGTGAAACTCTGCATCCGGTAATGTATGTCTCTAGAAAGCTGAATGCAGCAGAACGGAATTACTCGGTACTAGACCGAGAATTATTGGCTATGGTCTGGGCGATACTTAAACTTCAGAGATACCTTCTTGGCGCCCATTTCATTGTAGAAACAGACCAAAAAGCCCTCACTTCTATACAGAGTAAAGACTTGAAGAGTTCAAGATCAACTCGATACGCTATTGCTCTTCAACCTTTTCATTTTTCTGTTTGAGCTATTCGTGGTGCGGATAATGTTATGGCAGACATACTGTCTCGATGCCCACAGAATTCTACTTGACGCTCATGCCTGTATATACTCATAATACTATTAGACATTAACAGTCTGTTCTTACATTTGCTTGACTCTCTTTAATACATTTTGGTAAACAGTTTGTATTACTTTCTCGAGTACCGTCTCTAGTGTAACGGAAGAAGGTTTTATTGTCACCATATATAGGCCAGTCATTTAGATGGCCACATTTAATAACTAGACATTTAAATTAGCTATTGTAAATTATTAAATCCTACGGTTGTCAAACAGAGATTCTCATTTTTATTGTTTCACAGCGTAAGCTTTCCCATCGAGTCAGTGCTGTTATATGGAGAATCTCAACAGTTTGCCGGATATTTCAAGAGTTGTCACTACTTTAGATGTCCTTGGTGCTCTCCTGTATACAGAATGTTCGGGGACTTCAGTAGTTATCTTTTTTAGTACTTTCTAATTAGCTGGCAGTATTGTACATTTGTATACCATATTTTGATAAAATATAGTCTAATACGATGTGGTAGAATATGTTAGTGTTAAGATTTTATTATTTGTTACTTGGTAGTATAGTATAATATGGTAATGACACATCTATTTTTCTAATTTATTATTGCGAGACATGTTGTTATTGTATTTTTTGAGATAGATGAAGTCACATGTATGTGATTTTTTTCCAGCATGGTATGTTGCCAGCACCTTAGTGTGTGATGGCGGCAATTCCTTTATAATATTAGTACTATGAGAAAATATTTTCTCTTAGTTTGTGAGATTTTTTTTTTAATCTCCCGACGCTCCTTTGTGCGTCAGTAACAGCCTGATATATGTCGTCATATATTTTGTTGCCCTTCATAGGCGCATTATTTGTATGTTATGAGCCTGTTGTCTGCTTGATCATGCTTATTATTATTTATTTTTTTGGGATGTGTATGTAAAGTTAGATTGTTGGATGCTGTTACATTTCTATGTTATTTATTTATACCATGCACTTGATTACTATGTCATATTGTTGTACTTTTCTTTTTCTTTTCTCTCTCTTTTGTATCCCATCTTGTATTTATTCTCTCGCCACTCCTCTACTTTTCCGTATATTATCTTAGCTTGCTATCTGCATTCCTCTTTGTTATTCTTTTTACTGTTGTGTTTATGACTTCATTAATATATATTGATATGTACATATTTGTATGCTACCGCCCTCATTTGTTCGATGTATTTTTTCGAGAAAAAAAATGTTATCATTTTTTTCCCGGGGGTGCGGTAGACTGTTAAGAGTCAGTTTGTTTTAATGTGCCCTATTTATTCTTCTTCTTATATTTATGGTCTAAGGGAGTTTACCAGTAATTTTATTTAGGGGAATAAGGTTGATTTAGTGGTTATATCCCCTTGGGCTTACTTGTGTCCAGCTATATGCCCATATAAGGTTCTGTTCGTAGATTTTCTTGGAACAGTTTCGAGAACATTCCTGTAGCGAGACGAACTCAGATCGTGCAATTGATTTGCGCATGCGCTATGATTTTGGCGCGGAGGAAAGACGGTTTGTGAGAGTCGGCCGAGCGTCTTGGAGCTGAATGAAGGTTCAGCGATTGTTCTCTGACCCTGTGAAGATATTTCAGTGTCCTTTGTGTGAAAGGGTTGAGATTTCCCCTTTTGATGTGATTCTGACATTTTTGGAGAGCCTTGGATGGCGAGTGTTTTTGTGGTGTTATTCTTGAAGGCAGTCAAGGTAAAAGATACCCTTTTTGAACTATATATTCTTGCAGCCATGTACTTTATAATTTAATGCTTCCAGCCTGAGTTAGTGGGCTGATGCTAAGGCGACTTTCTCCCAGCGCGGAAGAGAGTCCGGGAGATTATGAGAATTGTTATATTATGCACCTACTGGGTTTGGTCAGAGGAAGGACAGAAAAGATTATATTTTGAGCCCGCACTTACACGGCTCGCATTGTTATAGATGCATCTAATGTGTTCTGTCGGAGGAAGGACAGAAAGAAGTTATATATCTGAGCTCGGCACTCATGGGAATAGATATAAACTATTCATATACTGTTAGCACTATGATATGTGCAGGCTGCCCAAGAGTTATTGTCATTATGATTGTAATGGACTTGCTGCTACGTCTACATTCAATATGCCAGTGGTAGTATGCTTGTCTGATGTTCTGATGATGTCTGTTGTCGTCGTGATGTTACCGTAATAAATCGTTGAACTGTGCAAGTTGTTCCCAATGTTATTGACTTATGGATGTGGAGTGAACGGCGTGTTGTCCTGCGTGGTAACCACACATACACCTCCAGTGGAGAGCAGCATACTTCTATTATAAATAGCCCTGTGTGTCTGAACACAGAACAAAACACGTCGTTATCACTTATCTTCCCCTGAGCCAAAATTACGACTCTTTTGAAATAGTCGCCCCTTTCTACGCGTTCCGTCTTTCCCTGGTTTGATCCTATTACGACGATTTCCAATCGCTGGCTTTATAATTACAGGTAACCGGCTCAACGTTAGCTAAATAGGTCTGTTGGTAAACATTCCTAAGGAAATAGAGAACAGAAAATAAAATAGGTGTGCTAAATTAGAAAAAGAGACAGATCTCTGAGTGTAGGAGGGTTTTATGTTAACAAAACGTGTGTAGGTGAAAGCCAGGTGAAAGAAAAATGTAGATAATGAAATAGATATATGAAAGCTATTATCATAATATGTCACACTTATATATGAGCGATCATGTCCCAACCTATCTTGTTTTGTTCAGCAGACTTAGATCTATCTTCTTATTTGTATTTCCACGATCTGTCACTTCTGTAATTTGCTATGCTCAGCAGATGTGCGTTTACATGCTTTCGACTGAAGTGTTGATACAAGTAACAGCATTTATCCAAGTACATGCTAAACTCCTACCGTTGTTCCTTATATCAATTTATTCCCAGTCCTCTCCTGGAATCAAAGGTGAAATCATTTTCACAATAACTCCATTCTATTCCCTAATATCACTTCTGATCGATGACCAGTTTACACAAACCAATATTCTTCAAAATCTCCATTTTGCCTAAAGCAGCTTGCTCGCGTCGGCTTGCCACGTGATTCGAGACATTTGATTGTCGAACCAGTAAGCCTGCGCGGTGTCGATTCTACAAAGTATTGTAAACAACTTTTGCCACACGGATGAAGATCAGGTAACGTCTCTTGCCATTATTATCCTCTCACACTTTAGGAGCATAAGAATTCAACAAAATAATGACCATACTTCCGGTCCTTTGTCTTCTGCTAAAGTGTCTTCCACGTCTTCTTTATCCATTTCACTTTTGTCTTCAGTTTTTTTCTCCATGTGATTTTCGTTCTCCCTCAACCTCTGACCCTGGGGATTCCACAACAAGGACTGCCTTTTAGTGCTACAAGCTGGTTTCCTCACTGTGTGTTCTATTCCTGGGAGACTTTTTCAGGCCATAAATCGAGGATTCTTCAGCAAGTGAGAGGTTGGTAAGAAAACGAAGATGGCTGTATACCGCTCCACCTATGTCCCAGTCTTGACATATGGATGCGAGTCATGGGCAATGACTACAACCCACATAAGCCAGATCCAAACCTCAGAAATGAGGTTTCTGAGGAAGGTGGTTGAAGTAACAAGAAGAGACATGGTCCGCAACCAGATGACACGTCAAGGCCTAAAATCCCACCCCCTGCAGACCCAAGTAGAACAGTCCCATCTAAGATGGTTTGGCCATGTCTGCAGAATGGGAGAAGATCGGCTACCACGACAAGCATGGGAAACAAAGAGCCAGGGATCTAGACCCCCAACACGACCCAGAGTCCGCTAGGAGGACAACATTAGACAATCTTTGAAGGACCGAGGACTAGAATGGAACCAGGCCAGGAGGAAGACAGCCGATAGGATAGTCTGGCGCTCTCTCTTCCAAACCTCCACACCTCACGGTAGAAGGGGAACGACTAAGTAAGTAAGTAAGTGTTCTTTTCATTGTCATCGTCCTCTTCTCATCTATTGCAGGTGGGTCTGAACATCAGATCTCTCTAATGCTGTGTAAAACACCACCTGCATATAACCTGCAGTAACAAGCAGTCAGACAGTGTCACAATTTGGAAATTTCATGTGATCATCGTGAGCATTAAAGATTAGACTAAGTGTATAAGAGAATTATTTATATTTAAATTGGTAGGGATAATTAACGAGCTGCATTTCACACCAACTATTAATAGAGACAACCCTTGGAACATAGGATAGGTCTAGCGAGAATGTGACTTACTATACAGATCTCTTCTACAGCTACCATCTAGACTGTGCAATTATCTACTTGGCTTGTCCTGTGTCATCCGTACATATTGTTCACCAGTTCTTTTCTCCAATTCTGGGAACAATACATTTTTCTTTTTATCTAACTTCCATCTCGCCACATACAGGAAAGAGATAATGTAATCGAAAGTAGGTTAGTTAACTTGTAGAGACTAAAATAACCCTTAAAATAGTGCTTAATTAATCAGGCCTTTCCAGGGATTTTCTCTTTCCTGTGCTGCGTCCCAGCACGAGACATGACCCAACCTTTGCCTTACCTAACTAAATGAATTTGCATCCCCCTTCCCATACAAATATTTATAAGAGCTCACACCAGTTGGTTCATCCTGCTACTACCGTTTGTGTCTATGATATCATCGAAATGTTGCTAGGAAGAGTCATAACTTGCTACTGTTTTATTTTTCAAATTTCCAATTTTAGTCCCAACATAATTTCTGAAAGCAGCGAATTTTTTTTTTTTTAATGTGACGTCACATATTTTCCCCCCCCCCCCCCCCTTTCCACACACACACACCTATCCCCTATCGTCCCAAAATTGTGACCCCTCTCTCTCCCCCCTAACTGTGTGACGTCATATGTGGACAACCTAAGTACTGTATTTACAGCGGTATGTGTTTATTTAAAATAATATTGTTCCGTTTATCATTATTCTGCATTCCAGTAGGAGTCCTTTTCTTGGAGATAACCATTGATACTGTGAAAACACATAAGCCACTCACGTCTGTTGTTTTTCTGTTGTCTAGTTTTCTACTTCTTTATTATTCACGAGTGCCTGAAAACATACCTTTATGTGTGTGTAATATTTTATACTGTGTAAGCCCATTTTCTGTTTAGTCCGTTTTCTGCACTTTTTCTTTCTTTACGACAACGATATATAGCAGTTTCTGTAGGTATTGTTCATTTTCTGCTATTAATAATGCGAAATTATTTCTTCTTTAAAGTTTTGCCTTTTTTGTGGCAAGCACGTTCCTTCCAAACTAAGACCGTCTGTTGGTTATAAACAGTGGTTTTCCACGTGGACCATATGGCCCCTCCCCCATGGGGGCATGCCATATTTCTAGGGGCAACAGTAAGATGGTCAAGTACCTTTTTTTTCCAGTTAACAGCCACTACGAGGTGGGCCATCAAGTAAATGAAGCTCAGAAATGGGGACCATGAGTAAAAGAAGGTTGAGAACCCTTGGGTTATACCATAACGCTATTTTAATACATGTAAGTGAATTTTGTCAACTGAAATATAGTGTTGATAAAAAACTAGAGTCTGAAAAAGACTGCAAGCGCGATGAAACCCTGAAAACGGCTAGTCTAGTTCAATTATGGGAAACAGAGCAAATAAAAATTACCAAACTGTGTGTATGTTTATTACTCTAAAATAGTGGTTTAATTTTGGGCCATCTTGTTATAGTGTGTTGCACAACAACAGCAAATAATATAAACCACCTGGAAAAAAAATAAACGGGGAGGGGGGGGGGGGGCTGTAAGAGCCTGAGGTGTTTAGTTTTATATTTAATTGTAATGATCATTACTTCTTTTTGCTAAGGCCAATTTTACGGAACACGTAAAATTATAAAGATAAAAGTATATTGCGAAATTCCTATAACAGAATTGTAGTCAGCGGAAGTTACTTCTCGTGACCTCCAACCTTTGATGAAATACAAACATCGGTAAGTTGTTTGTGAATGGTGTAAACAAATAATTACAGTGGGGAACCCCAAGAACAGTGAATTGTAGACAAATAACCAAAATATGACTATTTTAGGTACTCGTACGAAAGGAGGACAACAGACACTCTAGAAATTCAGTCCATGTCCATCAAAGTTGACGCAATCGCTCACTGCAAGATGTGAACGTGTTAAGACAAACGACTTGAAAGGTGGCTGGTAGCAAACAAGTTATTAGCTTTGGGATTTGAAATGAAAAATAGTGGGACGCGTTCTTCGACTCCATCCAAATAAGTCGTTAGGTTTAGGATTTCTAACTCTTATTAACTTTTTTTTGTTTTTGGAGTCCGTATCGAACACACCACTCGTGTGTTACCGGGGCCCGAAAGGGGAGCAAAGAAAAGTAACACTGTACCCTACCAGGCATGTCGTAAAAAGCGACTAAGGAGGGTTGGGCAAGGGGCTGGTTACCCAATCCCGTAAAAAAACTTTTTACCACAAAAACTTCAACAAACATGGACAAATCAAATAAAGAATATAAATCAACTCAGTCGCCCAAGACAGAAGAAGGTCCTCTGGAAAGGAGGCGCATGAAGCAACCTAGAGAAAGCCGAAAGAAGTCTGGGTTGCCGACTAACCTTTTTTCATCTAGGAAAATCTCCAGGATTGGCACCTGGAATGTTCGCACTCTGTGTGAACAAGGGAAAACTGCACAGGTAGCAGCAGAAATGTCAAATTACAGGATTGATATCCTGGGTCTCTGCGAGACACGGTGGAAAGGCATAGAGAAGAAGAGGTTGATCACAGGAGAAATGGTGTTGTCCTCAGGACATGAGGAGGAAAGAGCCCACCACAGTGAAGGGGTGGCTCTAATGCTGTCCAAGGAAGCACAGAAGGCACTTATAGAGTGGGAAGCAATGGGACCCTGAATTATAACAGCAAGGTTTAAATCAGCCAAAAAGAAAGTAAATATAAACATCATTCAGTGTTATGCACCAACAAATGATAAAGAAGAATCTGTGAAAGAAGACTTTTACACCAGACTACAAAGTTTCTTGGACAATAAGAAAAGAAAGGACATCACAATTTTGATGGAGGACCTAAATGCGAAAATAGGAACAAACAACACTGGCTTTGAAGAAATCATGGGAAAGCAGGGATTAGGTATGATGAATGAGAATGGGGATCTGTTAACTAACTTCTGTGCTTCAAATCAACTAGATATAGGAGGAAGCATATTTCTGTTACGGTGTTTTTATTGATGTCGTCTGCTATAGTTGGCAGTGCGCAATTTTAGGTTAATAGAATTAATATAGATTGATGTAGATACTTCACGGATTAGTGAAAGCAAAGTACACGGTCAAATTATGACGTGTTAGCGTTGATAAGGTCACGCTTCGTGACTTAGATACCGGACCCCTTTTACGTTGTCTGTCAAGCCGTGAAGACGTGTCCTACATCCTTCCAATGTTAGGCATGGTAATGGCCGTATTATTTAAATGATATAAGGATGCAGGGTCGGTCCAGATTTATATTAGACAGGATGAAACTATAAGGTTAGTGGATAACCTGAATGATGGAAGGATTGTTGATTAGTTGGTTGATATATATAGTCGTCAAGACATATGCGCTCACTACCGGCTGTCTGAATCACATCAGCGCGAGTATATAGCCATGATGTTCTGTTGACATTAATTCGTCAGGACACGGACTGATCATAACAGGTATTCAAGTGAAATCAAATTAATGTATGTTTACTATGAACAATGCTCATGATATCGTCACATGTTGTTTCGTAATAAATTGTATATTGTGGACTCACAATACCTTGGACTTCTCAAGTCGATATCATTCAATTGTTAATTAGCTCTACCCAGCATTCGCGTAATATACAATGGAGGCACGAAATTCAATTAATGAATGAGAATCAAGAAAAAGATCAACACATGGCCAGAGGTTGTGAATACCCTTTATTAATACTAAGTTGAACGTTAATATGCAAGGACAACACACAACGACTTCAACAACTGACCTCAACAACTGGTGGCCAGTATGGGGTAGAATCAGATTGATCACATATGCATAAGCAAGAAGTTTAGGTAATCATTGCATGATGTGAAAAGTATGTAGAGGAGCAGATGTTGTATCAGACCACCATCTTCAAATTAAAACTCAAGAAATTTACAACAGCATATAGCTGTAGACAACAGTACAATGTGGGATATCTAAGAAATCAGGAAATACAAGAAACATTTTCAATCACAGTATCCAACAAATACCAAGTACTCCAACAGCTGGAAGATGAAACAGATACGGAAGACCACTGGCAACAAGTAAAAAATATATGGAACGAGACATGTGAAGAAGTACTGAGAAAAAGAGAACATCAGCTCAAAGCATGGATAACAACAGAAACCATTAGTAAGATAGAAGACAGGAAAAACAAGAAAGCAGATTTAAACAGAAGCAAAACCAGAAGCTCCAAAGCCAAGGCTCATGAAGTGTACATAGAAGCAAACAAAGAAGTAAGATGAAACATCAAAAGAGACAAGATGAAATATATTGATGATTTGGCAAGGGAAGCAAAGGAAGCTGCAGCAAAAGGAAATATGAGGGACACAAAGAAGCTAACAGGGAAATATAAACAAGCAAATGGCCTCATAAAAGATAAGAATGGAAAATTGCTTACTTATATACAAGAACAAATGAAGAGATGGACAGAACATTTTGAGGAACTTCTCAATAGACCATCTCCAACTAATCCCCCAGACATCCAGCCAGCAGAAGAGGAGCTACATATCAGCTGTGAACGACCAAGTAGAGAAGAAATAAAGAAAGCCATAAAGCTTCTGAAAGATGGAAAAGCAGCTGGTGCAGATTGCATTCCAGCAGAGGCCATCAAAACAGATATTGATACCTCTACAGAGATATTATACAAACTACTTGGCAAAGTCTGGGAGAGAGAGGAAATACCAGCAGAATGGAAGGAAGGTTATCTGGTCAAGTTGCCTAAAAAGGGAAATTTACAAGAGTGCACAAATTATAGAGGAATAATGTTACTATCAGTGCCAGGAAAAGTATTAAACAGAATCATCCTGGAGAGATTAAAAGAGTCCATAGACAAGCAACTGAGAGATGAACAAGCAGGTTTTCGACAAAATAGATCCTGTACAGACCAGATAGCCACATTGAGAATAATAGTTGAACAAAGTCTGGAATGGAATTCACCGCTCTACATCGGATTCGTGGACTATGAAAAGGCATTTGACAGTGTAGACAGAGAATCGCTTTGGAAATTGATGAGGCATTATGGAGTTCCCATGAAGATCATTAACTTAATAAAGAAGACCTATGAAGACATGACATGTAGAGTTCTTCTTGAAGGACAACTTACAGAACCGTTTAGGATTAGAACGGGAGTGAGACAGGGATGCGTCTTGTCTCCATTTCTGTTCTTACTAACAATAGATTGGGTTATGAAAACATCGACATCACACAACAGAAATGGAATCCAGTGGAATCTGACTAAACAGCTTGATGATCTGGATTTTGCAAATGACTTGGCTCTTCTGTCCCATAACCATAATCAGATGCAAGAGAAAATGAAAAATCTCGATGAGAGGTCACAACAAGTGGGCCTGAAAATACACAGGGAAAAGACAAAGATTATGAGAATAAATGCAAGAAATGATAACAAAGTTGAACTTGAAGAAACACCACTTATCTTGGAAGTAATATAGACAAAGTTGGAGGGACAGACAGTGATATCAAAATAAGAATACAAAAAGCAAGAGGAGCTTTCATTGCATTGGGAAACATATGGAGAACAAGAGAAATCAAGTCCAACACGAAAATAAGAATCTTCAACTCAAATGTGAAGTCAGTCCTATTGTATGGCTCTGAGATATGGAGAACAACAAAAAACAACAACCAAAAAGCTACTGACTTTTATAAACAGGTGCTTGCATAGAATCATCATCATCAGTTGCCATCTCCACAACGGAGGTTGGCTGTAATGGATCTCCAACGTCTTCTGTCTCTTGTCTTGGTGGTACACTCTGATAGACTCTTTCCCGTCCATCTCTTGATGTTATCTTCCCACTTATAGCGCTGTCTTCCCCTTGCACGTTTACCTTCAACTCTCCCTTCTGTTATGGTCTTCTGCAAGGTGTTATGCCTTTTTATGTGGCCAAAGTATTTTAGCTGCCGAACTTTGACCTCTCTCATTAGTTCTCTTTTCATACCTAGATTTTCTAGGACCTCCTTATTTGTTTTCATCTCTTTCCATGAGATACGCCCCATTCTTCTATATATCCACATTTCAAGAGCCTCAATTCTTTCTTCCAAATGCTTATTCATCGTCCATGTTTCTGCACCATACAGAAATGCAGAATATATATAACACTTTATGATTCTCAGTTTTAATTTATGAGATAACTGTTTGGATGTCAGTATATGTTTCATGTTGTTGAATGTAGCTTTGGCCATTCCTATTCTCTTCTTGATTTCTGTTTCACATCTGCCATCTTCTGTTATTATATGACCAAGATATACGTAGCTCTTGACTTGTTCCAGGATTTTCCCATTTACGCTTATCTTTAATGTGGGTTTATCATCTGTTTTGCTAATTATCATAGTTTTAGTTTTCTCAATATTAATGTCGAGTCCATATTCATGACTTATACTGTTCACTTGCTTCACTAGTTCTTGTAACTCCTGTTCGCTTTCAGCTAACAACATGGTATCATCTGCATATCTAAGGTTGTTTATTGATCTTCCACTGATGTTCAGTCCTGGTATTTCCTGTATCTGTTTGAAAATTTTTTCGGTGTATAAATTAAATAGGCAGGGGGACAGCACACAACCTTGTCTGACACCTCTTTTTATGTCTATGTATGGTGAATAATTCCTTCCCGATCTTACTGTGGCAGTTTGCTCCCAATAAAGGTTACTGAGTATTCTTATATCTTTTCCATCAATACCTATGTCTTTGAGGCATTCAATTATTTTCTCATGATGGATTCTGTCAAAAGCCTTCTTATAGTCAATGAAGCACATATACATACTTTTTTGGACCTCTGTATATTTTTCTGCTAATCTTCTTAGGCAAAATATTGCCTCTCTTGTTCCACTGTTCCGTCTAAAACCAAACTGTTCTTCTTGGATTTCGCTGTCTACTTTACTTTTTATTCTTTCCTGTATGATTTTGAGCAGTATCTTAATTGCATGACTCATCAGGCTGATTGTTCTGAAGTCTGAACATTCTGTTGCATTTGGTTTTTTGGGCAATGTTATAAAAACTGATGTCTTCATGTCGTGTGGTAAATATCCTGTATTGTATATATCATTGCATATTTCTGTGATTGTATCTATACCAAAGCTCTCCAGAGCTTCTATCATTTCAATGTTTATGTTATCCATGCCTGCTGATCTTCCTTTTTGTATCATATGAATGGCATTCTCTACTTCTGATCTGAGAATGTGTGGGCCTTCATTAGAATCTGGTGATGGTTTTTTACCTCTGTTGTCCTCGAATAGTTCTTTTACGTATTCTGCCCATCTGTTTGATATGTCTTTCTCATCAAGTAATATTACACCATTTTTGTTCTTGATACAGCTTCCTCCTTGTGCAAACCGCGACCGATTTGATAATTTCTTTATTTCTTCATGCATATCTCTTGTCATGTGCTTCGCTTCCAAGTCTTCTATTTCCTTACATTTTGTTTCTATCCACCGTTCTTTTGCTTCTCTACACATAGTACGTATGTCATTGTCTATTGTTTTATATTCTGGAGTATTTTTTGCTTTCTTTCTTTCTGCCATTTTATTCAAGATGTCATCTGTCATCCAAATTTGATTTTTCTTAGACTCCTTTTTAGGTAAATTTGCATTTGCTGATTGTATGCTTGTTTTTAAGCATTTTCCTTTTCCTACTTTTGCATTCATATCACCCATTACTATCAACACATCTGTAGATTTGACTGGTTTAAGTGTGTGTTGTAGCTCTTCATAGAATAGAAGGACTGAAATGGTATGACAAAGTCACAAATGTGGAATTGATGACAAGAACCAGACAAGTGCCAGTGGAACAAGAGTTGAGAAGAAGACGCTGGCGATGGATAGGACACACATTGAGGAAACCTGTTGATAGCATTACAAGGCAGTCCTTGTTTTGGAATCCACAGGGAAAGAGAGGCAGAGGTAGACCAAAAAACACATGGAGAAGAGAACTGGAAACAGAGGTGAAAATGATGAGGAAAACATGGAAAGAACTTGAGCGGATGGCACAGGACAGGAAGACTTGGCATGTGTTTGTTGAAGGCCTATGCTCCTTGGGGAGCTAAAGGGTGTTGATTGATCGAACACACGGCCCACTGTTCTTTATCTCAACTGCTTTAATTAAAAGTAGACTGTCTACCATTATGTCCGAGTTGTTATCCATATGCACGCTACAGATAGCCTTACCATAACCCCAACCCTGTTTTGAGCTGTGCCAAACAGCAAGCCTTAACCTAATCCTGACCCTGTTTAGAGTTTTGTCAAAAATAATAATGTCCAACAAACATTGAGGCCGTATTAAAAATAAAAACCAAAAATAAATTTCCAGCTCGAAGTGAAATGCTGCGTATCAACTAATATGGTGACCTCCAGTCTACTGTCGCCTTCATCAAACTTACCTTTGATATTTAGTTATATAGATCTAACTGCACAGCAGTAAGGATAGGCTTACATAATTTCAAGTGATACAAGACATGCTTGGTTGAATCACAGAAAATTGGGACATGCGCAGGATTTCTCCCAAATGGCTATCAATGCCATGTCTCGCAGCCATGCATAATAGGACATTTTACTTAACTCCATGTCTCGCAGCCATGCATAATGGGATATTTTACTTGATGCCATGTCTCAGAGCCATAAAGGAAGAAACATTTTATGGATGAAATGAAGAATAATGGTACATGTGTTTGATATGGTATTAAAAAAAGAATTCAGAGATGCAGTTTTAATGGATAGGATTAGGTTTAGTAATCCTAATCCTAAACTTTTATGCTAACCCTAATGACCAGGACGACTTATTTGAATGACATTGAAGAACACGTTCCCCCTACTCCTGTAACTTGATACCATGTCTCAAAGCCGTACAGAATAGGACATAATACTTGACTCCAAGTGTTACTCAGTCATATTGCACTTAAGGCTTAATTGCTAGTTTGTACAGAAAGTTCATATGAATAGTCTCTTTTTTTCATGTATTTATTTTTTCAGAAATTACAATGTATAGGGGAGCCGCGCTAGCGTAGTGGTTACAACACCGCTCTGGCGACCGGGTGATACAGGATCAAACCCGGGCGACGGCATTTGAGGATTTTTCGTCGACCGGGATTTGGACTGGATTAACTCAAGACCTGGCGAGTACATTTGAAGGAGTGTCGTCGACCAGGGATTGGCGGCTCCTGAGCCGACCCAGCTGCAATGGGTACCTCCGAAATCGGCGAGTATTTGCCTGAAAGGCGAGGGACACCTGTCTCTGTACAAGAAATAAAGGGATACTCACGTAAAATCAATGTCAGGTTAGACATAAAATAATAACCTGAGATTTCGCCTGAGATTTCGCCTCTGAGTATTAGAACGTTTGAAGCCACAATTTAAATACATAAAGTCAAGACCCAAAACCTTGCATGCCATCTGTAAAAAAAAAAAAAAAAAAAAAACAATGTATACTTCTGCATGTACGACAAATATATGAACGTTTGAGGTAGTCTAATACCATGAATGTATCACTTCTAGACCATAAACATTTTTGGAAGTCTAATAGTTTTGTTGGTATGTCTGTGAACCAATTTAAATACATAAAGTGGGACTAGTGAACGAATGAATCTCCATGTACCTAAACAGTTTTTGAAGGTGTTGGGGAAACACATCCTTGCATACACAGTGGATTGCTTTCACAGGTATGTACAACCCAGGTAGTCTAATACCATGAATGTTCAATATCACTTCTAGACCATAAACATTTTTGGAAGAATGTTGTCTAATAGTTTTGTTGGTATGTCTGCAATGAACAAATGGTGACTGAAAGAGGCAATCATTAAAATATATCCAAACCCAAGCAAGGGCAAACAATTACTCCCCTAGACAACTGGAACTCAGTGTAAATATTCTCTTTTTGAGAAATAGAACTCATTCAGGTATCAACTTGTATGTGTTAGACGGAAGCAGTGGTCAGCCGAATGATCAATGTATTAAGACATTAAAAAAAATATATTTCAATTACCACTATATTAAGACTAAGAATACATCATCTTGCTCACTTCTACTAGATATTGTGCAAACAAAAATATAACATTTTAAAAATGACATATATACCATGGCACATTTGGTGGTTTAGTGGTTAGAATATTCTGTGTTTAGTTCCTGGCAGAGGAAGTGTTACGCACAAATAATTACTTTTTTCCAAAGTCTTTGTATGATCGTTTTTCGTATGTATGATCATTATTTGACTGAAATGCATGTTATATATATTTTATGGTCAAAGGGACAGAACCCGAAATATCGATACTACTATTCTTTATGAGTTTACTTCCTCTGGTATAGAGACACGTTCGGTCTATAATGTCTTGAACGAAGCGTGACCATATCTCCTTATTTGGTAGTATCAGTCAACTGTTGTAGATGTTTGAAACCTTTCTTAACGCTTCTGTTCATGTCCATAAAAGGCGCGACTGTGTAAGACTTTTATCTCGAATGTTCTTAGAATCGTCTTATTGTGAACAGCGACTCAGAGATTGTCACTCTGCGCATGTCTCGACTGGGTTGTCGTTTTGTTGTTCCGGCCAGGTCGGGAGTTGAGAAATGGACTGATTAGCGAGCGGACGCGATTGCGTCTTGTGATTCTCTGAGGGAAATACATTGTCTTTGTGAGTTAGTTAGCTAACTAGACTATTTCCCGGTATTAGTTAAGCCTGCCTGGAGGCATATGTTCATGGTTGATTTTCCGAAATAAGGTAATTCCTCTTGTATCGAACTTTATGCTATCATCTAGAGGTTCGTCATTTTGTCGCCTTTTTGCTCGCCTGTGTGATTCAAAATGGAGAGGTACTTTGACTAGGATTAAGTCACCGGTATCTTTATACCTGAACTAATTATATATATGGGTCGCTCTAGACCAACAAGACTATTGTCTGTGTTCCAGGATTCGTTATATCAGAGATCACGTCCAAGTCAGATGGTTAGACTTAGGAAGGTTATAAAGGTCGAGCTGACCTGTAATCCATGTATGCTACTCACGTGCAGACAGTAAACGGACGTATTGTATACATCTGATCTGCTAGCATCAGGAAGGAATAATCATTATTGTCTATGAACATTAAGGATCTGCAGCTGACCACGGTTGCAGAAGTTATATGCATTATTCATCAAGCTTCGCTATGATATTTGTTTTCCATACAACTATTGAGTATTGACTTCTACATGACTGTCAGTTAACATGAGTTTGAATGCTGCATTCGTTGTACCTATGCTGATAATAACATGAGTATCATGACTGTTTTGTGGCGTGCAATAAATGGTATAAACCTAAAGCGAAGTTACCATTTTTATGACTCTACACGTCATGTTGCCTGTGGTGTACCCTGAACTGTTCTACTGCAACACACACACAGCAATAATCTAAACCAGATAAGACACCCACATCTTGCATTGTAATACCTGGTGTCGATAGAGGTGGTAATTTGACGGCATCCTAATTCCACCCTTATCAATTCATGGTGGCCAATAGTTGGTTTATTCTGGTACCAACTCTCAAGGGGGTCAACAAACCCAGACATCATCAGCAGACTACAAGACAACATTGCAGTTGCTATTCATCACCTTTGATGAAATTTTTTGAAAGACGCAGCAGTACTGACAGTTGTTGATATTTTGAAACTACCCGGCGCTGCTCGGCGGTATTGAAGATTGTCTACAAATAGAAGGACAAGTACCGAGCGAATGGATTTCCTGATCTGTTGAGAAGAAGGACAAGTGCCGTAACAACTGTTCCGGTCTCAGAATTACTGTTGCAGATTCAGAAGGTCAAGTTCAGAAGCTGTTTCCTGTTAGAAGCTCATTTCATTCGTCATGGCAGTTTACGAGAGCAGATATGGATCAACGTTGGATCATTGTCCTAAGAATGCTGATCACATCCTGTTCTGAACTGTGCTGACGTTGTGGATACATAGAAGTTAAGTGGCCTGTTTTGTTTGTGAACTGTGCCCTTATGTTCTAACTGAGCCTTCTGTCTTTCACATTTTCACACTATTTACATGTTTATATGTTATATGTTATTTGGATTTGTATTTATATGTTTATATTTCTGCGGGTTTTCTCGGTTGGGTGGTGTCTTTCAGTAGATGATACCACGTCACAGGGGTTCTACTGTTAGCGTTTTCGTTAGGGACTGTGCGAATTTCCTACTGTGGAATTTGCTAGCGACAATCGTTGCTATATCTGTTTAGTTGTGACGAGTTGTGCTTTATTTTCGTTTTTTGTATATTTTTTTTGTTTCTCTCTTTCTTTCTGTTTTTTAGTTTCGATTTCGATTGTTTGTATTTGTAGGTCTCCTCTTTTCTATTATTCAGTTCTTTAAGTATATTTTTGTGTATACACTGTAGCGTCATTTGTTTGTTATTGTTTACATTGACTCTGATCTTTGTTATTGTTTACATTGACTCTGATCTTTGTTTTTGTTTACATTGACTTTGATCTTTGTTGTTGTTTACATTTGACTTTGATCTTTGTTATTGTTTACATTGTTGGTGACCTTTGTTATTGTTTACATTGTCTTGTTATTGTTTGCATAGTTCTTGCATAGTTAGCTTTCACTATTGTTACATATATGCTCATGCACTATTGATCTATAGTGCACTTATCATAACTAACTAGTGGTTTGTTGCTTATGCACTATTGTAGTGCAGTTATGATAAATAACTGATGGTTATGCACTGATTTGGGTAGTGCACTGATAATTAAGAGGTGACTTGTGATATTATTGTACAACTGATAATACAAATTGGTGTCAAGTCTTGTTTCCCACAGAGATTTGAGTAAACATAGTAATTATACAAGCACTTTATTAAGTCTTGTTGCTATTAATATTGAAATAAGATAATTAATTATTTCAGGTTCTGTACTCACATTTTAGACATCATGTCTACATTTGAGTACTTTATTGAGCAGGGTAAAGCCCTTGGGAAGACAGGTGATAAGTTGGAAGAATTTGCAACTACTCAATATGATAAGGCATTAAAGTTGGAACAAAAGAAAATAGATGCTGAAATAGAACAAAAGAAACTGCAGATGCAGGTAGATGAAAAGAGATTACAAATGGAAATGGAAAAACAAAAAAGAGAAGCAGAATCTCAGGAGAAGAGACTTCAGGCTGAGGCTGAAAATAAGAGACTTGAAAAAGAAGCTGAAAATAAGAGACTTGAAATAGAGGCTGAAAATAAAAGATTAGAAAAACAGGCTGAGGCTGAGGAAAGAAAGTTACAGGCTGAGGCTGAGGAAAGAAAGTTACAGGCTGAGGCTGAGGAAAGAAGGTTACAAAGAGAGTCTGATGAGAGAAAAGCAAAAATGGAACATGAAGAAAAACTCTTAGCTTTGGAGTTAGAAAAGTTGAAGTTATCTAGTAATGCTAATGATGCCAATAAGGTATCATCTGCTAATAAGTCTAATGCTGTTGATTTTAAGCTTAATTTACCAGCATTCAATGCTTCAATTGATGATATAACATTTTATCTAGATAGATTTGAAAGTGCATGTAAGGTGCATAATATAGATAAAACATTATATGTTTATCATCTATCCAAGATACTTAGAGGTGATGCTTTGACTTTGTTGGGTATGGTAGATGTGCCTGACAAGAACAACTATGAGGTTGTCAGGGCGGCATTGTTAAAGAAGTACCAACTTAACGAAGACGGATATCGTCTTAAATTTAAAAACATGTTACCAGAAACTGGAGTTGAATTCTCAGAATTCATCTCAGGCATACGTCTTACTTTTTTACGATGGGTTGAGCTTTCTAAGACAGAAAGTACATTTGAAGCCCTCATGGACTTACTTCTTAGAGACAAGGTTATGTCTTCTGTTAATGAAGCTTTTCTTTCTTTTCTTCATGAGCGTAAGCCTAAAAATATAAAAGAAATGGAAGAATACTGTAGCCAGTATGTTACTGCACATCCTCACATAACCATTAGCAACACTAAGGTAAAAGAAGGTCTGCCAGTTGCTTCGGCAGCACCTTATGGCCCGAATTTTATGCGTAAATTTCAGGGTAGCCAGCAAAATTTCAATAAAAAGAGTAACCGTAATTATGCCCAGAACCAGGGTAATCAATTTCAGGGAGATTCTTCTTCCCAGAACTGGAGACAACCTAATATTACACGGTATTCTATTCCCGGTAACTTTAGAAATTTTCATAAAGGTAATCGGTATAGAGGAAAATATTTTTCTCAGAGACCTCAATACCAAGATAATAGAGGTTCTCAACAGTATAGAGATGGTAATGACAGTTATGGAAACTGGAACTCAAACCAGGATAAAAATTACAGTAGGGACTTTAATGATAATTGCAGAGGCAATAATGGTCGCGGTAGATCGCAACAAAAGAGAAAAAGATATCAACAGACAAACTCTGTTCAACAAGAATCTCAGGGAGCAGATAAACAGGTTAATAATGATAAAGACCATAATGCTATCGGATGCTCATCTTTTGACTTTGGTAGGGCAAATAAATGTATCCAATGCAGTACTTTATTTGATCCGAAAACCATTAGTACTCTAAGCTGTGGTCATCCTTTGCCCGCTCTTCCTGCTAATGTTGCTCATGATGGGAGAGGTTCTCTTATATTACATAAGGGGCTTGTAAATAGTAATCCAGTCTCGGTGTTGTTTGATTCTGGATGTACTACTGTCGGGGTTAGGCAATCTCTTGTAGATCCATTCTGTGCTACAGGAAAGGTCATCAAATGTGTCACATTTGGTGGCACGTTGGAAAAAAATATCCTACTGCCATAATACATATTGCTACTCCTTTCTTCACGGGAGAGGTCCACGCGTGTCTACTTCCAAACCCTATTGCGGACCTTATTATTGGTCGTATTCACGGAGTTAGGGAATGTACCCCACAGCAGATTGCTGTTTGGGAAGAGCAAAACATTGAAGCTACCAATATGGTGGTCACAAGAGCACATGCTCTGGATCCACCTCAAACTTCATTAACTAATAATGATGAAGTAAATGAACAAAATAGTCACTTGACTATTACACGTGACTCATTTATCAAATTGCAAGAAGAAGATCCGTCGTTACAAAAATTCTTCATTCTAGCAAAAAAAGGTGATCCTAATCAAAATACTAATAGAAAATCTTGGATTTCTATGAAGAACGGCGTACTTGTACGTATGGTACAAGACTCGACTACATCCACTCATTCACAAATTCTTGTGCCTAAGAGCATGAGGGTGCAAATATTGCAACATGCTCATGACTCGCAATGTGCTGGACATATGGGTTTTTCCCGTACAAAGTCGAGGGTTCTTGCGGCTTTCTTTTGGCCATTTGTGAGCAAGGACATACGAATGTACTGTCGCTCTTGCAAAGTATGTCAGGAGGTCAAATCTAAAGGACCACGACATGCTGCGCCTATTCAGGCTGCTGACATTCCAATTCGCCCTTTTCAAAAAATGGCAATAGATATTATCGGTCCTTTTAGAATTAAGTCGGCTAGAGGGCACCAATTTATTCTTACATGTGTCGATATGTGCACACGTTGGCCAGAGGCAATACCTCTCAAGAGCATCTCAACTGCTGATATCGCAGACGCTCTTTGGCTGATATTTTCTCGCTTGGGTTTTCCCGGAGAAATATTGTCAGACCATGGCACTCAACTTATATCAGACACTATGTCACAGGTAATGTCTATGCTACATATAAAAAGGTCTCTCAGCAGTATCTATCACCCAATGTCTAATGGGTTGGTCGAACGTTTAAATAGGACTCTAAAAACTTTACTGGGTAAAATAACTGAGGATCATCCTCAGGATTGGGACAGGGTCTTACCCGCGGCTCTCTTTGCGTATAGAGAGGTCCCCAATGAACATACGGGGTTTTCCCCTTTTGAACTTGTCTTTGGCGCGCAACCGCGCGGCCCTATGTCTTTACTTCACGATCTAATCACTGCCGATAATATTAGCGATGAGACTCAGTCTTCTTATGAGTACGTCATTGCTCTTAGGAAAAAAATCATTGAGGCATGCAGACTAGCAACTTCGTCTTCCGAATTTGCTAAAGAAAAGGCAAGGCAGTTTGCGAATAAGAATAGATGTCTACGACAACTTTGTCCAGGTGACAAAGCTCTCGTTCTACTTCCTTCAAGGGAGAACAGACTTTTAATTGCATGGAAAGGTCCATATGCAATAGTCTCCAAAATTTCTGATGTCGACTATGTTGTCGATATTGATGGAAAGCATAAAACTTTCCACATAAATATGCTCACGGAATTTCATGAAAGACCAGACTATTTGCAGCCTATTTTCCAGGCAACGGACAATTCTCAAGTACCTCATGGTCAATACTCATCGCTGTCAGTTATACAGGATGAGGAAACTACTTTTTCTGATGTCAATCTTCCTCTTTCTATGGTCCCACTTTATTCTACGGAATCTTGGAAAAACGTGACCGTTTCTCCAAATCTTTCCGCTGAGGAACATCGACAAGTTTCTTCGATGTTGCAAACATTTCAGGATGTTCTTACAGACATCCCGGGACACACACATGTCATTGAACATGACATTGTGCTAACTGATCATAATCCTATCAGAGTCAGACCCTATCCAATACCTATCCATTTCCAGTCTCAAGTCGAGAAAGAATTGGATGAAATGATACGTTTGGAAATCATTGAACCATCCACTTCAGCATACTCTTCGTCTATGGTTATTGTTCGAAAGAAGGATAATAACATTCGCATTTGCGTAGATTATCGCAAATTGAACCAAGTTACGAAGTTCGACGCTGAACCTATGCCTTCATTAGAAGAGCTACTCAATAAACTTTCTAATTCTAGATTCTTTACCAAACTAGATTTGTCTAAAGGTTATTGGCAAGTCCCGCTAACTGAACGTGCCAAACCTTTTACAGCTTTTTCTACACCTAGGGGTTTATTCCAATGGAATTTCATGCCTTTTGGTCTTATGAACGCCCCTGCTACATTCGTACGCATGATGCGGCGAATTCTCGCATATCGTACAGATGTCATAGCATATCTAGATGATATCTGTCTATTCAGTGATTCCTGGGAAGATCACTATTTGGGTTTATACGAATTACTGTCTACTCTTCGCGAGTATAACTTGACTGCAAAACCCTCTAAAGCCTTTATAGGATTTAGTGAGATTTCTTTCCTAGGTCATCGTGTTGGTCATGGTCTTTTAAAGACAGAAGACCACAATGTTTCAAAAATACTTAACATTTCGGTCCCTAAGACAAAGAAACAAGTAAGGAGTCTATTAGGTTTGATCCAATTCTACGGACGATTCATTCCGAATCTGTCCTCCATTATGGCACCGCTTTCTACTTTATTGAAGAAAGGGTCGCCTAATTTGATCCGCTGGTCAAAAGAATGTCAATCCTCATTGGACCAGGTTAAAAACCTATTTTCATCTCCACCTATTCTTAGGTTACCTACTATTGAGAAGACTTTTGTTCTTCGAAGTGACGCCTCGTCAACTGGGATTGGGGCAGCACTAATGCAGGAGTATTCTGATACTCTGCATCCGGTGATGTATATCTCTAGGAAATTAAATGCTGCAGAAAAGAATTACTCGGTTTTAGACCGTGAGTTATTGGCTATGGTATGGTCTATTCTGAAGTTACAAAGATTTCTTCTAGGCGCACATTTCATTGTGGAAACCGACCAGAAAGCGCTTACTGCTATTCAGAGCAAAAACTTGAAGAGCTCGAGGTCCACTCGTTATGCCATAGCTCTTCAACCATTTCATTTCTCGGTTCGAGCTATCCGTGGTTCGGATAATGTAATGGCGGACATTCTGTCCAGATGCCCACACGATTCCACATGATTCTTCTGTCATATATATATTTCCTGATATACAGTCCAATGTTATAATGACATGTTAGTAGATATTTTTTTTTCTTTCTCACTTTTTTGAGGGGGAAATTTATGACATTGTACCATGTAATTATCTAAGAAGGCTTAGTTAGTGATATACGGGCCAAAAGATCACTCGGCCACATTTAAATAGATTATTTTTAGGATTGTATTGAGAGATTTACCAGTTGTCTTTAAGATTTGTGTTATTGATATTTTCGCAGCACATCATTGAAGATGCGAGATTGTGTCCATTGTGGAACTTTGAGTATATCAAGTCCTGTACTAGATTGGGAGCGGATGATGTCCACATCTTCTTCTATTGAATATTTTATGTCAACGAAGATCAACACATGTATTACTTATTAGTTACTGATGCATTACATAATGTAATAAAATAGTGCGGTATATTAATATATTACACCGCTATTTGCAACACATTGTATGATATCATAATAATATATTTGATTTCATATATTGGTATGAGAATAATTTGACTTTTATTATGATGTTGCCATCATTGTGGTTTGTGTTGGTGGCACCTTCCTGGGATATATACGCGTATACTTAGATAAATTTTTCTCTAAGGACCTGGGATATGATCTCAGTTTCGCTCCAAGTGTTGAGCTATTTTGTTAGGTATATCCGCGCATCATACGTGCGTTAGGAGCCTAGATTTTTCCGGCTCCAGGATTTAAAAAAAAAATGTTTCATTTTTTTTTCCCGGGAGGGTGCGGTAATGTTACGCACAAATAATTACTTTTTTCCAAAGTCTTTGTATGATCGTTTTTCGTATGTATGATCATTATTTGACTGAAATGCATGTTATATATATTTTATGGTCAAAGGGACAGAACCCGAAATATCGATACTACTATTCTTTATGAGTTTACTTCCTCTTGTATAGAGACACGTTCGGTCTATAATGTCTTGAACGAAGCGTGACCATATCTCCTTATTTGGTAGTATCAGTCAACTGTTGTAGATGTTTGAAACCTTTCTTAACGCTTCTGTTCATGTCCATAAAAGGCGCGACTGTGTAAGACTTTTATCTCGAATGTTCTTAGAATCGTCTTATTGTGAACAGCGACTCAGAGATTGTCACTCTGCGCATGTCTCGACTGGGTTGTCGTTTTGTTGTTCCGCCCAGGTCGGGGAGTTGAGAAATGGACTGATTAGCGAGCGGACGCGATTGCGTCTTGTGATTCTCTGAGGGAAATACATTGTCTTTGTGAGTTAGTTAGCTAACTAGACTATTTCCCGGTATTAGTTAAGCCTGCCTGGAGGCATATGTTCATGGTTGATTTTCCGAAATAAGGTAATTCCTCTTGTATCGAACTTTATGCTATCATCTAGAGGTTCGTCATTTTGTCGCCTTTTTTTTGCTCGCCTGTGTGATTCAAAATGGAGAGGTACTTTGACTAGGATTAAGTCACCGGTATCTTTATACCTGAACTAATTATATATATGGGTCGCTCTAGACCAACAAGACTATTGTCTGTGTTCCAGGATTCGTTATATCAGAGATCACGTCCAAGTCAGATGGTTAGACTTAGGAAGGTTATAAAGGTCGAGCTGACCTGTAATCCATGTATGCTACTCACGTGCAGACAGTAAACGGACGTATTGTATACATCTGATCTGCTAGCATCAGGAAGGAATAATCATTATTGTCTATGAACATTAAGGATCTGCAGCTGACCACGGTTGCAGAAGTTATATGCATTATTCATCAAGCTTCGCTATGATATTTGTTTTCCATACAACTATTGAGTATTGACTTCTACATGACTGTCAGTTAACATGAGTTTGAATGCTGCATTCGTTGTACCTATGCTGATAATAACATGAGTATCATGACTGTTTTGTGGCGTGCAATAAATGGTATAAACCTAAAGCGAAGTTACCATTTTTATGACTCTACACGTCATGTTGCCTGTGGTGTACCCTGAACTGTTCTACTGCAACACACACACAGCAATAATCTAAACCAGATAAGACACCCACATCTTGCATTGTAATACCTGGTGTCGATAGAGGTGGTAATTTGACGGCATCCTAATTCCACCCTTATCAGGAAGGTACCCTTTTTTTTTTCTTTTTCTTTTTTTTTGAAATTCAGCCATCTGTTTTCAGTTTCCAGTAAGTGTATATTTGCTAATTATAGTTTCCAAGTGTCTGTGGAAGGAAATGGAAAGAGAGAAACTGAATACAGGAGAAATGGTGCTATCCTGAGACAAATTGCACACCGTAGTTCTTTGCCTTCAGGTTTTGATACGTAACTTACTAGTTATTTTATATTAATCTTCATTCAGTCTTACGTGGTTCCTGGCAGTCTCCGTGGATACAAAGACAAAATAGGACTACTCCTCCCTCAGGCTTGTCGTACGAGGGGACTAGTATAAAGTTATGTAAAGGGCTGGTAACCTCATTGTGTAAAATAAATTGGTACGGTAACCACTACTGCAAGAGAATGTTAATGCTGTAAGGGGACTAGCTGCAGCCATGGCTGTGTACGCCATCTTCTTCTTCTTTGATCCTTAGCCGCCGACCGTCAAAGCAGTCAGTGGCCATCACGCCTAGTGGCGTCTTGTAGGGCAACAACAAATTGATTCCACTTTGCTCGGTCGGTGGCCATCCTTCGTACAGTGCCCCAACTCTGGTTCATTCTTTGCATCTCAGCCTCCACAGTCCTCCGCCAGGTTGTTTTTGGTCGGCCTCTCTTTCGTTTTCCTTCAGGAGTCCAAAGCATAGCTGTTCTTGTGATGGCGTCGGGGTCTCTTCTGAGGACATGACCAACCCAGTTCCAGCGTCTGCCAGCTATGATGGTGTGCATGTCCTCTTGCTTGCTACGAGTAAGCAGATCTTGGTTAGTGATGGTATTCGGCCAAAAGATTCGGTGAATTTTTCTTAGGCATGTTGTGTGAAAAGAGGACAATTTCGACATTTCCTTCTCTGTAACTCTCCACCATTCCGCACCATAGAGAAGCACAGAAAGCACACAGCTCTGATATAATCTTAATTTTGTGCTTGTGCTGTATTGGTAGGATTTCCAGATGTTGTTTAGGCTAAAGAAGGCTGTTCTTGCCTTATTCATTCTGATGTTGATGTCTTTGCCTGCCCCGCCGTCTGGTGTTACTATGCTTCCTAGGTATGTGAAGGTATCTGTCTGTACCAATTGCTTATTCCTTACTGATATGGGCTCAGGGTTGCTCACATTGAGCGTCATGACCTCAGACTTCTTTAAATTGATGTTCAAGCCCACCTGCTGGCTAAACTTATTAAGTCTATCCGTTTTTTCCTGGATGTGTTGATGTGAATGTGCTAGTAGTGCAATGTCATCTGCATATTCCAGATCTTCTAATGTAGAAAATGTTGTCCATCTTATTCCTCTTGGACTGCCCTCTGTTGTCTGGCGCATCACCCAGTCTATGACTGTTAAAAATAGAGTGGTTGATAAGGGGCATCCCTGTCGTACTCCTGTCTTCACCTCAAAGGTTAGGTTGCTCTGCCCAACACTGCACGTAAAGTTTGCATAGAGGCTTTTTATGATTGACACTATGCAGCTTGGAATTCCATAAACCCTCAGTATTTTCCATAAACTGTCCCTATGTATGCTGTCAAAAGCCTTTTCAAAATCAACGAAATTAATGTAAAGCTGTCTTTGCCATTCTGAGCACTGTTCTATAATGTTCCTGAGAGTGAATATATGATCTACACATCTCCTGTTCTTTCTAAATCCTGCTTGTTCTTTCCTCAGTTTTTGATCTACTGCCTTTGAAATTCTCTGTATAATTATTCTGCCTAGTATTTTGCTGGGAACTGAGAGAAGAGTGATTCCTCTCCAATTATTGCAGTCTGCAAGATCTCCCTTCTTGGGCAATTTGACAATTATTCCTTTGTTCCACTCTGATGGTGTTGTCCCCGTTTTCCAGACTTGTGCAAATAGTGGTTCTAATAGTTCTGCTGCTAGCTCAGGGTCTGTCTTAAATAGCTCTGCATTTAAGTTATCATGGCCCGGAGCTTTGCCGTTCTTTAACCCTTTGATTGCTGTGATGATTTCTTCTTTTCGTGGAATGTCTGTATTCACATCTAGATCGTTTTCAGCTTCAGGAACATTCAATTGTGTCTCTGGTGGTTCCTTGTTCAGAGTTTCTCTGAAGTGCTCTGCCCATCTTGTTTCTTGTCCCTCTGCTGTCGTGATGAGATTACCTTGCTTATCTCTTACTAATGTAATATTGTTTGCACCTCGTTTTCCGCTGATGAATTTAGTTATTTTGTATACTGTGCTTTGTTCATTTCTCAGTGCTGCCTCCTCTGCCTGTCTTGCAAGATTGTCTAGGAAATTCCTTTTGTTGGCTCGGGTTTGGCGTTTAACTTCCTTGTCCAGCTGACTGTACTGTTCGCTATATAGTTGCTTTAACCTGGGGGACTTCGCTTCTGTTTTCTTTCTTTTCATTTCCTTTCTCATCGTTATGGTGTTTAAAGTTTCTGGTGTTATCCAGTCTTGCTTCTTCCTTTCCTGGAATCCCAAACATGATTTGCTGCTTTCTTTGTATATTGTTGAAATGGTGTTGAAATTCTGGTCTATATCATCAGTCAATGTCTTTTCCTGACTTTTGGCAAATTGATATCGTTTCTTTATGTCGGCCGTAAAAGCTTTTCTGGTAAGGGAGTCCTTCAATTTGCTGATGTCAAACCTTTTCTGTGTAGTTACAGTTGGTCCAGCCCTTCTTAGTTTCACTTTCAGTTTTGCTACTACTAAATGGTGATCACTTCCCACATCTGCACCTCTTCTTACCTTCACATCTTGTAATGCATGTCTCTGTGTACGCCATAGAGAGCAAAAAGAGAAAGGAATAAATGTATCTTAACTCTTATGTTCCCTGTGGAGCACAGAACTGGAGCTTTCTCACCAGCAGTTTGTCTTGTGTACTTTCTTGTCTTGAAGTATGTGCAGTGGACTTCTCCCATCTGTTTCTGTTGACATACTCTTCCTGTCCACAGGAAACAGACTTCTTTCCTTTTAGCTTTCTCTGTGTTGCATCATGCGCCTCCCTGCCAAAAGACCTTCTTATGTCTTGGTTGGCTGAGTTTTGTTTTCCTTAGTTAACCTGTCCATACTCGTTGAAGTATTTGTGGTTTAACATTTTTTATATTTTACAGGAAGGGGGAACCTTCCTTAGTCGCTTTTCGCTAGTAGGGAACAGTGTTATTATTCTTCGCTTCCCTTTCAGGCACTAGTAACACACAGGTGACTTACACAAAGTACTTGAATCTAACCACTAGCATTTTAAACAGTTGGCAGGCAACTCTTGATAAAACTCTAACCATTGCCATTTTAAACATTTGACAGTCAACTCTTGACAAACTCTCAATTAACATTTCATTCCCAATTAACACTTCATGTCATGGAATGTCCCTCGCAGCAGTCAGCTGTCCCATATAAATTCAAATTCTCATCTGCCCCTTAATATCTTGCTACACTCTCGACCTCCTGCACTCTTTGCACAAGCCCAGCCAAATCTCGCTTATCTTCCCAACTCTACACACAAGTCCAACCAAATCTTGCTCATCTTCCCAACACTACACTCAAGTCCAGCCAAATCTCGCTCATCTTCCCAACACTACACACAAGCCCAGCCAAAAACTAAACCTGACACTCACATGTCACAATAGCCACAGTGGTGTTCATTCAACAGTCTGTCCATTATTCTCCCCTCATATGCCCATATATTCCTTTACATTGTTTAAAAAGCATGATCGCGATTTACGCAATGGTTATGTTTTGAAAGTGAGTGCCTAATTGATCAACAACAAATTTGAGATCATTTTCTCCAAAGACATTTTACGTGATACATTTTGAGAGAAGCTTCTGCAAAATAGTTCAAAATAAAAATTAATGAAACTTTTCATGAAAATCATGGGCAAATATACATACAGTGTTAAATAAAACACAAAATAATGAATTTTAATAGTAGTACAGGTATTGATATTTTTCGCATTTTGTTACAGCTCGCGTAATTTTGAGATAGTGTAAATTGAGATCATGTAAATCATGATCACACTGTACATGAATATTTTCAGTGTCACCACCTTACTATTTTATTCACTCTTCAGTACACTTTATATAGCTGGAACTTGGCTGATTGGCTACACAATGTTTCATCTATCAGGTTTTCTTGGGTGCGACATATAGTTGTTACTGTCGGTGCAGACCAGATAGAATTAACTAGAGAGCTGATGAAAAGCTACGGCTTTAGTCGAGTGATGGTCTGTGCTGGATGTCACACAAGGCACCGGTCAATATTCTGTGGCTTGAAAGCACTGGCATCTGGTAAGAGAGTTTAGAAATGCTTCTTTCTTTCCTTCTTAATGCATTTCTTTCTTATGTTTTTTTATTCTTTGCAAGAAGAGCTGCAAATCTTATCATTCTTATATTAATTAGAATTATTATCATTTTTTGCTTCAGTACTTATTATGAAACCTGCCTTGCAACTTACGCATTTCTTTAGTGTATCCTTCATGCCATCAATCGATCTTTAGCAAGTTGTCCCCAGTAAACATATTCATAAGCGATGGGTAATTTGTAACATAGGAACCATGGACTGACATACATATACAAATTATCCCCCTTTATCTCTCCAAGGAGCATTAGTCATTTCAACTAATTTATTCCAAGTCTTCCTGTCCTATCCTGTGCTGAATGTACACATCAAAATTATCCTTTGCACTCCTTACGGATCATGTAGTCACCACTGTAGCTGGTCACTGCAGGATGCCTTGACCTATTTACATGCTTTCAAAATGGTGGTTTCAATTTGTTTGACATGATGAAGTTGCCAGCCTTATGCACAGCCTCACACTAGTCACCGCTAGTCACCGCTTGCGACATGTAAGGAAGTATTAGCCCTGTTCTTCCTTTCTCTCCTCAGAGGTTGCCAGGTACAAAACAAATAGAAAGAGAAACTATTGAACAGTACATTCCTACAGAGCACAGCCAACACTTGTAATAGGCAGGATATTATTCACCTGCATCTCAAACTTATTTTTGTTCATCTCGTTCAGAATGTTCCAGCAGTGACGTGGTTATAATTCATGACGCAGCCAGACCTTTTGTATCAGAACAAATTGCCAGGCAGGTGGCAGAGGCAGCCATAACTCATGGGGTAAATTTATAGGTCTTTCATATATTTATTTTAAATGATTTATAGGATTATCATATATTTGCAAGCAACTAGCATCATGTATTTAGGATTACAGTATCAGCAACTAGCATCATGTATTTAGGATTACAGTATCAGCAACTAGCATCATGTATTTAGGATTACAGTATCAGCAACTAGCATCATGTATTTAGGATTACAGTATCAGCAACTAGCATCATGTAGTTCAAGGATCACAGTATCAGCAACTAGCATCATGTAGTTCAAGGATCACAGTATCAGCAACTAGCATCATGTAGTTCAAGGATCACAGTATCAGCAACTAGCATCATGTAGTTCAAGGATCACAGTATCAGCAACTAGCATCCTGTAGTTCAAGGATCACAGTATCAGCAACTAGCATCCTGTACTTCAAGGATCACAGTATCAGCAACTAGCATCCTGTAGTTCAAGGATCACAGTATCAGCAACTAGCATCCTGTAGTTCAAGGATCACAGTATCAGCAACTAGCATCCTGTAGTTCAAGGATCACAGTATCAGCAACTAGCATCCTGTAGTTCAAGGATCACAGTATCAGCAACTAGCATCCTGTAGTTCAAGGAGACAAATGAAGAATAGGACTACTCCTTCCTGTGGCACGTCACAAGAGCACATAAACGCTGCAGTGCAGGCTTCCGACACGCGGACCGTCTGCCGTAGTGGCTGCATGCTTCACATGGAGCTAAAAGGAAAATGATGAACGATCAGCCGTTATATGTGTATTACAGTGTTCTGTACTTCTAATCAACTTGTGTTATAAAAGGTTGGAAATATTTCATGTGCGACTATTTATGATGGCCATATTGCCACTGGCTGTAACACTCTATATTGTTGTTTTCAATCCCCAGAGTTTTGAGTTATTCACTCTTTTAACCCTTGCAGCAATTTGGGGGGGGGGGGGGGGGGGGGGTGTTATTGTGTGCTTTCTTACAACCCCAGAGAACTTTCCCAACACAGTGGGCACAGCTGGTGGAGGTCATGCCAGACCCACTAATAGGCGTGTGTGCCCTGCCCAAAGACACCGTCCAAACAGACACATATAGCTCTGCCTTATCATTTCAACTGGGAAGGCCCGACAGACACTTATAGCTCTGCATTATCATTTCAGCTGGGAAGGCCTGTCACCACTCAGCCTTTTAGGACAGCATTCGCCTTCTTATATACACTATATAGAGTTACTGTCATTGTAATAAAACCATCTAATGCTTACTTTAGGAACTCTATATCCACAGGGTATGAATATACAACTTCATGTCTACTAATAAGTGTTCTGTTATGTCCTTCCCTCTCCCATCCAATATATACTTCCTTGACTCACGTTGACTGCCCCAGATCTCCGTCCCTGTAAGTTAATGTCATAACTCATTGATTAATTTTTCCTACAGTTACTCTCACAGTCCTTCTCACTTTGTCTTTCCTCTGTCTACCAGCACCACCTGGTTATACAGGTTCATTGTTTTCTTGGCTCATGCCGTCTCTTCCAACTGACATTATCCTATAAATACTTTGGTCTGTGCCGTATCTGTAAATTTTAGGACTTAGCCATTTGCCAGTTTGGATCTGCAGCTTTGTTGTTGATCAACTAGGGTTGCTGAGCTTGTTGCTCTTTCGCAGCCAATGGTAAGTTCAAGAATTTGCATGTGTTCTGTAACTGTTGGGCGGTGCTGTATAGAGTATTTGTGAATGTTGGGAAACCTGGCAACAGCTTTCTTTTATTTATGGAGAGTCCTGGGCAAGTCAGCAGCACATGCTGAACTGTCTCATATGGATGGGTGCAGTTACAGCAATTAGACTCATGTGTGGGGTTTAATTTAAATGCTTGTTGAGTCTGGTGTGTTCTGTTCTAAGCTGGATGATTGTGCTCTGCTCCACACGTCATAGGTTGTTGATGTCCTTTTTATTGAGTTGGTCCATTTCTTTATACAAAGCAGAACATTTTATCCATCGGTTCAGCCATTCCTCTATGAAGTTGTGTTTGAGTATTCGTTTAGCTGTTTACATGTTGGCTGGAGAGTTTGTTTAGATCTGCAGATATGTAACACTGAAGACGTTACAGATTTTTTATGAATGATTGCTTGAACAGAATTGGATTTAAATGGCGTGAGCATTCACCAGTGTGGAACTGATGGCAAGAAACAGAGAAATACCAGTGGAACAGGAGGTGAGGAACCTCTTCATGTCAAAGAAATTTCTACAGACACCACTGCTACAAGAGCATATTAATGAGCTGCAGTGGTTGCTTCATGCTCCTAAGGGAGCAGAATGGGAAATGATGGTGATGAAGAGATGCTGGCTTTCGATAGGACACACAGTGAGGAAACCAGTTGATAGCAGTTCTTGTTTTGAAGTCTCCATGGAAAGAGAAATATAGGGAGACAACAAAAAAAAGTGAAGAAAGAATTTGGAGACAAGACATGAAAAAGATAAAGAAAACATAGAAAAACCTTGACTGGATGGTACAGGACAGGAAGGGTTGCCATGAGTTTGTTCAAGGGCTGTGCTTGCACGTGGAGCTAGAGGGTTATGAATTAACATTTGTTTGTACTAGCTTTGTTTTTATTATTGGGTTTTTATTAATAGCTGATGTGTGCATTCTTTTTTCAACATTTTTTACTGTATTATTTTTTTCTGGGAGCTGCAGGCGACCTTCTGTCTTGACTGACTGTGTGTGGTACACCACTTTGGGTGGGGACCTCCCAGTAACGACAAAACAGACAGACTGCTGTGTCCGTTTCAGATTCTGCTCCTTTCCTCAGACCTCCAGGTCCTGAGTGTTCCTCTATAAATGCCTTTGTGCAGATGAGGAAGGGACATTCCTCGAAACCTTCGGGTATATGAGGCTCTGTCCATTTTGGCTGGAATTACGTCTCGATTGTTCGGTAGGTTTTATAGCAATTATGAGTACACATGAGGGCAAGTTCGGGCACAATGGGCTAATCACCTGTTTGCCAGTCACCTCGATTACACGTTTTGCCCAGGGGCTTTGTGCTCCTTGGGTCCCCTCTACACCTCATTTCACAGGGTAGAAGAGGTTCCGATTATGAGATGAGATGAAATTAATTTTTTCTGGGACAGGTTAGAGGAAAGACTGATGTGCTATGTTCCATGTTACCCTTGCTTACATTACGTTTTTGTAGGAGTTGCTATGTGAAAATCTTATAATTCTCTTTCTGAAGGCAGCTGGAGTAACCAGGCCGCTGGTATCTACTGTAATTAAAGGGGATGACGATGACAGACTGGTGGAATCTCTCGATAGAAGATTATACCGAAACAGCGAGATGCCACAGGCTTTTCACTACAACGTTATAACTTCGGCTTATGAAAAGGTCAGAATGAGGTCATGGCACCAAGTTTATGGTTTTAAACATTCATATTTGTAGACATCTTTCTTCTTCTTCATTAACATCACCATTTTACACTTCTGTCTTTTTTTTTTCAACTATGAGAGCTAAAAATAGCCATGATTTTTAGTATGGTAATGTGACAGGTTAGGATAAAAGATGGACAGATAGAATGACTGAAAGTTTGAAAGTACCAAAACTGTCCAGATAATCTTACTGAAGGTTGGCTCAAGGAAAATCTGGAAACTAAGTATAAGTTCCGCAGCAAGAAAATAGAGTTAGAATCACTGGCAGATCTATTTATAGGGATACTGGAAATTAACTGTCTTTAGCAGGTTGAGAACCCTCTAAATAGTCTATGAGCTAGTAGGTATCCAGGCTACTATTCCCTATGGTACTGAGTTATTGGAAAGAGCTCCCATTTTGATTAAATACAAAGATGACATACAGTATTAGACATCACTGTAACACCAAAGAAAAGTCAGTAAAACTAATCTTGATTTTAGAAAATTACAATGAAACTTTATGGATGAAACAAAATGTCATATGTATAGAAGATGTATAAATGAAATATGTATTAGAATTTAGAATAATCAAAATGCCTAAAGTGCAGTTGTTTCTATATATTTACAGATTGTTCATCACAGGACTTCTACTTTTAGGAAGCTCAGTCTACAAAACTATTTAAGTTCTTCATTTCAGACTTCTAGAATTGGATTTCAGTTCAATTCATTTCACAAAACTATTTATAGTTCATCATTAGGATGTTTAAGAAGTTGATATCAGTGATTTGTTCTTGGTGATTTCACTTATCTGGATCAATGACTGCGAACACAGTCACTCCCTCATTTCTCCAGGTGTGGGAAAGGGATGTATGTTAGGCGTAGATCTGTCTCAGGGTTGTCAAGCTTTCTTTTCCTGATCCAGGTTTCTTTCATCAATGAAGGTGGAAGCTCCTGGTGTAGACAGCCCTAAAGAACTGTGAAAATACAAAACGACTTGTCGGGAACCTTGAGTTGACTACTGCCTTTATTAGAGTCATAAATGTGGAAGTCTGAAGGCAAACGAGGAAGAAGAAGACAAAACGACTTTTGTAATCCTCCATTCGGGAGAGATTAATTATCAAGTCCATTTTGGAAATGAATTATTCTTTTAAAACATGGAGCATTAAAATAATCTCAGCACACCAAAATTAGCAAATATGCTAAAGATAGATATGCTTTAAATCCCATTTAGCGACAAAAAAGTGGACATAATTTATCCAGTTAGGTTATAGTCAACAATGACATCAAGGGGAGATAATTAATCAAATAGATAATAGTCCTCTATGACATTCAAAGGGAGATATGTATCTATCAAATGCATGTAATACTCTGTCTTAATAGCTAAGTCATAAAATGCATCTACAACACCAAAAAGATCAGTTATACTAATGAATAATAACCATCTAAAATAATATATACAGCGTAATAGAATGCACCTGCTTATCAATGTAATTATTCATATCACTCACACACTCGGTTGTACTTGTTTGCTAAAAGCAAGATTTTGCAAAAGGCAAGCCTCTGCATTATTTCTGCTAACTCTACTCGATGGGTTCTGTCATGACCAAAGTTTTAGCATTGCTGTGTCTGGGCCTAGTGAGTTCTAATGTTAAATACAAAAACCCACCAAAATCTCATTTTCGTCTCACAGATTTATGGGGTCACACACCCATTTTCCCTGGGCTATTTCCTATCTTAAATTAATGGAATCCGGGAAATTTTTTTCATTTGAATTCTGTCTCAGGGATATACATTACTTTCTCGTGGGTAAAGAGTGTGAAAACTATGTTTTCTACTACCGCAAAGGTATCGTGTGTATTTATTACTCTGCATTAACGATGGCTGAAAACCAGCAACCTGTTCTATTGGACCTGGAAAGTGATTTGCATGGATGAGTGAAATTGATACTCTCAAGCAATTATGAATGCGAGAATCTTGAGGCCTTGTGGTGCGAAGTCAGGGGCTCAGATAAGGTAATTTAGTGAACATGCCTTTTCAAAGGGGAAAGTTAGGTTGAATGTCAGAAGATAGAATGAGAAAAAAAATAAAGCTCGTGACAGGTAATAATTTCCGTTATCACTGTTTTTAATGTCACTGTCATTTGGGAAATTACCAACTTCTGATCATTGTCAAGATTATGAACATCATTTCTGTGTTTAAAATTAGCACGTTATAAATCAGAGTTGGGGCACTGTACAAAGGATGGCCACCGACCGAGCAAAGTGGAATCAATTTGTTGTTGCCCTACAAGACGCCACTAGGCGTGATGGTCACTGACTGCTTTGACGGTCGGCGGCTAAGGATCAAAGAAGAAGAAAGAAGAATAAATCAATATTGAACGTTACCACAATTTTTTAGTATCACCATTCTTGAGCATTGTCGCAGTTGTGGTGTGCCGCAGTTTTGTGCATCACCATTCTAGAAAATTGCTACAGTTTTTATACAAGCATAATATTGTACATCAGTGTTCTTGTTTATTTTTACATATTTGAACATAGTACAGAACATCAAAATTCTTAAAAATTGCCACAATTATTAGTATTCACCATTCTTGAGCATTGTCAAAAATTTTTACATACCAAAATTTTAAACATCACCCTTCTTTAAATTTACTACAGTTTTGTACATAGCATAATTCTGAATATCACTTTCTTGAAAATTACCACAATTTTGTACATACCGCAATTTTGAAAATCACCATAATTACCACAATTTGTAAATTCATCATATTTTAGCATTACCACAGTTTAGTACATACCACTATTTTGAAAATTATTACAGTGTTGAATGCAGTACAGTTTTCAACATCACTTCTTGAAAATTTCTACACTTTTATACGTAATACAATTTTGAGCATCACTTTATAAAAATTACAACTTTTAATATTACCATTCTTAAAAATTACCACAATTTTGTACTTACAACAATTTTAATTATCACCAGTGTTCAGAAGATGACCTTGACTATGGAACTGAGTGCCTGCTGCTGGCCTTGCAATACTCAAAATGTCCTGCTGCATTAGTGAAGGGAACAGATGATCTCTGGAAGGTTGGACCAGTTCTCATTCATGCATATTACTGCATATATGTCCGATTTCTTTCAGGGATTTAATTCTCCTAATATTTATCTGATTGTTTTTTTTTTTTTGTTTGTTGTGTCAACATCTTCTTCAGAAATAGTTTTCTGCTCTCATATTAGTTCTTGCCGCGTGTATTTCCCAGGGGTCTCTGATGAGACAAAGAATATGACTACTGCTCCCTCAGCCATGTTGTACGAGGCCACAGATATGAGGTTGTGAGGGGGGCACCCTGATAGCCACTTCCTGTATAACAGATTGCTACAGAAATCATCACTGTAGGAGCATGTCAATGATTGACGGAGGCTTCCTGCATGGGGACCAGGGTTGGCTTCATGCTCCATATGTAGCAAAAAGGAAAAAAAATGATATAATTTATTGTTCACAACCTTCTTAGATTACAGTTTTCTTTCTTTCCACCATTTTATTAAAATTTGTATTTTCTATGTTAATTAAAAATGTTGACTCATTTTAGTGAGTCACACCCCATTCAGTATAGACACAAAGTATGTTGGTTATATTAAAGCTCATGTCCAAATATAAAAGACCTTGTGATCTATTATATATAGGTCCCATAGCAGATACTGATGTAGGGGAGTGAAGCGTTTGAGACTTCACTATACTCGATGCAGCTTTATGGGATGTTGTGGCCAGTTCCCTGTCTAACTGCCTTTGCCTTCCCTAACTCTAGAGCAGAATCAGGTGTCCTTCCTCTTCTGCATTTAGTTTGTAGTCATGCTAAATCTGCAAGTTCCTGTGACCAGGATGAAGTGCAGAGTCTTTTCTATATCCATGTGTGTTGCGTGCATATATGGAAGATATATAGACATTCATTCGTTTGTGTATGAAAATGCTTTCTATGGTAAAGCTACATAACTCATGTTTGATTTACACTTTTGATTATAAGAGTAATCGTTCTTGATATTGATTCGGCGCATGGATATTGCATTCATGTCCGTCCTTATTTGTTCGGGCCAGAAAATAGATTAATTTGCGTATTATGTTTATGGCCTGAATTTATATGTATTACATGTTATTAGTACAAGTAGAATCAGTCCTATATTGCATAATTTGTATGGGTAGGCAGGACTTTATTCTCTAGCGGAAGTATGGGTTGTCTTAACGGGTCGTGATGAGTTCCGACAATGTCGCCAAGATGGCTGAGTGGTTTTTTTCAAAGGGCTGGCACTGTTTAAGGTTTAACAGTGATTCATAGATGGTTTTTTAGGAGAAGTTTATATCTCTGCAAGAGGTTATTTGTCAGGGATTCTCCTCATATGTGTGATTCGGACTCCAGTTATGCCAGACCCTATTTTGATGATCTCGAGTCGGGTAGACCTAGATTGAACATTGTGCTTCGTATTGCTAGGGTCGTATTTTGTACCGACGAAGATGACAGGCTTTCCATATAGCAGTTATGTCTACACGAAGTAACTTGATTATTGTGGAGCTGTATGGAAAACTTTATGAAATTATTTATATGCACGTTCTAAACTAACTTTGGCTTATATCTAGCTTCCTAGGAGTGAGTGAGCGACAACTCAGGAAGGCGGCCATGTTATATTCCTGTCATCATATTTTTGGTCATTGTCAAGAGAACAGATTATGTATCTTATTATCGGGCAATGGTATCGAGATCTTGTCATGAAGTGAAAACCCACTATCGTGGTTTATGATTAATGTACAAACATTGGACATATTTCAGCTTAAGAATTTAGCCATGAGATGAAGGTTCGGCCTATGACTTTTGTATGTTTACCGATCCTCATTGACGCGTTCAGTCAGTAGAGGATACGGCGTTTAGTTACCAGAACAGTGAATGACTTTTTGGTATTGAATACCGCATGAAATGTACTGCTATTCCACCACCTTATGATTTGCTATGTCAACATACTCATGACTGTATTCCGTGCTGTCCAAGGTGATGTCCAAATGTGTGCGTCAGTATTAAAAAGATAGAAAACGTCAACAGTGGTTCCTAACATCTTTGATTTGTCTAAGAGTGTGAGTGAATTAGTATCAAGTGTCAACTACATCGAACAGTACACCATTCGCGTAGCTTCCACTCTCACTCCATACATACAGAACCCTGCGTCGGTTGAGTTGACCAAGTTAAGGGCCTGCTCCCCCTGGAGCCTTAGAGGGAAATTACTTCCTGCAGCTGCTTTTGCCTTCCCACTCAGGACTAGGGTGAGTTACCCATTTACAGCCGGGTATCCTTCAACTACTACCCTACACTTTACAGTGGTAGGCCAGATTCCTGGGTCCAGCCTTCGCAGTTGTGTTGTGATGAGAATCATTTACAGTTACAAGAACGTTTGTTTGACCACATCAACACCAGTAGGACAGGTATACAGTAGATGTCAGCTTGACCTGTTCTGACAAGTGTAACAGTATCTAGGTCAGCACTTGTTGACATTTGGCACAGTACAGACAGTGTTCTCATGCAGTGATTGTTTATCCTTCTGAATTAGAAGAGCAATGTTGAACATAAAGTGCATATTTCATCGTTGGATCTTCATATGCTCAAAAAAATTGAACATTGTAATAGTTTAAAAATAATTTAATAACTTATTAAAAGTGAGAAATTATTTTGAATAAAAGATAAGCTTTCTCTGAAACATTCTCTGCAACACATCACATTGCCATACTATTGGATAATATTATATGCATTTATGCTATTTATGTTTACATATTATTTGTTGTGTGTTAAGTTTGTTTGTACTCTGCGGGCCTGGATGGGAGGTGACTAGAACAGGAAATACCAAGTGACATTGGTCTTGTTCTGGCGTTCTATAAGGAGCAATTTCTTAATTGAAATTTGCATGCAACATTGTTTGCAAATATTTGTTAGTTGTGACGACTGTGTTCATATTTGTATTTGTAATATTTTTCTGTTCTTTATTTTTGTTCGATTTGTTTGTATAATTGTAGGTCTCACCTTTTCTTTCATTTCAGTTCTTTACACCCTTATGTTTATACACTGTGGCGTTATTTGTCTTGTGATACTATTGCAGTTATCATCACAGATTCTGTGATCATTTTTTTCATTTCTCCTATTTAATTTAATTTGATCTCTGCAAATGTTTTCAGATTGTTTTTCTTGTTTGTCCTTTGTAATGTCTTTAGTTGACATATGATATAGGAGGTATAGTTGAATACACTTATATTGTAGTACAGATCAGTACTTTATGATTATTATTATTATAAAATAAAGTGATTGGGATAAGAAATATTATTTTCCACAGGTACTCAAGTGATCATTGGCTACATTAAGCAACAATACAAGACCTTTGTAAGGCTTGTCTCCCAAAGTGATTGGGATAGAAAATATTATTTTCCACAGGTACTCAAGTGATCATTGATTACATTAAGGTATACAAGACCTTTGTAAGGCTTGTCTCCCACAGTATTTGGGATATACAGTTATTGTTTTCCACAGGTACTCAAGTTATCATTGGTTATATTATAAACCATACAAGTTTTTCACTAAGACTAAGTCTATAGTATAGACTTGTCTCCCATTAAAAGGAAATAGGGTAATTTAGTTACTTTTTCAGGTTTCTGATTTAAGAAGACAAGATGTCTACATTAGACTACTTTATTGCACAAGGGAAATCCCTTGATAAGACTGGAAAAGAGTTAGAAGAATGGGCAACTGCTCAATTTGCTATGGCATTAAAGTCAGAGGTACTGAAAGCAGAACTTGAACAAAAGAAGATAGATGCTGAGAATTTCAGATTGCAGATGCAAGCTGAAGAGAGAAAAGCTCTGGCTGAAGAAAAAAGATTAGAAAAAGAAGCTGCTGCAGAAGAGAGAAAAGCTCTGGCTGAAGAAAAAAGATTAGAAAAAGAAGCTGATGCTGCTACTGAACTAAAGAAATTACAGATGCAGGTGGAGGAAAAGAGATTTGCTGCAGAACAGAAAAAATTGGAAGCTGCTGCAGAACAAAAAAAATTAGAACTTGCTGCAGAACAGAAAAAATTAGAAGTTGCTGCAGAACAGAAAAAATTAGAAGTTGCTGCAGAACAAAAAAAATTAGAAGCTGCTGCTGAAGACAGAAAAGCTGCTGCTGCTGCTGAAGACAGAAAAGCTGCTGCTGCTGCTGAAGAGAGAAAAGCTTTGGCTGAACAGAAAAAATTAGAAGCTGCTGCTGCTGCAGAACAGAGAAGATTAGATAGAGAAGCTGAAGAAAGAAAAGCAATAAGAGAACATGAATTTGAGTTAGAAAAATTAAGATTGACAAGTATGAGTAATATTAATCAGGCATCTAGTAGTAATGGTAAACCCTTTGTTTACAAGGTCAAGGTACCAGCGTTCAACTCTGCCACTGATGATATAACATTTTGGCTTTCTAGATTTGAACGTGCCTGTCGAGCTCATAATGTGGACAAATCACAGTATGTGAATCAGTTGTCTGAAAATCTAAAAGGGGAATCTATGAATAAGTTATTTTACGTTGAAGAGGCCGACAAGGATAATTATGATGTTATTAGGGCAGCTTTGATAAAGAGATATCAGCTGTCAGAGGAAGGTTATCGTCTTTTGTTTAAAACAATGAGACCTGAGGTAGATGTAGAATTCTCAGAATTTATTTCAAAAACACGAACTACACTATCACGATGGATTGAATTATCCAAAATAGAGAAAACATTTGATGGTCTTACGGATTTATTGCTAAGAGACAAGGTCATGTCTTCGGTGAACAAACCATTCCTAGAGTTTTTACATGAGCGTAAACCTAGTACATTAAAGCAAATGCAAGAATATTGTGACCAGTATGCCACGGCACACCCTGACATGATTCTTAGTAACACTAACATTAAAGAGAGTATGCCAGTTGCCTCGGCAACAGAATATAATCACAATTACTCACACAAATTCCAAGGAGCTAAAAATAAATTTGATAAGAAGGTTAATTGGAATAAATATCAAAACCAAGATAACCGCTCAAATCAGGGTTCTTCTTCGAAGAACTGGAATCGGGCTGATAGTCCTAGATACACGAGGGGTGCTCATAATTTTAGAAATTCTCGAAAAGGGAGTAGCTATAGGAACTACCCAAGTGCTTCATGGAAGCAACAAAACCAACATTACAGGGATACTCATTATAATGAACATGATGATTATGATCATGAATATTATGATCCAAACCCAAATAGGGGTTATAACAGAGGAAACAGTAATTAATAGAGGCAATCATAACCGAGGTAGATCACAACACAAAAGACATGGTAAATCTCATTACCATGCTAACTCTGCACAACAGGAGTTCCACGACGCCGGTAATGAGAATAATGATAAAAAAGACTCTAATAATGTAGCGAATTCCGCTTTCGATTTTGATAGAGCATCTCAGTGTTCGCAATGCAAAACATTATTCGATCCAACCACAATTTCTACTTTAAGCTGTGGTCACCCACTTCCCGCTCTCCCTGCGTCAATCGCGCATAATGGAAGGGGTGCTCTTGTCTTCAATAGAGGTCTAATAGATGGTACTCCGGTATCAATCCTTTTCGATTCGGGGTGCACTACCATCGGAGTGAGGCAGTCGCTCGTAAATCCTTCTCGAGCCACAGGCAATGTAGTCAAATGTGTAACATTTGGTGGCACATTGGAGAAGTACTCCACTGCCATTATCAATATCGCTACACCTTTCTTTACAGGAGAGGTGCAGGCATGTATCTTGCCGAATCCGATCGCTGATCTTATCATCGGTCGCATTCATGGAGTGAAAGAATGCACTCCACAGCAAATTTCTAAATGGGAAAATATTAATATGCAATCTGCTAATGCAGTAATCACTAGGGCTCAAGCTCTTAATATGCCGCAATCTTCACAGTCTGAAGATAATGATGCGCAAATCCAAGATGATCCCTTGGAAATTTCCCATGATTCCTTTATAAAACAACAGGAAGATGATCTTACTCTAAAGAAATTCTTTACTCTGGCAACAAAAGGTGATCCGAATAAGGATATAAATCGTAAATCTTGGATTACGATGAAGAATGGCGTACTTGTACGTATGGTACAAGACTCCGCTAAGTCCATTCATTCTCAAATTCTTGTACCTAAAAATATGAGAGTTAAAATCTTACAGCACGCTCATGATTCGCAGTGTGCTGGACATATGGGTTTTTCCCGTACTAAATCTAGAGTTCTTGAATCTTTCTTTTGGCCTGCTGTGAATAAGGACATACGAATCTATTGTCGATCTTGTAAAGTATGTCAAGAGATTAAGTCCAGAGGTCCACACCATGATGCACCTATTCAGGCTGCAGACATTCCCATTCGACCATTTCAAAAAATGGCGATAGACATCATTGGTCCATTTAAGATAAAGTCTGCTAGAGGACACCAATTTATTTTGACGTGTGTTGATATGTGCACACATTGGCCAGAAGCTGTCCCTCTAAAGAGCATAACCACTGCTGATATCGCAGATGCTCTTTGGTTAATATTTTCTCGTCTGGGTTTTCCAACAGAAATATTATCCGACCATGGTACCCAACTCATATCGGATACCATGTCTCAAGTAATGTCGACTCTTAAAATAGAGAGATCGCTGAGTAGTATTTATCATCCTATGTCCAATGGGATGGTGGAACGTCTGAATAGAACTCTGAAAAACCTACTAGGTAAGATAACTGAGGATCATCCTCAGGATTGGGACAGGGTTTTACCCGCGGCTCTCTTTGCATATAGAGAGGTCGCCAACGAACATACAGGATTTTCTCCCTTTGAACTTGTCTTTGGCGCGAAACCGCGAGGTCCTATGTCCTTACTTCATGATCTTATAACTGCTGATAATATTGTCGATGACACAAAATCTTCTTATGAATATGTCATCGCACTTAGACACAAGATTATTGAAGCATGCAAATTGGCAACTGCTTCTTCTGAATTTGCGAAGCAGAAGGCAAGGGAATTTGCCAATAAAAAGAGATGCTTGCGACAACTTTGTCCAGGTGACAAAGCATTTGTCTTGCTACCTTGTAGGGAAAATAGACTTCTTATTTCTTGGAAAGGTCCGTACGATATAATATCAAAAGTTTCCGATGTTGACTATATCGTCGATATTGACGGGAAGCGTAAAACCTTCCACATCAACATGCTCACGGAATTCCATGAACGTCCGGATTATTTACAACCTGTTTTCCAGGCAACGGACGATTTTCCAGTCCAACATGGACAGTACTCATCACTGTCAGTAATACAGGATGAGGAAACGAGTTTCTCGGATGTAAATCTACCTTTTCCAATGATTCCTCTTCACTCTAATGAATCATGGAAAGATGTTGCAATTTCTCCCGAATTATCTCCAGGAGAGCAGAAACAAGTTTCTACTATGTTAGAACAATTCCAGGATGTCCTTACTGACATTCCTGGTCAAACTGATGTCATTCAACATGACATTATTCTTACTGACCATAGTCCTATAAGAGTCAGACCGTATCCTATCCCGATACATTTTCAAGCACAGGTAGAGAAAGAGTTGGATGAGATGATAGAGTTAAAAATTATAGAACCATCCACATCAGCATATTCATCGCCGATGGTTATTGTACGAAAAAAAGACAATAACATACGTCTTTGCGTGGATTATCGCAAATTAAACCAAGTGACGAAATTTGATGCTGAACCTATGCCTTTACTAGAAGAGCTACTTACGAGACTATCGAATTCTCATTTCTTTACTAAACTCGATTTGTCTAAGGGATATTGGCAAGTTCCATTATCCGAACACGCCAAACCGTTTACTGCTTTTTTGACGCCTAGGGGTCTATTCCAATGGAATTTCATGCCTTTCGGTCTTATGAACGCCCCTGCAACATTCGTACGCATGATGCGTCGAATCCTATCTCATCGCTCAGATGTCATTGCGTATCTTGATGACATCTGTCTTTTCAGTGATACTTGGAACGATCACTATAATGGGACATGTATTGGTTTTAGCGAAATATCTTTCTTAGGTCACCGTGTTGGTCATGGGTTCCTAAAAACAGAAGACCATAATACAAGTAAGATACTTAACATTTCTATTCCTAAGACTAAAAAGCAAGTGCGAAGTCTCTTAGGGCTAATACAATTTTATGGACGATTCATTCCGAATCTGTCCTCCATAATGTCACCTCTTTCTTCCTTGCTAAAGAAAGGGTCCCCTAATGTAGTCCATTGGACTCAAGAATGTCAATCCTCTTTGGATAAGGTTAAAACTATGTTTTCTACTTCACCTATCCTAGTATTGCCTTCTAAGGATAAGACATTTATTCTTCGTAGTGACGCTTCATCCACAGGGATTGGAGCAGCACTAATGCAAGAGTACTCTGGTACTCTGCATCCTGTGATGTATATTTCTCGAAAATTAAATGCCGCAGAGAAGAATTACTCGGTCCTAGACCGTGAATTATTGGCTATGGTTTGGTCAATCCTTAAACTGCAAAGATTTCTTCTTGGAGCACATTTCATTTTGGAAACTGACCAGAAAGCTCTTACGGCTATTCAGACAAAAAATTTGAAGAGCGCGAGATCAACGCGATACGCGATTGCTCTGCAGCCATTTCATTTTTCGGTGCGAGCTATCCGTGGGTCAGAAAATGTGATGGCAGATATTTTGTCTAGATGCCCACATGATTCATAACTGTTAAATTATATGCACCACTTTGCTACAGTTGTTCCTATGTTGAAATGTGTATACATATGTAATATATCATATATTGATTGTAACACTACTTAGCGGTTCATTGATGTTTATTCACCGCTGATCTTTCAATGTGTTTTTTTTCGTCTTTGATGATCATGATGTTAAGATATCTTAGATGAAATGTATGTATAAACTAATGTAGAAATTATGACATTGCTAATAATATAGCATGCGTTGGTGACACCTCTCTGGAAATATTTATACTTAGAGAAATATTTTCTCTGAGGTCATAAAATATATGCTTATCATCTGCGCATTGTTATTGGTGCGTTGTGAGCCTATTGTATGTTGCTCCTAGATGTATTTCAAAAAAAAAAAAAATGTACCATTTTTTTTTTCCAGAGGGGTGTGGTAATGTTGCGTGCATATATGGAAGATATATAGACATTCATTCGTTTGTGTATGAAAATGCTTTCTATGGTAAAGCTACATAACTCATGTTTGATTTACACTTTTGATTATAAGAGTAATCGTTCTTGATATTGATTCGGCGCATGGATATTGCATTCATGTCCGTCCTTATTTGTTCGGGCCAGAAAATAGATTAATTTGCGTATTATGTTTATGGCCTGAATTTATATGTATTACATGTTATTAGTACAAGTAGAATCAGTCCTATATTGCATAATTTGTATGGGTAGGCAGGACTATATTCTCTAGCGGAAGTATGGGTTGTCTTAACGGGTCGTGATGAGTTCCGACAATGTCGCCAAGATGGCTGAGTGGTTTTTTCAAAGGGCTGGCACTGTTTAAGGTTTAACAGTGATTCATAGATGGTTTTTTAGGAGAAGTTTATATCTCTGCAAGAGGTTATTTGTCAGGGATTCTCCTCATATGTTTGATTCGGACTCCAGTTATGCCAGACCCTATTTTGATGATCTCGAGTCGGGTAGACCTAGATTGAACATTGTGCTTCGTATTGCTAGGGTCGTATTTTGTACCGACGAAGATGACAGGCTTTCCATATAGCAGTTATGTCTACACGAAGTAACTTGATTACTGTGGAGCTGTATGGAAAACTTTATGAAATTATTTATATGCACGTTCTAAACTAACTTTGGCTTATATCTAGCTTCCTAGGAGTGAGTGAGCGACATCTCAGGAAGGCGGCCATGTTATATTCCTGTCATCATATTTTTGGTCATTGTCAAGAGAACAGATTATGTATCTTATTATCGGGCAATGGTATCGAGATCTTGTCATGAAGTGAAAACCCACTATCGTGGTTTATGATTAATGTACAAACATTGGACATATTTCAGCTTAAGAATTTAGCCATGAGATGAAGGTTCGGCCTATGACTTTTGTATGTTTACCGATCCTCATTGACGCGTTCAGTCAGTAGAGGATACGGCGTTTAGTTACCAGAACAGTGAATGACTTTTTGGTATTGAATACCGCATGAAATGTACTGCTATTCCACCACCTTATGATTTGCTATGTCAACATACTCATGACTGTATTCCGTGCTGTCCAAGGTGATGTCCAAATGTGTGCGTCAGTATTAAAAAGATAGAAAACGTCAACAGTGGTTCCTAACATCTTTGACTTGTCTAAGAGTGTGAGTGAATTAGTATCAAGTGTCAACTACATCGAACAGTACACCATTCGCGTAGCTTCCACTCTCACTCCATACATACAGAACCCTGCGTCGGTTGAGTTGACCAAGTTAAGGGCCTGCTCCCCCTGGAGCCTTAGAGGGAAATTACTTCCTGCAGCTGCCTTTGCCTTCCCACTCAGGACTAGGGTGAGTAACCCATTTACAGCCGGGTATCCTTCAACTACTACCCTACACTTTACAATGTGGCAGCCCCATAGCTTAGGTAGAAGCCAGGTCTGGCATCGTGGGCTGGGCAGTTTTGGAGAATTTGTTGAAGGGTCTGGATTCCAGTTCCAAGTGGACATTTATTAGTGTTAGATATCCTGAGGCAATAGAGGTGGCCTAGTAATCTGCAGTAGCCATCTCACAGATTGAAAAGGATGGTCTGCTGGTTAATTGGATCGGATCTGTTTTCTAGATCTCCTTCTTCTTCCACTGGTAGTTGTAGTAAATACCTATTTACAACTGGGTATACTGGAGCCTGATGCTGCCAGGTTTCAGTTGTTGTATACAGAGTGTTTAAAAAAAAAGTATATACTCAGTTTTAATGCTGATAACTCGGGTAGAATTATGGGCATTTTAACATTAAAAGTCAGAGGTGGAAATGTCTACCACCTGCAGCATTGCATTATTCATAGCGATCAGCAACTGACTGGCATTCTGGAATATTATTGTTACTTATACTGAAACACAACCAAGAAGTTACAGACTTGCATAAAGCGGGGCCTACATAGAATGGTAGCCATTATTCTACAGAAAAGAATAGAAAGGTCATTACTGGAATCGAAACCCATCAACAATAGACTAATAAGATTGAGAGGGAGATTCAACAACACTACAATAATTCAATGCTATGCACCAACAAATGACAGCTATGAAGCGGCCAAGGATGAATTCTATCAACAGCTGCAAAAAGAAATGGAAGCTGTACGTAGATACGATCTTATCGTAGTAATGGGAGACCTGAATGCGAAAATTGGAACACACTATACATATAATGAAAGAGTCATGGGGAAATGCGGCAGCAGAACAGTAAACTAGGATAGGGATAAATTAATAAGTTTCTGTAGCATTAACAACCTGGTCTTTGGAGGAACACTTTTCCTACACAAAGAAATTCACAAATTAACATGGGGGAATCACCAAAGGGCCGGGACAGAAACCAGATAGACCACATTATGATTAATGGTAGATGGAGACATTCGTTACAAGATGTGAAAGTAAGAAGAGGCGCAGATGTGAGAAGATCACCACTTCGTTGTAGCAAAACTGAAGGTGAAACTCAACTGCTGGACCAACTGTAACTACACAGAAAAGGTAATGACATCAGCAAATTGAAGGACCTCCTTACCAGAAAAGTTTTTGTAGCTGATATAAAGAAACGATAGCAAATTGCCAAAAGCCAGGAAAAGTCATCGACTGATGATATTGACCAGAAATTCAACACCATTTCAACAATATAATATAGAGCAGCAAATCATGCTTAGGATTCCAGGAAAGAAAGAAGCAAGATTGGATAACACCAGAAACATTCAACACCATAGCGATGAGAAAGGAAATTAAAAGAAAGAAAACAGAAGCGAAGTCCCCCAGGTTAAAGCAATTATATAGCGAACAGTACAGTCAGCTGGACAAGGGAGTTAAATGCCAAACCCGAGCCAACAAAACAAAATTCCTAGACAGGCAGAAGAGGCAGCACTAAGAAATGAACAAAGCACAGTATATAAAATAATTATCAGCGGAAAACGAAGTGCAAACAATATTACATTAGTAAGAGATAAGCAAGGAAATCTCATCACCACAGCAAAGGGACAGGAAACAAGATGGGCAGAGCATTTCAGAGAAACTCTGAACAAGGAACCACCAGAGACTCAGTTTAATGTTCCTGAGGCTGAAAATGATCTAAATGTTAATACAGACATTCCACATAAGGAAGAAATCAACATGGCAATCAAAGGGTTAAAGAATGGAAAAGCTCCTGGCCACGATAACTTAAATGCAGAGCTATTTAAGACAGACCCTGAGCTAGCAGCAGAACTACTAGAACCACTATTTGCACAAGTCTGGAAAACAGGGACAGCACCAATGGAGTGGAACAAAGGAATAATTGTCAAATTGCCCAAAAAGGGCGACCTTGCAGACTGCAACAATTGGAGAGGAATCACTCTTCTTTCAGTTCCCAGCAAAATACTAGGCAGGATAATTATACAGAGAATTTCAAAAGCAGTGAACCACAAACTGAGGAAAGAACAAGCAGGATTTAGAAAGAACATAAAATGTGCAGACCATATATTTACCCTCAGGAACATTATAGAGCAGTGCTCATAATGGCAGAGACAGTTGTACATTAATTTCGTTGATTTTGAAAAGGCTTTTGACAGTATACATTGGGACAGTCTATGGAAAATACTGAGGGATTATGGAATTCCAAACTGCATAGTGTCCATCATAAAAAGCCTCTATGCCAACTTTACAGGTAGCGTTGGGCAGAGCAGCCTAATTTTTGAGGTGAAGACAGGAGTACGACAGGTAAAGGAACCCGTTACATGCCCATTGAGGCATATTGGGAATATGGTGTTAGGCCCATATTATCTTGACCGTTGGCACACGAGGGGTGATGTGGTCAGCATCACGCCGGCCGCCTTAACCTTCCCAGAGTTGCTCTGGTACCCATTTGGGGCTGGGTCGACCCAGGAGCCGTTTGTGGCCTAAAAAATTCCCGCTTCATCTGGGGATCGAACCATAGACCACTGCGCTAGGAAGCCAGTGCACTAACCACTATGCTACCTCGGCTCCCTTATCAACCACTTTATTTTTAACAGTCATAGACTGGGTGATGCATCAGATAACAGAGGGCAGTCCAAGAGAAATAAGATGGACTACGTTTTCTACATTGGAAGATCTGGAATATGCAGATGACATTGCACTACTCACACATTCTCATCAACACATCCAGGAAAAAAACGGATAGACTTAAGTATAGCCAGCAGGTGGGTCTGAACATCAAACTAAAGAAGACAGAGCTCATGACACTCAATGTGGGCAACCCTGAGCCCATAACAGTAAGGAATCAGAAAGTGGAACAGACAGACACCTTGATATACCTAGGATGCATAGTAACACCCGACGGCGGAGCAAGCAAAGACATCAATAACAGAATGAACAAAGCAAGAACAGCCTTTGTTAGTCTAAACAACATCTGGAAGTCCTCTCAGTGCAGCAAAAACACAAAATTAAGATTATATCAGAGCTGTGTGCTTTCTGTGCTTCTCTATGGTGTGGAATGCTGGAGAGTAACAGAGAAGGAAATGTTGAAATTGTCCTCTTTCCACACAATCTGGCTAAGAAAAATTCTCAGAATCTTTTGGCTGAATATCATCACCAACCAAGAACTGCTTACTCGGAGCAACCAAGAGGACATGCACACCATCATAACTGGGAGATGCTGGAGTTGGGTTGGCTTGGCCATGCCCTCAGAAGAGACCCCGAAGCCATCACAAGAATAGCTATGCTATGGACCCTGGAAGGAAAACGAAAGAGAGGCCGACCAAAAATAACTGTGTTAACTAATTTTGTGTTTTTGCTGCACTGAGAGGACTTCCAGATGTTGTTTAGACTAACAAAGGCTGTTCTTGCTTTGTTCATTCTGTTATTGCTGTCTTTGCTTGCTCTGCCGTCGGGTGTTACTATCCTAGGTATGTGAAGGTGTCTGTCTGTTTCACTTAGAATAGAAGGATTGAAATGGTATGACAAGGTCACCAATGTGGAACTGATGACAAGAACCAGACAAGTGCCAGGGAAACAAGAGATGAGAAGATGACACTGGGGATGGATAAGACACACATTAAGGAAACCTGTTGGTAGTATTACAAGGTATTCCACATTTTGGAATCCCCAGGATTAGAGAGGTAGAGGGAGGCCAGAAAGCACATGGAGAGGAGAACTGGAGACAGAAGTGAAAGAAATGAGGAAAACATGGAAAGACCTGGAACTGATGACAAGGGACACGAGGACTCAGCTTGTTTGTTGAAGGCTTTTGCTCCGTGGGGAGCTTAAAGACAATGACAGTAATTATAATACTGAAATACGCAGTTTTAATTTGGTGCCTCATGTTTTTCAGCTGTCACATAAGCAGTGGCTATTTTACTTCAGTGTCTATAACTTACTTAGTCGTTCCTCTTCCACCGTGAGGTGTAGTGTCTATAACCTGATCTTTAACCTATAACCTGACAACAATCACTTTTTCAATCTCACTACAGAAGATTGGATTATCAGCATGCTTGTCTTATGTTACAGGTGACCTACCAGAAAGATGTTTACTCAATGGAGTCTGTGGTCAAAGGTAACGTCTCTCACTCCTTTTTTTTTTGACCATAAGATGACAGAATAGTCTATATGTCAACTTGACCATAACCTACTTCACTCTACGACAACTGTTTGGAGATGTCTGGAACCTCGAGCTGACTACTGCCTTTATTAGAGTCATTAACGTAGAAGTTTGAAGGTGAACAAGAAAGAAGAACTTGACCTTGGAAGAATACAGTCAATGGCATGGGACCATTTCTAGCAATAATGCTTCGTCAGTAACAATAACAAATAAGGGATGTGTTACCAAGGCATGAATGGGAACCAAAGAATATTAACATTAACCTACCACACATGTTGCAGTTTGTTGCCACCCTACAAGACGCCACCAGGTGTGATGACCACTGACTGCTTTGACAGTCGGCGGCTAAGGATCAAAGAAGAAGAAGACTTAGAATAGAAGGATTGAAATGGTATGACAAGGTCACCAATGTGGAACTGATGAGAAGAACCTGACAAGCACCAGTGAAACATGAGACAAGAAGAAGATGCAGGAGATAGATAGGACACACACTGAGGAAACCTGTTGATGACATTACCAGGCAGTCTGGAATCCCGAAGGCTAGAAAGGTAGTCGGGGACAAAACAAACACAAGAAGAGAATTGAATCAGAAAGAAAAGTGATGAGGAAAACATGGGAAAGTTTTCGCAGAAGTTTGTTAAAGGCCTATGCTCCATCAGGAGCTACAGCATTATGATGATGATGATTAGATAATACACAAACAACAAAGCCATTGGACCACCACTGTAAATTACTAGGGCTACCTGTATCTTCTCAAGGTTATTCTCACATAAATAAATGTCCACTTGGGACTGGAGTCTAGACCCCTGTAAGAATACTCAAAACTGCCCAGTCTGTAATGACCTAATGATGTCAGATCTGGCCAAATGGTGCAGATCTGAGGCAGAAGCTATGAGGCAGCTGCCTGGACCTGGAGAAGACTGGACTTTATCCTGGCAACAGGTTTGTAGATCTAGCAAGGCCAATGACCTCAACACAGGCGAAAAGGAAGGAAGCCATAGCATAGCACATAAAGAGACAGGCCATTGAATAACTTACAGACAAGCAAGCCACTAGGCAGCACACAAACAACAATCCATCACATAAGCCAGATTTAGATTTTTCTAATTTACATTTTTCAACCTCCGGCATGAGAATGGAGGTAGAGGCAACTACTGTGGTTGTCTCAGACTTCATTAACAAGGGCAGTTGTTGTGTCAGACTCTCAGTCCATGCTTTGGAAGATCCAAAATGGATGGCTATGGCATGAATGGAAAACCTCCATAGAAGCCTCGAATCTTCAAGAACTGGTGTGGATCTACTGTCCTGGTCAAGCAGGGGTACACGTTAATGAAAGAGCTGATAGACTAGCTTCAAGAGCACCTATAGTAGGTGCATTGGATATGGATAAGGGAGAGATACTAAGGACATTTAATGATCGCCTATTAGAGAATGACACTGCAATAGATGAATCATCAAGGCTAAGACTGGCAGGGATGAACATAAGAGAGGATGCATCCAGCAAGTATACAACCAGCATGTAGCAGGAACAATTAGCAGTCATACCCTTCGACATTAGCTGAGGGAGACTGAGCACCAATGGGTTTGCCCAGAGTGCAATGATGTCAGTTCTGAAAAACAATAACAATAATATTTTTCTCTTACGTTTTCATAGAAAAGTTCATGATGGTGTCATTTATGAATAGCAGCAATTTAGAGTTCTTGGCCCTGACAGAGTTGCAGAGCAGACTTCACCAACAACAGATAAAGGTTAGTTTATTTTTGGGTTAATGTCAAGGACAAATCATCATCATTTTCCTTTCTGCTCCTTGTGGAGCATGATCCCACAGGAGGCCTGCACCAAGCATTCACATGTTCCTGCAGCAGCGGTTTATATGGCAATCTATTTTGTATGATGAGGTTGCCAGCCGTGCGCAGCCTTATATGACATACATGAGGTGAAGTAGTTTTGTTCCGTCTTTGCCTCTCCAGAGACCCCCGGGGAACTACGTGGGGCAACGGCCAATACAGGTCATTTAATATCTGGCATGTGACATGTTCACATAAGTCAGATCAGTTTCATTCTCACAGCAAAATAAAACTGTCATCATGACAAAAATGTAACTTAGTCCTGACTATTATACACCTTTGTTTCAAATATTGTTTTATTTGGCATTTTAAGATCTATTTATAGCCTACAGGTTTTTATACTTTTATCTGAAATCCTCAGGTACAGATTTGTTTCTGAAACCGAATGTTTTTGACTTCCAGAAATTGCGTTCGAAAAGTAAGCCCAAAGTTGCCCAAAATGTGTTTGAAAATTGCTGAAAGTCACTGAATTGTGATAAAAAAAGTTGCCCAAAATATGTTTGAAAATTGCCGAATTGTGATAACAAAGTAACCAAAAGAAACTGTCAATTTTCAGAACATGTCAGTTTTCGGGTGCTCATATAAAAGTCTACGGACCTGTGTATTTATATTTAATGTTAGTTCTGAAGTGTGTCAGTTAGTTTGCTTGTTACTGCCACTAATAAACAAAGATAGGAATGTGGGAGGCACTCATAAGAAAGGAAGAAGAGAAAACTGGACAACAGTAGAGTAACGGATGTGATAGGCTTAACTGGCAATAGAACTAGGGAACATCCAAAAATTGCCATCACCTGACTCCAGGAGTGAATCATGACTGGATACATGGCCAACTTAGAGCACCAGGAACAATGCTGTATAGTGGTTTTCATTCTCACAATTTCGCACACAGTTGTGGAATATAGGCCTTGGAAACGACCCAGACTGATTAAAGATGTAATCACCTCCATAACTTTTCTAGTCACCAGTATAGGCCAAATAATGCAAGGCCAAAGACAGTAATACTGTGACTAGTAAATCATAGAAAAAAATAAATAGTACAGCATAGTATTAGTTGATTTAGGGTCAGGGGTCAGCTACTAGGTTTGAGTTACACATCGAACTTATGAAGAGGCCAATAGTTTTATCAAGCGCAGATACAGGAGCAAGTCGGAAGCAGAACATCCAGGCCACAATAAAAATGATGCGTATTACCAGCTCAGCAGAAGTGAACAAGTGGTAATCTTCAGATTCCGCATGGGCCACAGCAGACTGGGATACCATCTATTCAACAAGCTAAAGATAGGAACTACCGATCAGTGTATCTGTGGCACTGATAACATGACTGTTGATCATCTGCTTCACAGATGTCTTACATATGAAGAACAGAGAAAGCGCATATGGCCATCACCAGTACCATTCCTGGAAAAACTCTGTTGAGATAGAAATAGCCTCAAGCTGACCACTGCTTTCTTTGAACATATTCAAGCAGACGTCTTAGGGTGAACGAAGAAGTAGAAGACTTGCACATCATGTCAGCAGCTTGATGCACAGCAGTCACCCTGGACTACAGGAATACTTGTTATATTGATGGAGTAAAAACCTAATGAAAATCTATGTTGTTTTATTTATATACAAGATAAACTGGTTAAAACTACAGAATCTGTTTCTAATTCTAGCTTGTCTAAGGGTTAAATTGTTACTATTGATTTTATCATCACCAGCATGTTCCTCTGTGCTCCTCATGGAGCTTGGGACTACCAATGCAACTGGTCTCCTTGCTGGAAGTCTGCCCCAAGGATTCACATGATGTTGCAGCAGTGGTTTTTGTGGCAATTTGTCTTACATGATGAGGTTGCTAACACTATACACAACCTCATATAAGTGGTGGCCTTGTACAACATGTCCTGGGGTGCAGTCGGCCGGTTTTTCTTCGTCTTTTCAGAGACCCCCAGGAACTACATGGGGCATATTGATCTTTACCCTGAGAAAACAAAGGGTAATATACCCCTAGTTGCTGACCCCTGATGTAGGGTAACATTTATTTCTGTTCACTACTATTGGCTTGCTTACTTTCTGTTATTAGTTGTCGTTGTTGAACTAGAGCTGCTGAGCTTCTCGCTCTTTTGCAGCCAATACCAAGTTGAAGACTCCTTGGTATTATCTACACTGTAGATCTAGGCTTTTCCTGTGGCTTATCTGCCATTCCGAAATGTGCTGAGTTGAAGTCATAAGCTCCAGTTTCTCCAAATTGGTTTGCATTTAAAGGATCGTCACATCTGGTCCCAAGCTGGGAGTAAGAAGCATGTGGCATACTGTGCATTCCCATCCATCCAAGGGGGCTCTCCAACTATGCAGAGCATCCAGCAATATTCCCAAGGAATTGTCATGTCCTGCACAGTGCCACTTCTCAGCTCCTCCTGCCTATCAGTGGGTCCATAATGAGATCCTCCTGCATGCAGTCAACCAACTCAAAGCCAAAGAATTAGTCTGGGGCTCAAGTGACTTCTCCAAGCTAAGTGTGCAGTGCTGGGTTCTCAACAAGTTTCACCACAGGGAGAACCCCTGGAAGTGTGTGGATGTTTTTAAAAGTCAATGAGGGTGTAATTAGCCTCACAGACAGAGGTTGACATCCACATATGTATATTGAAGCATTGTGCATAGCTGGTGGTCATGTAAAGATGACTCCAGATATGCCTCCATGCATTCTGTTATTAGTGAAAAATATATATGCTAGAAAAGGTAATTCATTATCTCATCTTTTTAAGATTGCTGAAAATACAGATGTTCCAGCAAACACATTTGTAGTTATGTGGAACTGGCTGTCAAGTCAAACCCTTGGAGATATAGCAACCAAGATCTGCAATCTGTACAAACTTGATATGCCGTCATCAGCTGTCAAACTTGGCCTGATGGTGGTGCTCGTCTTCCTTCAAGATTTGCACATGCCTCTGATGCACACAAAGGCTAAATCTCTTCAGGACTGCGGTAAACCAGCTGATGTGAGAAGGGTTTTAGAGGCTAACTTTTATAGTGGTATATTTCAGCCAAATATCCGATCTCTCGGTACTGATGTACCTCTGGACTTTAGCAGTACCATGAACCGCCATTCAGGAACAGACAACTCCAGCATGATATGTGGTTTTACTAGCCATTCATCACAGCAGCTTCAGAATTGGGATGGCAGCACAGATGTTATGAATGCTGACTCTAGCCTAACCACAACATTACATCATCACAAAAGTAATAACGATACCTCAGTGGACAATATTCATATCCCAGTTTCTGAATATGAAAGTGGTGGCATTTCTGCATCTGCTGACCTGACGCCACAGAAGGATGTATTAGATTATAATCATACAAAATATTCAGCAACTTTGGAACACCAATCAAACATCATGACTAACTTGCATGAACAAAAGAAGAAGCTCCCTGGAGCTTATGGGAATGTCAGTAGATGTCAAGCTGCAGTCAGGGCCATGAAGGATGAACTACAGAGAAATAATGGTGGAAAGTTTGCACTAGTCGTTGGAGTCGTTTGTGGGGTAAGTCAATTATTTTCACAGCCTTGTCCTCACTTCCCATAGGGGAGTGAAGTGTTAGAGACTTCACTATACTAGGTCCAGCTTTATGATGTGGGTTGCCCAGTTCCCTTCCTCGCAGCCTTCACCTTTCCAAACTCTGAAGCAGAGTCAGAACCCACATCTGGGTAGATAATGGAGTGTGACACCATTAGGATTAGTCATTCGTGTGTAATTTTCTACAATGAGTTTTTTTGTTTTCCTCTGTTGTATTTTTAATGCTTGTGTATTTTCAGTTTGGAAAACGTGATACATACACGGTCTCAAAAATGACTATACCTTTTATTACAGATCATATTTATTATACCTAAACAGGGACAAATAAAGTATATAATTTAGCAGTGCTTAAGAAGGTTAATTATTAATCCAAGTGGTCAAAATGTAACAGAGAGCTATTTCCTTATCAATTTTTTTAACCTTTCCTGAAAAATGTAGAAAATAATGAATTAGAGCCAAATAAAGAGCATATGGTGTTTTTGTTTTTAGACAACTGTAACTGTCTTTTTTTTCTTGTTGAGGTGATCACTGGCCCAAGACAGTTTACATGTTGTTAGATGTGTAGTGCGAGCGTATGATGAGTTGAGTGTGGGTGCGAATGAAGACGCGAATGTGTTTAGGCTCGTATAGATGTAGATCCTGCAACCCATACTCTCACATGCAGTAATCAAGGATGCTTTGACACTGCAGGCATGTTTCAAGACATTTATTGACGGGAACACACATAATATCAACAGGAACAGTCAGTGTAACAAGGTCATGCTGACCTGACATCGATAGGTATATATTTGGCATTCAAAAAGGTAAACATCAGAATAGACGTGTATGGTCAATAGCAAAGTTCTTCAATAATGACAGTTCGTAGCGTCGCCCTTGGCGTCTCTGACTAAACGCGTCAGATGCCTTAGTTACCTTGACACACAGGTGCAACTTGGCACTCCCTGCCAATTGCACATATCAGGCTGTAGTATAATAGCCGGAAGCACAGACCTCGTCCTAACGTCGGCCGTGTACTTCTGTTAAATAGGTTATCACCAACCCTGCAGTAATACTTATTGTAGATAGAAGTTCCGCCAATCTGCGGCTCCCACAATATATCCTCGTCACTGGATTTCTGGACAATATAAGACTAACAGTCTTGGATGGCTACCTCGAGCACAAATATATAAGTTCTGAAATGGCGGATCCGTGAACTGCTGTTCACCCTAGGTAATCCTTTACATGTTCTGCCACCGAAAAGCGTAATAATGCATAAAGGTCGGTATTACCTGGTAAATGAATCCTCAGAACTACACAAGGAATTCTGTCGTCATCCCGACGCACAGAGATTCACTGGGGAAAACTGCCATAGCAGTTACTTCGAAGATTCTCCCCGAAAAACAATGGACTCTTGGTCCCTTCAGAAAAACAGGACCTCCCGGCTTCCCGGAAGTATATCTCACCCCCGCTTAAAAAACCTTCCCATAGGCCCACGCCGAACTGTCAACCTCTGACCCTAAAGGTCAAACACAATGAATGAATAAACAAGGGAAGACAACCCCTAATCAACCTGACATCGCAGGTAAAGACACAATTATACTTATGATACAAACATAAGCAAATAACTTGACAGATGACTCCGTCGAAAATGACAGCAACATTACTACCACCCCCCTGTAAAAAAAAAAATGCAATTTTTTTTTTTTTTAATATGTTCATGAGCAAGATAGCACCAGTATCACTTCTGTGCTCATGCAAACAATGAACCTAATATCAGGTACAATAGAAGAGGGTACAAATCATCTCCCAACATAGGAGAAAATATTTCCTTTAAGCCAAACAAACTAAGGGATACCATTCAAGAAACCTAAGTTGCTGGCAATACCAATCATATATCAAACATTACTAAATAATATAATCATAGCAATATACAAATGTCAATGCTATTTTAGCAACATATCACTGATGGATGGACAAAATGAAATTTGTTAAATTATCTAAACATCATCCAAATACATTTGTATTACAACATATTATGATATTAAGGACAGACCTAAGTCTGAAAATATATCAGGAAAAACTAGGACACAAGATTAAACTGGAATCATGTGGGCATCTAGACAATATGTCCGCCATCACATTATCCGAACCACGGATAGCTCGCACCGTGAAATGGAAAGGCTGAAGAGCAATAGCATAACGAGTAGATCTCGAGCTCTTCAAATCCTTACTTTGCATAGCCGTAAGAGCTTTTTGGTCGGTTTCCATAAAGAAATGCGCGCCCAGAAGGAACCTTTGTAGCTTAAGAATGGACCAAACCATAGCCAACAATTCACGGTCCCAAAACCGAGTAATTCCTTTCTGCCGCATTCAGCTTCCTAGAAATATACATTACAGGATGCAGAGTTCCTGAATATTCCTGCATTAGTGCCGCTCCAATGCCAGTGGAAGAGGCATCACTACGAAGGACAAAAGTCTTATCAATCGTCGGTAGTCTTAAGATAGGATGAGATGAGAACAAATTCTTAACCTGATCCAATGAAGATTGGCATTCTTGGGACCAACGCACCATATTAGGAGAACCTTTTTTCAATAACGTTGAAAGTGGTGCCATAATGGAGGACAGATTCTCAATGAATCTTCCATAGAATTGTATCAATCCCAAGAGACTACGCACTTGCTTTTTTGTCTTCGGAACCGAGATATTTAATATCTTTGAAATGTTTTGGTCCTCTGTCTTCAACAGACCATGACCAACTCGATGACCTAGGAAGGAAATTTCACTAAACCCAACAAAAGCTTTAGAGGGTTTAGCAGTCAAACTATGCTCACGTAGAGTAGATAGCAATTCCTTCAGACCCACATAGTGTTCTTCCCAAGTATCGCTGAAAAGACAGATGTCGTCTAAATATGCAATGACATCTGTACGATCTGATAGAATTCGTCGCATCATGCGCACGAAAGTCGCTGGGGCGTTCATAAGCCCGAAAGGCATAAAATTCCATTGAAACAGACCCCTAGGTGTCGAAAAAAAGCAGTGAGAGGTTTGGCGTGTTCCGTCAATGGGACTTGCCAATAACCTTTCGACAAGTCTAGTTTAGTAAAGAATTTAGCTTTAGAAAGTCTAATAAGTAGATCATCTAATAACGGCATAGGTTCAGCATCGAACTTCGTAACTTGATTTAATTTGCGATAATCAACGCAAAGACGGATGTTATTGTCTTTCTTTCGAACAATAACTATCGACGAAGAATAAGCTGAAGTGGATGGTTCAATTATTTGTAGTTGAATCATTTCATCCAATTCTTTCTCGACTTGTGCTTGAAAATGAATAGGTATTGGGTATGGTCTTACTCTGATCGGATTACGATCAGTAAGTATGATGTCATGTTCTATGACATCTGTGTGTCCAGGAATGTCGGTAAGGACATCCTGATATGATTGTAACGTAGAGGATACTTGACGTTGTTCCTCAAAAGACAAGTTAGAAGAGACTGTAACGTCTCTCCACGATTCCGTTGAAATAAGTGGAATCGTAGGAAGAGGTAAGTTCACGTCAGAAAAAATAGTTTCCTCATCCTGTATAACGGACAGGGATGAGATGTGACCATGTTGAACTGGAGAGTCGTCCGTCGCCTGGAAAATAGGCTGTAAATAGTCTGGACGTTCAATAAACTCTGTTAACATATTTATATGGAAGGTTTTATGCCTTCCATCCACATCGACAATATAGTCGACATCAGAAATTTTCGAGACTATAGTGTATGGACCCTTCCAAGAAATGAGAAGTCTATTCTCTCTTGAGGGCAGTAAGACATATGCTTTGTCTCCAGGACAAAGTTGACGTAGGCGTCTTTTCTTATTAGCAAATCGCCTAGCTTTTTCTTTCGCAAATTCGGAAGATGAAGTTGCTAACCTGCACGATTCGATAATCTTTTCTCTAAGAGCTATAACATATTCATATGACGATTGTGTATCATCGTCAATATTATCGGAAGTTATCAAATCGTGTAACAAGGACATTGGCCCGCGCGGTTGCGCGCCAAAGACAAGTTCGAAAGGAGAAAACCCTGTATGCTCGTTGGGAACCTCTCTATAGGCAAAGAGGACTGCAGGTAAAACCCTGTCCCAATCTTCAGGATGATCCTCCGTTATCTTGCCAAGTAAGTTCTTTAGTGTCCTGTTAAGACGTTCTACCAATCCATTGGACATTGGATGATAAATACTACTGAGAGACCTTTTAATGTCTAGCGTAGCCATTACCTGAGACATAACGTCCGAAATTAACTGAGTGCCGTGATCCGACAGTATTTCTCTGGGGAATCCCAGACGAGAAAATACGAGCCAAAGAGCATCAGCGATATCGACAGTTGATATGCTCTTCAGAGGAATAGCCTCTGGCCAACGCGTGCACATGTCCACGCAAGTGAGGATAAATTGGTGTCCTCTGGCTGACTTAATTTTGAACGGACCAATGATGTCTATAGCCATTTTCTGAAACGGCCGAATCGGAATATCTGCAGCCTGAATAGGAGCAGCATGTCTCGGACCCCTAGACTTGACCTCTTGACAAATTTTGCAAGATCGGCAATAAATTCGGATGTCTTTATTCACGAATGGCCAAAAGAATGACGCAAGGACTCTAGTTTTAGTTCTGGAAAAACCCATGTGTCCCGCACACTGAGAATCGTGTGCATGCCGAAGAATTAAGGCTCTCATACACTTAGGCACAAGAATTTGCGAGTGCATAGACTTGTCCGAGTGTTGTACCATTCGTACCAATATACCATTCTTCATAGTGATATACGATTTGTGATTCGTATTTTGATTGGGATCCCCTTTCTTTGCAAGAAGGAAGTATTTCTTCAAAGAAGGATCCTCTTCTTGACGTTTAACAAACGAGTCATGGGAAATCACCAAGTGCTCGTCTTGGCTATCAACTTCATTACTATTATCAGATGAAGTTGGGGGATTAAGAGCTTGAGCTCTTGTCACCACTGCATTGACCGTTTGAATGTTTTTTTTTCTTCCCAACTAGAAATTTGTTGCGGGGTGCATTCCTTAACCCCATGAATACGACCGATTATAAGATCCGCAATAGGATTAGGAAGAAGACATGCATGGACATCTCCTGTGAAGAAAGGAGTGTCAATCCTAATAATAGCAGTAGGATAGCTTTCCATAGTACCACCAAATGTAACACATTTGATTGTTTTTCCCGTGGCACAGCAAGGATCTATCAGAGACTCCTTAACCCCGACGGTAGTACATCCCGAATCGAAAAGTACTGAGACTAGCCTATCATTTATTAGACCTTTATGTAAGATGAGAGATCCTCTCCCATCATGCGCAACTGTAGCAGGTAGAGCAGGAAGAGGGTGACCACAACTTAGCGTAGATACAGTTGATGAGTCAAACAATGTTAAGCATTGGGGGCATTCAGTTGCTCTCCCAAAATCGAAAGCACAACCAGTGATAGCCCTAGAGTTACCACTATCATTTACTGTATTACAGACTCCATCAAACTCTTGTTGCGCAGAGTTTGCCTGTTGGTAAGGTCTTTTTTTGTTAAACCTAGGTCTACCTCGATTATCATTTCCCCTGTAATTATTTCGACTATCATTTCCCCTGTAATTGTTATCATATTGCCTATTGTAATCATCATTCCGGTTTGAATCCCGGTTTCTAAATTCACCATCGTCATAATCTTGACGTCGAGAATGATTACCTCGAAAATTTGAATAGTTATTATTTGGATAGCCTTTACGAAAGTGTCTCAAATTATTACCACTAAAATTACGAGAACTACCATCTTGTCTCCACTGCATAGACGAAGAACCATCATGTGTTGGATTACTCCGCTTCTGAGTGTAATTTTGATTACTTCCCCTATTCCAATTTTGTTGAGCACCCTGAAATTTTTTTCTGAAATTAGGGCCATATGGTGTTGCCGAAGCAGCTGGCAACCCTTCTTTCACTTTAGAATTGCTAACTGTAGCATGGGGATGTGCTGTGGCATACTGACAACAGTATTCCTCCATTTCTTTTAAGTTTTTTAGGCTTACGCTCATGAAGGAATGCAAGAAAAGAATCATTAACAGATGACAAAACCTTATCTCGCAATAATAAGTCCATTAGACCTTCATATGTTTTCTCAATCTGAGACAACTCAACCCATCGTGTAAATGTACGACGTATCTTTGTAACAAAATCAGAGAAATCTACTCCATTTTCTGGCAACATTGTCCTAAAACGAAGACGATAGTCTTCTTGTTTTAATTGGTATTTCTTTAGTAATGCTGCCCTGACAACATCATAATTAGTCCTCTCATGTTCGTCTATTGTCATAAGAGTAGTCACTGTGTCACCTGTAAAAAATGGCATCAGTTGTTCAACATATTTTTCCTTTTTTATGTTATGCGTATCGCACAAAAATTGGAATCTATCTAGATAATCTGCTACGTCATCCTTTAAAGGATTGAAATGAGGCAATTTAATCCTACTAACAAACTCCTTTGTCGTACTCGAAGTTGTTTGCTGAGCACCCGTACTCGCCAATTTCAATTTCTCTAACTCCAAAATTGCGAGTTTTTCATCAAGTTCCATCTTCTGTTTTCTTTCCTCATGTTCCATTTTCCTAATTTCAGCCTCAGCAGCAGCTTGAAGTTTTTTTTCCTCTGCAGCAGCTTGAAGTTTTTTTTCCTCTGCAGCAGCTTGAAGTTTTTTGTCTTCCATTTCCATCTGGAATTTTCTTTCATCAGCTGCAGCTTGAGCTTTCCTCTCCTCAGCAGCAGCTTGAGCTTTTCTCTCCTCAGCCTCTCTTTGATACCTTCTTTCTTCAAGTTCTAATCTTCTATTCTCAGCTTCTAGCTTCTTTAGTTCAGCTTCTGCTTTCAATTTAATTTCCTCTTTTTGTTTCTTTTCTTCTGACTTTAATGCAATGGCGAATTGAGCAGATGAATATTCTTCCAATTCTTTACCAGACTTACCAAGGGTCAACCCTTGCTGGATGAAGAAATCCAATGTAGACATTCTGTCTAATGAGATCAGAAACCTGAAAAAAAATTAAATAAATTACCTTATCCCACTTCAATGGGAGACAAGTCTGAAATGCTAGACTTGTATACTCACTTCACTTTATTTTACTGTCTTAATCTTTGTAGATAACAAGTCTTTTATCAAAGAACTTGTATAAATATCTTATATAATATTATTTAACAAACTCTATATGAAGAGTCTACCTTATCAATAATATCAAAACATGACCAAGTATGTGTATGTAGACTGTGCATGACAGTAATGTAGTACAACCAAAAAAAAAAAATACAAAGACAAAAATACAAAACAATACAAATGGCAACACTGTTTTAACCAAAAATGTGTAGAGAAATACACAAGAAAGGAGAGACCTACAGAATACAAACAAAACAAATCGACAATCAAAACTGAAAAACAGACAAAATATTACAAAAACAACGTTAAGTACAATTACATCACAGCTAACATCAATAGCGACCAATTGTCACTAGCAAATTTCCAAATTAAGAAAATTTGCACCTACAGACCGCTTACAGTAAGCCTCGATCAAGTGGCATATTTACCGTAAGACCCACCAACCGAAAAACCCGCAGAAAAATACACAAAACAGTAGAAGTGACATAAACATATAGCAATCAATTTCAATGTGTTGCAGAACAAGTTCAGTCACAGCTGAAACTAAAATAAATTTCTTGCTCCTTGCGAACACAGAAACGAAATGTCAAACGCGCACTGAACGTCAAATCCACTGTAACATAAAGTGGTATTCACGAACCAAAGTTACTATGACCTTCTCAAATTAGGGCTTGCACATTGAATGTTTACAATTTCACGTACTGTTTACAGACACTTGACCTCCAACAATGTAGCTTGAATACTCTGACCTAGAAAAGTCTGTTGTTGAATGAAACGTGTAACAACCCGCAGTACTGTTTACAATAGGAACCCGCCTTCTATGCAGTTATGGTCCACGTAGCAAATGCCTAGTAGTTCACTTCAGTACTTGTCTTGTTATGCTTTATGTAGCATTATAATATAAATGCTCGTACTGTTTATTTGTGTCAACCGTTGATGACCTATATCTGTCCTGTTGTAGCCAAAACTTGCAAATGTAGAATTAGCACTGTGTGTTACGGCTGTCCCGTGTGTAGCTTAGACCCACAGATCAGAAGTGTAATGTGTACTTGTCCTTCTTGTAACTTTCTCGACAAAACTGGAGACATCATACATGTAACAGCCAACCAGGAATGTAAATTTCTGGATCCATAAATGTCAACAATAATGTCAAATGCTCGCTCTGTTCTTTTTAAACCCACAGATCTGGTCCATCAGAAATGTAAGTTTCTAGGCCACATTGGCGACAAGAAATGTATCATAAGAGCCCACGTAACTGGTCCACCAGAAATGTAACTGTCTTTTTTTTCTTGTTGAGGTGATCACTGGCCCAAGACAGTTTACATGTTGTTAGATGTGTAGTGCGAGCGTATGATGAGTTGAGTGTGGGTGCGAATGAAGACGCGAATGTGTTTAGGCTCGTATAGATGTAGATCCTGCAACCCATACTCTCACATGCAGTAATCAAGGATGCTTTGACACTGCAGGCATGTTTCAAGACATTTATTGACGGGAACACACATAATATCAACAGGAACAGTCAGTGTAACAAGGTCATGCTGACCTGACATCGATAGGTATATATTTGGCATTCAAAAAGGTAAACATCAGAATAGACGTGCATGGTCAATAGCAAAGTTCTTCAATAATGACAGTTCGTAGCGTCGCCCTTGGCGTCTCTGACTAAACGCGTCAGATGCCTTAGTTACCTTGACACACAGGTGCAACTTGGCACTCCCTGCCAATTGCACATATCAGGCTGTAGTATAATAGCCGGAAGCACAGACCTCGTCCTAACGTCGGCCGTGTACTTCTGTTAAATAGGTTATCACCAACCCTGCAGTAATACTTATTGTAGATAGAAGTTCCGCCAATCTGCGGCTCCCACAATATATCCTCGTCACTGGATTTCTGGACAATATAAGACTAACAGTCTTGGATGGCTACCTCGAGCACAAATATATAAGTTCTGAAATGGCGGATCCGTGAACTGCTGTTCACCCTAGGTAATCCTTTACATGTTCTGCCACCGAAAAGCGTAATAATGCATAAAGGTCGGTATTACCTGGTAAATGAATCCTCAGAACTACACAAGGAATTCTGTCGTCATCCCGACGCACAGAGATTCACTGGGGAAAACTGCCATAGCAGTTACTTCGAAGATTCTCCCCGAAAAACAATGGACTCTTGGTCCCTTCAGAAAAACAGGACCTCCCGGCTTCCCGGAAGTATATCTCACCCCCGCTTAAAAAACCTTCCCATAGGCCCACGCCGAACTGTCAACCTCTGACCCTAAAGGTCAAACACAATGAATGAATAAACAAGGGAAGACAACCCCTAATCAACCTGACATCGCAGGTAAAGACACAATTATACTTATGATACAAACATAAGCAAATAACTTGACAGATGACTCCGTCGAAAATGACAGCAACAACAACCTGTATATTTCATATAACCACACCCCCCTTTTTATTTTTATTTTTAAAGCTTCATGGTCATGGTTTGTGGTCTAAAGCTGGAATTCACACAAGAGCAACATCAATTCTTTACCTCCCCAATAACAATCATTATGGTTTGTGTCGCCCCTTATTTTCTTTAACTATTGTTATAGTTTCTGTGTCCTGCTTTATTAACAAGTACAACCTTGTTTGACAGTACTGTTTTATTTTTCCTTACTGTTGTGCACAAACCAAAAGACAACCCAAAATAGGAATCATTGATGGACAGATTATAGCCAGACAGATTATAGCTAGACAGTTCTTATTTTGGAGCCACCAGTGTAAGAGATATTGAGGGAGACTAGTGCTCTACAATGAGTTGAAAGGTCATGAAGTTACAGTCATATCTTTCTCATACAGGGTATCCCAAAAGTCTGTTCTCATAAAGAACATTATGTTAATATTATTATTGACAATTAAATGTAAACAGTTAGCATTCATACCCTTCCAGATTTGCTAAGGGTGACTGAGCACCTATGGATTTGCCCAGAGAGCAGTAATGTCGACTGATCAACATTATTGACAGTTTTAAACAAGCAGTTATAAATTAATATAGAAAAATCAATGACAGCATGTTGCACTGAACCATCACCAATCTACAATGGTGGATAGATATGTGAAAGCACAAGGAGCTCAATTTGAGCTTCTGTATAAATAATGTGAACTAAATGTTTTTTTTACAAAAGGCTAGACAAGCTTTCTTGCAGGCCACCAAGAACCACTTTTGTCAGTAGTGAAACGTCGAAAGCTCGCCTGGTTTGGGCATGTAACTCGTCATGACTCCCTTTCGAAAACGATCCTCCAGGGAACAGTCAAAGGTAAACGGAGAAGAGGAAGGCAAAGAAAATCCTGGGCTGATAACATCAAAGAATGGCAGGGCACGGTTTTTCCACACTTGTACGCATTGCTGAGGATAGAGAGCAGTGGAGGACCCTGTCTGCTGATGCTTCCACCATGGCACCCCTACGACCCATGACGGGTTACGGGTTGAGATGAGATGATGAGACAAGCTTTCATGGCATTGAGTTCATTTATGTTTGTAGGTTTTTCATTATTGATGGAACTATTGTTCCTCCTTGTAGGTCCTTCAGGGGTTTCTGAGGAGGCAAAGAAAGAATGGAACTTCTGCTCTCTTGTATGTTGCAAGAGGCGACTAACATGAAGTGCATGGGCTGGCAGCGATATGGAAAACTAATTGCTACAAGGGCTTTGATGCAGGCTTCCTGAGAGGGAGCATGCTGTAGTTGTAGCTCTATGCTCCATAAGGAATCAACAAGGAAATGAATGAATAACTACTTATCTAAAGTTTCTCAGCAGCCACTCTTTAATCCCTTTCAGATAAAATCTCCCATTGGTGAGCAGCTAGCTGAACTCATTTGGCAGAGAAGTTTATATACAGATAGTCAGATTTTGTTGTTTGACGATGGTCTGTCCTGAAACAGAAACTCCACAACAAATGTGCAACCTTGTTAACAATTATTACTTTACCTGCAATATTTGCACCACTGTATGTACTACTTTACCAATAAACGTTGTAACCTGAAATACATGTACTAAAATGTGCAATCTTTTACTGAGGAGTTGTACCTGAAATTTTTGCACCAGAATGTATACTACTGGACAAAAGTTAAGGGCCGCCATTCAGTTTAGACAAGGTTTATATAATTCTTCCAGAGCAGGATCGATTTTTCAAATGTCCGGTAGCTTGAAATCTCTCAAGAAGTCTCTGAGTGGTAGAGTGGGACACTGCTAAACATCTTGCAACATGATGAACAGATTGACGACCATCCTGAATCCATGCCATGGCTCGACCACGGTCTACAGTGCTGAGACTTCTCCTTGGTGGCATGGCTTGTAGTGATCATTTTGACCACTTGTCATATTGATTTATTGCATACCAACGGTGAACACTCTATACCGATGATCATTTTCCACGTGCATTCAAATTCAACTCACTTTTTCACCTTTTGAACTAGTGGGGCGTGTTGCAAAAACCACGAGTTTTTGCAGCAACAATGGCAATTTTCACATGCGGGTTAAAGTGACCCAGGTTTTTGATATTTAAAAAAAATTAACCTAATGCACACAGAAATGTATACACATTTCTCTGAGCTCAGTTTTAATGACATTTTCACTTGTCTTTACAGTTTGCCAATCAATTATATAAACATTGTCTAAACTGAATGGTGGCCCTTAACTTTTGTCCAGTAGTATATTTCTGACAGTTTCTCTCCAAACATAATGGATTGTGATTTTGTTATCTTCCATTTTATGAGTGGGTTACGCCCACGATGACCGTTCCTCAATTGGCTGTGTGTGGTATACCCGGAAATGGAGCCTCCCAGTACTGAGGCACAGTTAAGTCCCCGATGTCACTTATCGGTGCAGAGTTGAGAGAGATGGCTGAGCATCACAATCCCCCCTGTGTTGCAGCATGTTGAGAACCCAGCATCTCACACTAGGCTTGGGGGGATCACATGGGCGCCAGACTCAATACTGGCTCTTGACTGGATGGCCGCATGCAGGAGATTCTACAGTGGAGGGATGGCAGGTGGTAGGGATCTGGAAGTGGCTCTGTGCAGGACGTGAGGATTCCTTGGGAGAGCCCAGAACCAGAGCACAGCATTGTGCAAGCTCTGCATAGTTGGAGAGCCCCCCTGGATGACGGGGAATGCACAGTGTGCCACCCCACCTATCCCCTACTGCTAACTCAGAACCAGAAGTGGGGTCCTCTGTATGCGTGCCGGGCCAGGATAAAATGCTTGGGAAAGAGACTGAAGCTCAGAACTCCCTAACTCAAAGTTGCAGGATGGCAGAAAAGCCACGGGAAAGACAGGTCTATTTTGAAGATAATGCAACCATATTTTCACCATACGAGCTCGGACGCCGCCTCGGTAAACAAGGTCCGCGCAGAGCAGTGACACCCCCAGGCTGCTTGCGAATAGTCTACTACTGGGAACATAAGCAGATTAGGGATGAGCCCACTCTCCCGTTGAACAGGTGCTAAAGTCGTAGATACTGGGCCAGAAGGCGCACCGGAAACCACAGTATCACGCAACTCGCCTTTTTTTCTATGGAGAGTACACCGTCATGAGTGGGTTTATGAAAACATAATTAGGTTGATTACAGAGTGGTTTGGGGCACTGGTCTCTCGCGGCAAAGGTGGCGGGTTCGATTCAGCCTACCCAGCTGTAAATGGGCACCTGACTTTGCACTTGAGTTAGGGAAGGGAACTGGTCACCCCACCTCTCGATGCTGGACCTAATAAAGTGAAGTCTCTAACACTTCACTCCCCTATGGGACTATCTTGACCTTTTTTATGAAAACAGAAACAGATCATGTATCTCACTAGAATTGTCTTTCCTATCCAATGCCACTGGTTCTTGTCATCAGTTCCACATTAGTGATCTTGTCATTTACCACTTCAAAAATCTTTCTGTTCTACGCAAGCACCCATTTATGGAAGTCTGTAACTTCTTGGTTGTTTTTTTTTTTTTTGTTCTCTATGTTTCACAGCCATACAATAGGACTAGCTTGACATTTACAGTTGAAGATTCTTATTTTTTTTTAAATTAATTTCAGCAACATGGTATGAGTCTCTCAAGCAAAGGTGCAGGTTTAATTCACAGTATTGTCATGTTTCTGACTTTTGGGTACCTGACTTTGCTCAGGATATAGAAGGAAAAGGCAGCAAGGAAGGAAACAGGTCACACCGACCTCTTGATGGCTGGACTTAGTGACGTCTCTAACACTTCACTTGCCCTACAGCAGTGTCTGCTTTGGGACTACCTTCTTCTTCTTTTTTTTTTTAACATGCCATAACAAAACTGATAACGACATTAGGTACAGGAACTGTTCTTTCTGTAGGATTTCACTTAACTGGTTCAAAGTTATAACTTTTCCACCAAAGATTTCTATAGAACTTAAAAATGTTAAGGAAGCCTCCAGTTTTCAACCATATCAAAGATCTCTATAGAACATGAAAATGTTAAGGAAGCCCCAATTTTTCCACCATATAAGAGATCTCTTTAGGACTTTAAAAGGTTAAGGAAGCCCCCAAATGAGATACTGCTCTCAGAGTAAAGTGAAAGAAGGGTTGGGTCTCAGTTTTATGAGGTGGGTTGACTGGTTCTCTTCCATGCTGCCTTTACCTTCCACTTATACTCAAGAACAGTCAGGTAACCATTGTTACAGCTAGGTAGACTGGAAATTGACACAAGCAGATTTTGAAATTCATTTTCTTTTGATGATCAGATGGGTCTCCTGGTATACACTCTGTATAGTTTCCTATCACGAAATTCTAACACCCAATGTCTGATAGATTTTGTGTTACAAGTGACAGATTGTTTTATTAGTACTTTGGTGTCATTGTTAAATTTATTTTTGGCATCTGTTTTCTCAAATTCAAATTATATTGTCTTCTTATTATACTTATTGATATTATGTGCAATAATAAACAAGATGTATGGGCTATAATAGAATGTTAGTTTTCAGAATCATCCAGGGCTATTATACCTCTCACAAGTGTTTCAGAATGGTGCCAGTGACACAAGATATGTCGTGTGTCATTCCTGGATGTGGTGCCAGTGACACGAGATATGTCATGTGTCATTCCTGGACGTCTCAGAACATGACTATTACTCTACTCCCTCAGACATGACATAAGAAGTGATTTAATGAGGTCGTGCAAAGGGCTATCACCCTCATCGTGTAAAACAAATAGCTGAGGAACTCTCTGCTACAGGCCGCCTGCAAGGGAACTAACTGCAATGTTGGCTGGCTCCATGCAGAATGAAAAGGATGTTGATGTTGATCATGAAAGTCTTTCCATGTATTCATCATTTTCTGCATGCTTGACAAAGTAATATCAAGACAATCCTATTGTATGGCTGTGAAACATGGAGAACAACAAAAAGGAAACATAGAAAGATTATAGACTTTCATAAACGGGTGCTTCCTTGCATAGAATAAAACTGATATGGCACGACAAGATCACCGGTGTGGAACTGAATGAAACAACCTGACAAATACCAGTGTAACAAAATGTTAGCGGAAGATGCTGACTTTGGTTAGGACACACAATGAGAAAACCAGAGTTGGTAGCAATACAAGCCAGTCTATGTTCTCAAATTCCCAGGGTAAGAGAAATAGTGGAGCACAGGTTCTCCACAAAAGACACACCTAGCTTTCCAGTCGTCTGCCATCTGTTTAGGTCTTCCCATGTCTTCTGTAATCCCTTTCATGTCTGTCTTCAGTTGTCTTCACCATAGTTTTGCTGGTCTCATTCTATATCTCATTCACCTCAGGTTTCCACAACAGGACTGACTTGTAATGCTATCAACTGGTTTTTGTAATACGTGTCATATCAAATTCCAGTATTGTCTGCTCACTTCTGGTAGTCTGGCAATACCACTTCAATCCTTCTAATCTGCACAAGCACCCATTTATGTATCTTTCCAGTCGTGATTTTTGTTCTCCATGTTTCACAGCTGTATAATAAAACTGACTTGACACTAGATCTGAAGATTCAGATTTTTGTGTGGAAGTTGATCTCCAGACATTTCCCAATGCAGCGACAGCTCTTGCTTTTTTTTTTTTAAACTAGTGAAATCCGTGTCTGCTCCTACATCTGTGTTTACACAGCTGCCAAGATTAATACATCTCCCAGTACAATCTGGTTATTGTTAGTTGCATTTATTCTCATACTCTTTCTTTTCTCTGTATATTTTGTGTCTTATCAAGTCATAAAAGGCTTTAAAAAAATAGGAGTATTGTGCATCAGGCCTGTGAGATCATTATGACAAACAAATTGCTACAGACATCATCAGCACATGAACTGCTTTGGCGCAGACTTCTTGAAAGTAAACCAACTGCAGGGATGTATTGCTTGTTCTCTGCTCTGGTAAAAGCAGTACAAAATGGAGAACATTAATCAACACAACACTGGTCTAGCCATCTGGACAAATAAAAAGCAACAAATATGTGAATAATTTATCAATATTAATAAAACTGGTCATAAACATTTTGGGAAACCTCCAACATAATTTTAGAAAAATAAGTCTAGAACAACATTTATAACAACATTAAGATATTCTGATACTGAATGATAACAGAAGAAGACTAGCTTAACATGAAAACTCCATACTTCAGTCAAATCACAACGTAGTATACGTACTGACACGAAGGACGCTGGCATTAGATAGGATACATAGTAAGGATACCTTTTGATAGCATTAGAAGGCAGTACTTATTATGGAGCTCTAAGGGTAAGAAAGGTAAAAGAATGCAGAAAAACTCAATGGAGAAGAAAAAAGGAGACAAATGAAAGGGATTTAAAAACAAAAGACATGGAAAGACCTTACATGGACAGCACTTGGCATGAGTTTGTTGATGGCCTAAGCTTCTTAGAGAGCTAAAGGATAGTAAATGAATGACAAATTATTTGCTCAGGGTTACCACAGACAGCGGGTCAACAGTGAGGAATGCAGTTTGCCACCCATAGCTAGACTGCTTGCGTCAGGGTCAGCGAACCAGAGCTGACCAAGACCCTACTCCACCTCCATGTGGTGGTCCTGGAAACAGGCTGCATCACTGCAGTCTGGCTGAGAGAGTAGGGATCAAAGAGGGAAGGCAAACCCGGTCCCAAAAAATGCCATGCTGAAGTCGGATGTGTCGGCCGAAAGGCGCAAATATTGCAGCTTCGCTGTAAACGGACACAACGCAACCAACGTCCTTTTCAGGACGAGCGAAGAAGAAGAAGAAGAAGAAAAATACATACTGAAAATCTGCCACATACTGAAAACTTGATATTAATTTTAAATGTGCTCCTACAATTTCTTACTATGACAGCAACATTACTTTTTAAGCATCATAACTGACAAGAATAAATAACACTATTGAAAAGGGAAGACAGCCAGCATGTGACACCAAAGATTTCTATACTGTTGTAGCTTTAATATCATCATCATGCCTGGTAGGGATGACAACCACATCCATATCTAATTTTGCAACATCCTAGCAGATCAGATACTTTCTATCTGCCCACTATCCTATCATGCTGTGCCTGGTGGCAATGACAATCAATCACATCCACATACTATGTCATGCCCAGTAGTGATTACAAGCACATAAACATTCTGGTACTCCCGATAATATCAGCATACAGCTTTCACCAACTGTACAGCTTTCACCAACTGTATGGCTTTCACCAACTGTACAGCTTTCACCAACTGTATGGCACTAAGAGAAGCCTGAGACAGACCCCCACCTTCATGAGTGAAGTAGATAAGGAAAGACCTTGAGCTGACGGCACAGGAACATGACGACTTGGCATAAGTTTGTTACAGGCCTATGCTCCTACGGGAGTTGACAGGTAATGAATGAGATACGGTTACATGAAAGGGGACTAAGAACCAGATTTATCTGTAACTGTCCCACATTGTTTATAAGTATATAAAAATAACATCTCCCAACTGACTATCGCATCTTTCAAATGTTCAACTAAATTTGCAAAAATACATTTGAAACATTTTTCCAATTAATGAAAGTCTCACATGTAATAAATTTACAAGAACTGGCTGTTGATTACATTCAACGTGAAGTAAATAAATGAGAAAAAAAACTATAGCTTTCCACCTTTTTACAACAGACCGCACACAAAAAACCAAGCCAGAAACTGTGATTATTCTAACATATCTGATGTTTTAACGGAACTGGGCAGGGCTTATACGAAGTCCAATACAATCTTTGCCAATTTCTGTCACCTGTGAAATATACAGAATTGACATTATGTTTAATGTGTTCAGATATAAACATGAGAAACATGGACAGAATAGGACTCAAGCTTATTGCAAGAGGCAACTAATAATAGTTTGTGTACGGGGATAGCAACTTCATCAAGTTACTGTTGATCAGAACCGACATCACCGCACTCCAGGCAAACCCAAAGGTCAAAGTGTATGAATACTAATTTTTCCAGTTGCGCACTGGTTGTATACACAATGGTTGCATCCTCTCGTACATCCATCACTGCTAGTCTTATGTTTTACGGCAAATTCCAGCAATCTTTGCCTTGATGATTCATTCATTGCAGTGCCATTCTCTAATCAGCAATCATCAATTGTTAACTTGATCAAGTCAAACAAAATGTCACAGAAACTACCCATGTAAGAGCACATGAATGCTTTGGTACAAGTTTCCTACAAGGGACCAGCTGCTGTGGTGGTGGTGGTTCTATGCTCCATAAGGAGGGAATAATGATGAGAAACTTGAGAATGATTGTTATTATTATTGCTAATCAGAATCATGTCACTGCACTCCAGGCAAACCCACAGGTGCTCAGTTTCCCTCAGCAAATGTCGAAGCGTATGAATGCTAATTGTTCCTACTGCGCATGGGTTGTACACACATCAGATGCATCCTCTCATACGTCCACCCTGCTGGTCTTACGTTTGATGCCAAATTCCAGCAGTCTTAGCCTTGATGATTCATCGATTGCAGTGTCGTTCTCTAACAGGCGATAATTAATTGCCCTCAGTATCTCTTCCGTATCCATATCCAATGCACCTACTATGGGTGCTCTTGAATCTCGTCTGTTAATTCTTTTATTGGGGAGCCTCGCTGGTGTAATGGCTTCGGCGTTGTACTGGCGACCAGGTGTTCATGGTTCAAACCCGGGCGTCGGCGTTTGAAGAAATGTTTACGGCCGGAAATTTGACTGAATAGCCTGAACGGCTCCTGTGATAAACCCTCTGTGGATGGGAAGGAGCGAAGCTCCTGACCGGGTTGGAAGGAAAGTCCTCAGGTTCCCCAGCCTCGCAATGACATGTCATTGGGCCGAAGGGCTGAAAGCCCAAGTGCCGCTGGTTAAGGGAAAGAAAAAAAAAAAAAAATTCTTTTATTGACATGCACCACTGCATGACCAGGACAGTAGATCCAAACCAATTCCTGAAGATTCGAGGCTTCTATGGGAGCCATCCACTTGGACCTTCCTAAGCATGGATTGTGAGTCTGATACAATAACTGCTCTCGTTAATGAAGTTTCAGACTGCAATTTAAGGCTGCAGAAGCTGCCTCTATCTGCATTGTCATGCTGGAGGTTGTTGTCATGTAAGCCCCACTATGTTCAGCGACGATTCTGCCCTTTACACTAGCAGAGAAGCCCAACCCTGATTTCTCACCACGGATTACAGACCCATCAGTGTACACATGAGAATGATTACCTTATAAACATGAGAAAGTTTGCATCTATACCTTGTAGTAAACGTGAGAAAATTTACATCTGCCCCCCTTACAGTCCACAAATCCAAATTAAAGAGGTGAGTCTAATACCACACAGTGTTCAATTACCATTCTCAATGTGACGATCTGTTCTGCACATGACCTGCTCCATCGAAAGCCTGCCTGCCCACCTTCCAGCTATCCATCCAAGCACTCCCTCAATCTCTCAAGATGATACTGTACATCCACATTTCAAGGGCCTCAAGTCTTTCTTCCAGCTGTCGAGTTCACTGTGCATGTTTCACTGCCACACAATAATGAAGCACTTCATGACATTTTTAATTTATTAGCTATTCTGATGTTGATTACCAGATTTTCTTCTCCATTCACGCTTCTTCTTCTTCTTTGATCCTTAGCCGCCGACCGTCAAAGCAGTCAGTGGCCATTACGCCTGGTGGCGTCTTGTAGGGTAACAACAAATTGATTCCACTTTGCTCGGTCGGCGGCCATCCTTCGTACAGTGCCCCAACTCTGGTTCATTCTTTGCATCTCAGCCTCCACAGTCCTCCGCCAAGTTGTTTTTGGTCGGCCTCTCTTTCGTTTTCCTTCAGGGGTCCATAGCATAGCTGTTCTTGTGATAGCATCGGGGTCTCTTCTGAGGACATGGCCAACCCAGCTCCAGCGTCTGCCAGCTATGATGGTGTGCATGTCCTCTTGCTTGCTCCGAGTAAGCAGATCTTGGTTGGTGATGGTATTCGGCCAAAAGATTCGGAGAATTTTTCTTAGGCATGTTGTGTGAAGAGAGGACAATTTCGACATTTCCTTCTCTGTAACTCTCCAGCTCTCCGCGCCACAGAGAGGCACAGAAAGCACACAGCTCTGATATAATCCTCATTTTGTGCTTGTGCTGTACTGAGAGGACTTCCAGATGTTGTTTAGACTAAAAAAGGCTGCTCTTGCTTTGTTCATTCTGTTGTTGATGTCTTTGCTTGCTCCGCCGTCTGGTGTTACTATGCATCCTAGGTATGTGAAGGTATCTGTCTGTTCCAGTTGCTGATTCCTTACTGATATGGGCTTCACGCTTACATAACAACGCTTACATAACAACATCTGCTTCTCTCATATAGTTGCTCTGTCTCAGGCTTTTCCGATCACCAAATAACTTCTTCAATGAGAAGGTGAAGGCCATGCTGTCACTCTGCCCCTCTCATGGAGCTGACAGTTTTGGAGGAAACATTCTGTTTGTCTGTCTCTCCCACATCTGTCTGCCCCATTTTTAATTTGTTCAAAAGATAGTATTTGACTCTGCAGCTATCGGTGCCACGTTATTCAATGTAGCTTTGGCCATTCTTACTCAAGCACCATCACAAATATCAGATATTCTTTCTCCATAAAATCACAAAAACATGAGCTAAAATCTACAGGAATCTAGATACACTAACCTTTGTCACCCTGCACACCTGACCCTTGAACTCTGGCAGATAACAAGCTCCACTGAGTGGACATTTGACCACTGGTTTGCCTCGATAGATCGGAACATAACTGGCTGCACAGATGTCGAAGGGGTTGTGTTGATCGTATTTCAGGTCATGTTCATCTACTGGATTCTTCTCACAAGCTGCAAGAATCTTGCGGGTCTGAAAGTAGTTATGTGATACAAGTTGTTACTGGTAATGTTTGTGGAACAAATTATTACGCAACAAGCAAGTGAACCATCAAAACATGACAGGAAATAAAAATGTTGTGCTCTTTCTTTGCTGGATGTCCTAATGATGGCACTAAATCTCCTGAGATCATTCAATTTCAACTTCATTAGACTTTGTAGTCAAACTTGTCATGACTTATGGTCAATGCACCATGAAAAAATAGAAAGGCCTGCGTGCTCCTTTGATGGATGTTCAATTTATCTATCACAGTATAACGTGTGCAGTTTCTTTATTTTCCTGTTAATGCACCATGAAAAAATTGCAACGGTATGTGTCTTGTAATGGGTGTTCAATTTAGTTTTCAATGTGCAATGCACACCTTTTCCATATTTTCCCAAAAAACTGACAGGATTTCTTTCATTATTTATTACAGGACATTTCAAACTCTGACAATCAGAAATATATGGATGTGTCATAGTTGTTTGTGTGTTACCATGGTTCAAAAGGGGAGCAAAAAACAGTTTCACCGTAACCAAGGAAACAGGCAATCACCACTGGAACATGAGATGAGTTGAAGACCCAGCATTGGATAGGATTTATACTTAGTTGTTCGTCTTCTACCCTGGGGTCTAGAGATTTGCCAGAGAGAATACCATACTATCATATCAGCTGTCTTCTTCCTGGCCTGGTTGCAATCTAGTCCTCAGTCATTTTAATGTTGTCCTCCCATCGAATTCTGGGTCATCCTGGAGGTCTAGATCCCTGGCTCTTGGTCGTGGAAGCTGATCTTCTCCCGTTCTGCAAACATGGCCAAACCATTGTAATTGAGACTGTTTCACATGATCTGCAGGTGTTGAGTTTTGAGGCCACGGCAGATCGTCTAGTTGCAGACCATGTCTCTTACTGCTACTTCGATAGGAAGGCTTATGCTCTATGGAGAGCTGAAAGATAATGAAAAATGTAAGACTATACCAGTCGCACTGTGGAAAAATGTAAGAGTTTACCAGTCGCACTGTGGAAAAATGTAGCTACAGAACTATACAACACAGAAATATTACAGATGGAGCTACTACGAACCAAAGAGGTTTGTGCTTTTACTGTAAAATAAAAGGTAAGGTAGTACTTTAGCAGACACTGCTGTAGGGAAGTGAGGTGTTGATGAGACCAGCTCACTTCTTTGTTGTCCCTAACTTTAGAGTAGAGTCAGGTACCCATTTACAGATGGACAGACTGGAGCATTATGCTACCAGGTTGCAATCTCAGAACTGGTAGCTGTGCCGCAAGAGGAACACTCCAACCATTTATCCAGTCAGATGCTCACTATTACAGATCCTAAATAATTTTCCGCAAACAAGAGTTCACCTGTTGGGCTATGTCTGGCTTGGGGCCCAGCTCTAACAGTCTTCTGGCGAATGATGCTGCTGTTTTGTAGTTCTTCAGTTTGAAAAACAGGTTGAGTGCTGTTCGGAGAGTCAGGATCAGATGAACTGGCTGCAGCTTGCAGTGGGTGAAGTATGCCGCCATCTGACAACAAGGAGAAATAATTATGTCTAGGTAATTTTCAAGGCAGAATTTTAAAACTGCTAGTTACACAATACTGGAAGTTTTACAGATAAAAGGAAAAGATTAATAACAGCAGCAGGTAGACAGAAATCACTACTGCATGTGCTTACATTGTCTTTTGGTGCAAGCTTCCTGTACAGCCACCTGAAGTGGATAACCACCTTACTCGTTAAACAGAGTAAACCGAAAATAAATTTATCCAAGGATGCAATTTTTAACTTTGCCACACAGATAAAAAACACATTTGGAACACATAATATTTACTTATACATATAAAACAAATAAACGATTACCATGTGTGAATTTCTGACTTTTCCCACACCTATTTGTTGATCGCTACCAAATTTGGCATGGTTCTAGTAACATATCAAATGTGGTTTATTAAATAAATTTGGCATGGTTCTAGTAATATATCAAATGTGGTTTATTAAATAAATATGGTATGAAAATTGTAACTAATTGTTGGTTTATTGATCGGAAGTCAAAATAAGGAAACTAACTTACTTTCCTCTTCTACCCTGTGGTGTAGAGGTTTGCCAGAAATATACTACTCGTCAAAAGTCAAGGGCCACTTAGAAAAACCTTGGTTGAAACCATAAAACAAATCTGATATAAACGTGGTTGGTATCAGTCAAAACGGCATTTATTGAATACCAAATTGACATGTCACGTAAAGAAATGGAAACACACATTCAAACGCAATGAAGCTGTGAAGTGTGTCACCCACCTTTTCAAAAGTCACACAATAGATATTGGACAAATAGACATTTCAAAATCGGGTATGACCACTGTTTGCAGCAAGGCATTCAAGACAGCGTAGACGTATCGAGTCCACAAGGGTCCGAAGAGTATCCTGAGGAACAGCTTGCCATTCCTGAAGCAGAAATGCAGTCAGCTGTGCAACATCCATTGGCAGGGGGTGATTTGTTGACAATCTTCGACCAAGGACATCCCAGAGGTGCTCAATCGGAGAAAGGTCAGGTGAATGAGCTGGCAACGCCATCCTGATGATCCCATGTTGCCGAATAAACTCATTCACTACACGAGCTCGATGGAGTCGAGCGTTATCATCTTGGAGGATGGCATTACCACCTATGGCCTCCAGAGCAGGCTGAACAATTGGTCTCAAGATTTCGTTCTGGTATCTTGGGCCGGTCAAGTTGCCTTGGATGATGTAGAGTGGGGTCCTGCCGTGTCTGTAGAAGCCTTCCCAGACCATGACAGAACCCTACCATAACGATCCACCTCTCGAATTGTGTCATCAGTAAATCGCTCTCCTGGGCGTCTCCAAACTCGAATCCTGCCATCATTGAATGACAGTGAAGCGAGATTCATCAGTGAAGAGAACTTGACTTCATTGTTGCCTTGTCCATCGGATGTGCTCGCAACACCAAGCAGCACGGGCTCTGCGATGAGCAGGAGTGTTGCGTGATAAATTCTCGCAACATCGTTTTTTACAATATCTATTTTATAACGCAAGGGCAACAACTGCTTGAAATTTATAGTCACTTTTCTCGGTAAGCATTTGTCTTCTCGCGTTGGTATCGAATGCAGTTAAGTTTTGAGCTGTGGTCATTTTGCGCTGGACTGCGCATGACTTGTCTTGCTTTTTGGTCGATCGGTTTCCGCCCACCACTAGTGGAGTGAGCGATTTGGAATGGCGAAAGAGATGCCTCGTTGAAGAGGGGATCTCCGCTATTTTTTGTTCTGTCAGGGATGTGTAGTCCTCTTATGGATATTTCGTTTATTCGGGATAATACCTCTAGTGTATTTGCACATGCCGGGAGGCGTGATATTTCTGTATTTCTTGAAAGCAAGGTAAATTGACTTTTTTTTCATTAACTCTATCGATTTTGGGTCGTGAGCGATTTCGATTCATAGCCTGTCTTCGAAAGTCGTCGTCACGAGATGTTTTTTCCCAGCTCACATGTCGCTGCATTGTACTGCATCGGTTGATGCATGTACCAAGGACCATTACTTGCTACTTTGTTAAATGAACTAGGTTTGGAAAACCTTTATTATCTAGAGGATATTTTTGAGGACATTATTTATACTTCGGCAGACGTGTCGGTCTTGCTGAAGTCAGACTAAGGAGAGTGAACTGATCTCATACATCTGGTTATCTCCTGGCTGTTATAGAAAAGGATGGAGTTTTCCACCTGACTACATTTACAGCACTATGAAATATAACATGCATCTGACTCATCATTGTAATGCTGTCTACCGTCTATTGCTGTATTGAATGTTGCTGTGATAATGACTGTTTGATGTGCCTACATATTCGCGTAACCATTTTGTCACTGTGGCGTCCACAATAAATAATGAAGAAAAACGTCAACGGCTGTTACAAGAATCATTGACTTTATACGTCGTGAGTTTACTGACGTCCTATGTGGATTGCCCTGTTATTTTTGTATGAACATTGTTTTGACTGAACACATCTGCACACCACACAAAACCAGACATGCGGATACCATCCATCATCATATGGCATCACGCATCATTTGGTGGCCATAAGCTGGTTTGATTCTGGTACTAGCAAACACGGGGTCCCTTACCCACTTCATTTTCAACAAGAATTCATCATCATCCTTCAAGAAATTAACATTCTTCAATACAGTCAACATCTTCAAAATTTTCAAAGTACTCGGCGTTGCCCGGTAAAAGTCAAAATTTCAACTTTTTGACGGAAACAAGAATTTGACAGTACCCGGCGTTGTTACATGTTGCCGGATAACTCGGACTGCTGTTATCTTTTACGCAAGTCAAGCAAGTTGCTGCTGTCAAGGTTCCAGTGCTGTCGTTTTTTGAGAAGGTCAAGTGCCGGTTGAAACGGGTTGTTTTCTGAAGAAGGCCAAGTACCGATTTCCATCAACTTACTTTGGATTAGAAGGTCAAGTGCCGAAACAACTCAACACACAGTATTTCAGAAGCTCTTGTACCATCGTGTTAGCAGTGGAAGCAGTTCAGATGTGCCATCATCGTTGGAGCTTCGCTCTTTAGGACGTTGATTGACATCCGTTTTTCTGCTGTTCTACGATTGGAAGCCTATAAGTTAAGTGGCCTGTTTGTATGTAAACTGTGCCCTTATACTTCTGCTGAGTCTTCTGTGTATCATCTCATTCTATATGTTATATGTTTATATGTTATTTGTATATTTATATGTTTATATTTCAGCGGGTTCTCGGTTGGGTGGTGTCTCCGTTAGATTATGCCACGTCATAGAGGTCGTCTATTGTGAGCGTTTTCTGTAGGGTTTGCAAATTTCCGATACTGGAATTTGCTAAGCGACTTCTGTTGCTATTTATGTTAGCTGTGATGACATGTTTTAATATTGTTTTCGTTATTATTTCACATTCTTTAGTTTTGTTTTGATTTGTTTGTATTTGTTAGCCTACTCTTGTCTATAATTTAGTTTCATACAACATTTTTGTTTATACACTGTGGTGTCATGTATTTTGTTTAATTATAGCGCAGATATCGTCACATTTTTTGTGATATGTCATTAATTTCTGCTTTATTTTTAGTTGATTTCTGCGAACGTTTTTGTATTGTTGCTGATCTTTGTTATTGTTTACATTGTTATTGTTTACATTGTTTGTATTGTTTACATTTTCAATGTTTACATTCTGCATGTGTTTACATAGTCATTGTTTACAGTTATAGTAATTAGTTAATGGGCTATGCTAATGCACTGTTACTACTACACTGATGATAAATGAATGATGAATAGTGTCGTGCACTATTGAATGAGAAGTGCACTTATGATCAAGAATTGATTGTTGATATTTCATATACAAGTTCTTTGATTGGAGACTTGTTTCCCACAGAGACTGGGATAATATAAGGTGATGTGAATATACAAGTGCTTAATTAAGACTTGTTACACTTAGGTTTGAAATAAATTAGTTAATTATTTCAGGTTTTGGACTTATATATTACTCATCATGTCTACATTTGAGCACTTTATTGAGCAGGGTAAATTGCTTGGGAAGACTGGTGATAAGTTAGAAGAATTTGCAACTGCTCGATATGATAAAGCAATGGAAGCTGAACAAAAGAAACTGCAGATGGAAGCTGAACAAAAGAAACTGCAGATGCAGGTGGATGAAAAGAGATTCCAAATGGAAATGGAAAAACAAAAAAGGGAATCAGAAGCTGAGGAGAGAAAACTCCAGCTACAGCTAGAGGCTGAGAATAAAAGACTTGAAAAAGAAGCTGAGAATAAAAGACTTGAAAAAGAAGCTGAAAATAAAAGACTTGAAAAAGAAGCTGAAAATGAAAGACTTCAAATGCAGGCTCAAGCTGAAGAAAGGAAGTTACAAAGAGAGGCTGATGAGAGGAAAGCAAAAATGGAACATGAAGAAAAACTCTTAGCTTTAGAGTTGGAGAAATTGAAATTGACGAGCATGAGTAATGGTAATGATTCAAACAAGGGTTCATCTTCTGGGAAGGCTAATAATGATACTTTTAAGATTAAGTTACCAACATTTAGTCCTTCCAGTGATGACATAATGTTCTATCTGGACAGATTTGAACAAGCATGTACAGCTCATAACATAGACAAAGCAAAATATGTTTATCAGTTATCAGGGATACTGACAGGTAAAGCTCTAAGTATATTAAATATGGTGGATGAACCTGACAAGAACAATTATGAGGTTGTCAGGGCCGCTTTGTTAAAGAAATATCAGCTTAACGAAGACGGCTATCGTCTACAATTTAAAAACATGTTACCTGAAAATGGAGTTGAATTCTCCGAGTTTATTGCAAGAATACGCATTACTTTCTCACGATGGGTTGAACTATCTAAGACGGAAAAAACTTATGAAGGACTTATGGACTTAATACTTAGAGACAAAGTCATGTCGTCTGTCAATGAGTCTTTCCTTGCTTTCCTTCATGAACGTAAACCTAAAACAATAAAAGAAATGGAAGATTTCTGTTGCCAGTACGTAACTGCGCACCCACACATAACCATGGGTAACTCTAAGGTGAAAGAAGGTTTACCAGTTGCTTCGGCAGCTCCGTATGGCCAAAACTTTGCTCGTAGATTCCAACAAAATTTTGATAGAAAGAGTAGCGGTAATTTCTGTCAAAATCATGGAAACCAATTTCATAGTGATTCTTCTTCGAAGAATTGGAGACAACCTGATAGTACTCGTTACTATCACCCTAATAATTATAAGCATTTCAAAAGAGGATATGGTAATAGAGGTTATTCCTGCCGAAGACCTCAGAACCAAACAAATAGATGTTCGCATCAATGTGAACATGATAGTAATCGTGGAAACTGGAATTCGAACCAGGATAACAATTACAATAGAGACAATAATAACTGCAGAGATAATAATAACTCTGATAACTTCAGAGGTAATAATAGTCGGGGTAGATCTCAACACAAAAAAAAGAGATATCAGCAGGCTAATGCTGTACAACAGGAAACTGAGGGAGCCTGTAATCATGTTGTTGATAGTAAAAACTTTGACGCTGTCACTGGTTCTGCTTTTGACTTTGAGAGAGCAAACAAATGCCCCCAATGCAGTACTTTATTCGAACCGGGTACCATAACTACTTTGAGTTGTGGTCACCCACTTCCCGCTCTTCCTGCTGCTGTTGCGCATGACGGGAGGGGTTCTTTAATTCTACATAAGGGTCTTGTTAATGATACTCCGGTCTCACTACTTTTCGATTCCGGATGCACCACTATTGGTGTTAGACAATCGCTTGTAGATCCATCTTGTGCTACAGGAAGGGTTATTAAATGTGTCACATTTGGCGGCACTCTAGAAAAATATCCTACTGCTGTAATTCGCATTGCCACTCCTTTCTTTACTGGAGATGTGCATGCTTGTCTCTTACCTAATCCTATTGCGGACCTTATTATTGGTCGTATTCACGGAGTTAGGGAGTGTACCCCACAGCAGATTGCTGCTTGGGAAGATAATAACATGCAAGCTACAAATGCAGTAGTTACAAGAGCACAAGCTCTACAAACACCCGAAACTTCACTGAATAGTGATAATGAAGTTGATAGCCAAGATAGTCACTTAGTAATCACTCGTGACTCTTTCATAAAATTGCAAGAAGAAGATCCTTCTTTAAAAAAATTCTTCGTTCTTGCGAAGAAAGGTGATCCGAATCAGGATACAAATAGAAAATCTTGGATTGCAATGAGAAACGGCGTACTTGTACGTATGGTACAAGATTCGACTACGTCGGCACATTCGCAAATTCTTGTTCCCAAGAGCATGAGAGTGCAAATATTGCAACATGCTCATGACTCGCAATGTGCTGGACATATGGGTTTTGCCCGTACGAAGTCGAGAGTCCTTGCGGCTTTCTTTTGGCCTTTTGTCAATAAGGACATTCGTATTTACTGCCGATCATGCAAGGTATGTCAGGAGGTCAAATCTAGAGGACCACGACATGCTGCGCCTATCCAGGCTGCTGACATTCCTATTCGGCCGTTTCAGAAAATGGCCATAGATATTATTGGCCCTTTTAAGGTCAGGTCGGCCAGAGGACATCAGTTTATCCTTACATGTGTCGATATGTGCACACGTTGGCCAGAGGCTATTCCTCTTAAGAGCATATCTACTACAGATATCGCAGATGCTCTTTGGTTGATATTTTCTCGCTTGGGGTTCCCCAGAGAAATATTGTCAGACCATGGCACTCAACTCATATCTGACACTATGTCACAGGTAATGTCTACCTTACATATTGAACGATCTCTCAGTAGTATCTACCATCCTATGTCTAATGGGTTAGTTGAGCGTCTGAATAGAACGCTCAAGACTTTGCTTGGTAAGATAACTGAAGATCATCCTCAAGATTGGGACAGGGTTTTACCCGCGGCTCTCTTTGCCTATAGAGAAGTCCCTAATGAACACACAGGATTTTCTCCCTTCGAACTTGTCTTTGGCGCGCGTCCACGCGGCCCTATGTCTTTATTACACGATCTCATCACTGCCGATGATATTAGCGATGAAACTCAATCCTCATATGAGTATGTCATTGCTCTTAGACAAAAGATCATTGAGGCATGTAAGCTAGCAACTGCTTCATCAGAAATTGCTAAAGAGAAGGCAAGACAGTTTGCTAACAAGAATAGATGTCTACGACAACTTTGTCCAGGTGACAAAGCATTCGTCCTACTCCCCAGTAGGGAAAATAGACTTCTTATTGCATGGAAAAGTCCGTATGCAATAGTCTCTCGGATTTCCGATGTTGACTATGTGGTCGATATTGATGGAAAGCATAAAACTTTCCACATAAACATGCTTTCGGAATTTCACGAACGTCCGGACTATTTGCTGCCTATTTTCCAGGCAACGGATGATGCTCCTGCACCTCACGGTCATTATTCATCCCTGTCTGTCATACAGGATGAGGAATCTACCTTCTCAGATGTCAATCTTCCCCTTCCAGTGGTTCCATTACATTCCACGGAATCTTGGAAAAACGTTTCTGTTTCTCCTAATCTTTCTGGTGACGAACATCGACAAGTCTCGTCGATGTTACAAACATTTCAGGATGTTCTCACTGACATTCCTGGACACACAGATGTCATAGAACATGACATAATTCTTACCGACAATAATCCAATTAGGGTTAGGCCGTATCCTATTCCTATACACTTTCAGTCGCAAGTGGAAAAGGAATTGGATGAAATGATTCAATTAAATATAATTGAACCATCGACTTCACCATATTCTTCTTCCATGGTTATTGTCCGGAAGAAGGATAAGAACATACGAATTTGCGTTGATTATCGCAAATTGAATCAGGTCACAAAGTTCGATGCTGAACCGATGCCTTTGTTAGAAGATCTACTGATTAGACTTTCTAATTCTAGATTCTTCACTAAACTTGACTTGTCTAAAGGTTATTGGCAAGTGCCTTTAGCAGAGCTGCCAAACCTCTTACTGCTTTTTCTACACCTAGGGGTCTATTTCAATGGAATGTTATGCCTTTTGGTCTCATGAACGCCCCTGCCACTTTCGTTCGCATCATGCGTCGAATTCTGTCACATCGTTCGGATGTCATCGCATACTTAGATGACATCTGTCTCTTCAGTGATACCTGGGAAGATCACTATTTAGGGTTATATGACTTACTGTCCACTCTACGTGAGAATAATTTGACAGCGAAACCTTCTAAAGCTTTTGTTGGTTTTGGTGAAATCTCTTTCCTGGGTCATCGTGTTGGTCATGGTCTCTTGAAGACAGAAGACCACAATACTTCCAAAATACTGAACATCTCTGTTCCTAAAACGAAGAAACAAGTTAGGAGTCTCTTAGGTTTAATTCAATTTTATGGGAGATTTATTCCAAATTTATCTTCGATCATGGCACCTCTATCAACATTGTTGAAGAAAGGTTCGCCTAATCTGGTCCGTTGGTCTGAAGAATGCCAATCTTCACTAGACCAAATCAAGAATATATTTTCTTCTCCTCCCATCTTAAGATTACCTACTCTTGATAGGACTTTTGTTCTTCGGAGTGATGCTTCATCCACTGGGATTGGAGCAGCACTGATGCAAGAATATGCAAATACTCTGCATCCTGTTATGTACATTTCTAGAAAACTAAATGCGGCAGAGAGGAACTACTCGGTTTTAGACCGTGAGTTGTTAGCGATGGTTTGGTCAATTCTAAAGCTACAAAGATTCCTCCTGGGCGCACATTTCATTCTAGAGACTGATCAGAAAGCTCTTACAGCTATTCAGACTAAGAATTTGAAGAGTTCGAGATCCACTCGATATGCTATAGCTCTTCAACCTTTTCACTTCACGGTACGAGCTATCCGTGGTGCGGATAATGTGATGGCTGACATTTTGTCTAGATGCCCACATGACTCCAACTAATACTTCTGTCCTATATTTCCATATATTACAGAGTCATAACACACCTATATTTCTACAATAGATTAGCACATCTGTACTTACTCTATATGTACACACTATCGTGCTTTGTTGTCATCTTCTTCTGTTCGTTTTTTAAGATGATAGAGGAGGACTGAGTAGTTAATATAAGGGCCGTTAGTTTACTAAACAGCCACAATTATTAATAATGTATTGTACCTTATGAAGCATATTAGTTATTAATTAGCATTATATTGCTTGTACTTTCTCAGAATGTCATTGTTGAGCTGAGGACTTACCTTACTAGTATCAAGCATGACGAGTTCTAGATTGTGTACTTACCCTCGGAATACCAGAGCATATGTCCTGGATCGTCATGTAGTTTAACTTTACTATGTACTTATGTCATTACATGTCAAAGACTTTACTATTTAAATTTTCCTATTAGATTTGTACATCCATTTTTAAAGACAATATTAGAGTATGCTGTTTAATGATGATTATGGTAACTTGCATACGTATATTGTGTTTACATGCTAACGTGATGTGTGTTGGTGACACCTCCCCGATGTGAATATTTTTTGAGACATATTTATTTTTTTCTGTTGAGGTATATCCTCACCAGACACTCTATAATTAGCCTCATGTTAGGCAATTTAATTAATTATCAGCGCATAATTCGTGCGTTTTGAGCCGCTTATCGCATGCTCTTTGATATTTAAAAAAAAAATATGTTCCACATTTTTTTTTTTATCGGGAGGAGGTGGTGATATGTTGCGTGATAAATTCTCGCAACATCGTTTTTTTACAATATCTATTTTATAACGCAAGGGCAACAACTGCTTGAAATTTATAGTCACTTTTCTCGGTAAGCATTTGTCTTCTCGCGTTGGTATCGAATGCAGTTAAGTTTTGAGCTGTGGTCATTTTGCGCTGGACTGCGCATGACTTGTCTTGCTTTTTGGTCGATCGGTTTCCGCCCACCACTAGTGGAGTGAGCGATTTGGAATGGCGAAAGAGATGCCTCGTTGAAGAGGGGATCTCCGCTATTTTTTGTTCTGTCAGGGATGTGTAGTCCTCTTATGGATATTTCGTTTATTCGGGATAATACCTCTAGTGTATTTGCACATGCCGGGAGGCGTGATATTTCTGTATTTCTTGAAAGCAAGGTAAATTGACTTTTTTTCATTAACTCTATCGATTTTGGGTCGTGAGCGATTTCGATTCATAGCCTGTCTTCGAAAGTCGTCGTCACGAGATGTTTTTTTCCCAGCTCACATGTCGCTGCATTGTACTGCATCGGTTGATGCATGTACCAAGGACCATTACTTGCTACTTTGTTAAATGAACTAGGTTTGGAAAACCTTTATTATCTAGAGGATATTTTTGAGGACATTATTTATACTTCGGCAGACGTGTCGGTCTTGCTGAAGTCAGACTAAGGAGAGTGAACTGATCTCATACATCTGGTTATCTCCTGGCTGTTATAGAAAAGGATGGAGTTTTCCACCTGACTACATTTACAGCACTATGAAATATAACATGCATCTGACTCATCATTGTAATGCTGTCTACCGTCTATTGCTGTATTGAATGTTGCTGTGATAATGACTGTTTGATGTGCCTACATATTCGCGTAACCATTTTGTCACTGTGGCGTCCACAATAAATAATGAAGAAAAACGTCAACGGCTGTTACAAGAATCATTGACTTTATACGTTGTGAGTTTACTGACGTCCTATGTGGATTGCCCTGTTATTTTTGTATGAACATTGTTTTGACTGAACACATCTGCACACCACACAAAACCAGACATGCGGATACCATCCATCATCATATGGCATCACGCATCAAGGAGTAAGAGGGATTCTGACTGCAGCACGTCGAGCAGCCAGTCCAAATTCATGTAAACGTCTGCGAATGGTGCTTTGACTGACATTAACGTTTACAGTTTGTCTCAGCTGACATCTTAGAGTGGAACAAGTCACTGTTCGATGGCGCAGGGCTGACAACAAGAGGTACCGGTCATCATGTCTATTGGTGCATCTAGGGCGACCTGGCCGGTGGCGATCCTCCACACTTCCTGTGGCCTGAAATCTCTCCAAAATTCTTTGGATAGTAGAGTGTGACACTGCAAGCCGTCTAGCAACCTCACGGACAGATAAACCACTTTCAACCCACGCTATAGCCCTCATTCTTCGTAAGGTGTCAAGACTTCTTCTCGGTGGCATGGTTTTTGCAAGTGATGAAACTACCCTCTGCTGATTGTAAAACAAATTAAGAGTGAACTCTGTTCACGAAAAGTCGCCATTGCACGTGGAATGTCAATCAGCACGATTACTTCACCTGTTTGGTTGTATGGAAGTTTGAAAAAACAGATTAAAAATGTGAATTTATGGTCAGCAAACCAAATTGCAGGTGATCACCATGGTTGTCGGTGAGTTGTTTTTATGCTTAACGTGCATAGAGGACTGTCAGAGGAAGATATTGCACCCATTTTTACTAAAAACTTCCTTCATTTAATCATTCTATGCACTTATATAAAAGTGTATTGAAAATAATAGGGTGGCCCTTGACTTTTGACGAGTAGTATAGCATCATATTATCCTATTAGTTGTCCTCCTCCAGGCCTGGTTCCATTCTAGTCCTCAGTATTTCAGAGATTGTCTAATGTTGTCTTCCCAGCAGACTCTGGGTTGTTCTGGATCCCTGGCTCTAAGTTTCCCATGCTTATCGTGGTAGCTGATATTCTCCCATTCTGCAGACATGGCCAAACCATCGTAGCTAGGACTGTTCTACTAGAGTCTGCAGGGGCTGTGTTTTGAGGCCTTGCCAACCACCTTCCTCAGATACCTTATTTCTGAGGTTTGGAGCTAATAAGGATACTTAGAAAATTGTCCTAATTGTGAATATTTGTAAAAAAAATAAGATACTGATTCTTCTAGCTGTATTTGTGACACAGTATGCACATATTTAAGACCAAATATTTGTTGGTTTTTCATTCATTTTTAAATACAGTTATTTAAATTGTATTAACAATGTTAAAAACATGACTTAGTAGAATTGATTCACATTTGTGACAGATGCCTGGAACACTTTATTATGCACAATATTTCCTGCTGTAAAAGGTAAACAAGATTTTAATGATTCTCGCTTTTCTAAACGGACAGGAATAAAAGAACTAATGTACTGCCAATATTGTCAAACAACATAATCACAATAATTTTTCAGCAAGCATGTTCAGAAACAAGCTCACAAAACTGACACATGATGACAAAAGGGCATCTATTTTTAATTGTTTAACGTTGGATGGATCCATCAATACGCCCTTGTATTATTATGGGTGAAGGAATGAACTCAGACATGCCTTATACTTAAAATGATCCCTCTTCTTCTGTGTTCGGTTTGTTAATCATGCTAAATCTGCAAGCATGTTGCCAGGACAAAGTCCAGTCTTTTCCAGGTCCATGTGGCAGCCCCATAGCTTGCGCCTGAGCTCAGCATCCTCTGGCATGTAGGTCATCATGGACTGGGAAGTTCTGGAGAATGTATTCAGGGGTCTGGATTCCAGTTCCACATGGACATTCATTAGTATGAGATATCCTAAGGCGATAGATGTGGTCTAGTAATCTTCAGAGGCCAGTTCTCAAGTGGAAAAGTATGGTTTGTTGGTGCCTGTGAAGTTGGTGGATCTGGTTGGGTCCAGTGGCGTATTCTCTATGTGTGCTGTGCGTGCTGCGCACAACGATGCCCGAAGGAAAATAAAAATTGTATGTATTATTCTATAAAATATTTATTTTATAATTTTCTGCTTTCGAACCGCACGCATCAGGATAACGGATTTTCCCGCATATAATCTACGAGTATATCTAGTTTCAGTTTCCCAGATGCATTTTATAGTGCAGTTTTTTTGGTTGGTAGCAATCGCCCGAAGTATCTCGGGTAATTCCGTCACTATGCGTGCTGCTCCTTTCGGATTTACGTTGGAATACTGGTTTGTGTGGTCGGGGTCAAAGGCCAGATACGTCAATACAATACGAACATGCGTGCGGTGAAATTGCAGCTCTCGGGTTGTAAAAATCGACTGTGTCCCTCCAGTGTTTTTTGTGATTAATTTTTGTTAGTTGCCGGGAATGCAGATTATTACAGTGACAGTGAGTTTCAAGTTGTAAGTTAATTAGTATTTCGGAGATAATTGACATATACCCCTAATAACTATCGTTGCGTAATTGAATATACAGTAGTTGGTTTTTAAATTAAGAGGGGAAGAAGTTAAATAGTAGGCGTACATATTCATTTTAAGTAGCAGCACGCCTAGCTCGCGTTACCAGGATACGCCACTGGTTGGGTCTATTGTTCACACCCATTTCTTTCTTTCATTGGTAGCTGTACTAGTTGTGGATGATGGTTTTGCCCTCTCAATAAGGTAAATTTACTACTGGCTCTAGACAAAGCATCAGCTCTCTCCTTCCCAGAGATTCCACAAAGCAAGGGTAGCTACTGGAGAGCAATGGTTGAGGTTCTTCGGATAAAAATGATCCCATTTTTTAAAAACTGAGTGCTCAAACATGATTCTTGGTCCTAGTGGTAATGTCAATCAAACATCTCCATCGATGAAAAAAAAAGAAAGCATGTGGAACACACAACTCTTGTAATTTGACTTATGAAATTAAAACTTTTTGACAAACAATACCTCCGTTAAGGAAAATAGAAGCACAAAGTCCCATGCTTAAATGCTTAACCTTACATAAGTGACCTCTTGCAACATGCCTGGGGATGCAGTGGACCAATTCTTTGTCTCCTCAGAGACTACCCAAAATCCACGCAGGGTAAAGTAGGATTCGAGGTGTAACTTGACACAGGTCTGTGCATCATACAACTTCCATCCAATACAGGTTTGATGCTATTAAAAACACAAAATATATTCTCACTTCACAACAGTACTCAAGATCCCTACTCACGGCTCTGCATTATTGCTGACAATTTCCTAGCAGGCGTTTGTACCACAGATGAAGTACGATGGGGTCTAAACTTCCATTAAAAGCGACATTTGATAATTTCAGGAACCGATTTACCTTCCTCAACAGCTTTCCTTTTAAGGAACATGTAATCAAAATGGAGTGCTATCTCTCCTTTTATACTGTCTCGTTTTTCTTAGTGCATGAACTTTGAAGAATCCAGCTTCAAAATTTAAATAGAGGTACTCAAGTAATGTGCCCCTGCTTGTTATCAGATTTAGATCAAATCTCAAACTGATCGACAAATTTCTGCCAAAGTTTTAAATACAAAAATGTATCCAAATTTGGCGAGATGTTCTCGAGTTGCTTCTTGTAGTGGCCATAGACAGAGTGAAATTAGCACTTTCTGTAAGTCAATACACACTGAGGGACAATATGATAACTCTTCTGCCCTAACTACTGACTAAATATAGCCACATACCTCACAGATTCTCTTCTGTTCCTCTAGAGTAGATTTGGGCAACTCCTTTCTAGTATTCTCCAAACTCAAACCTACAATATATTCTCTACAGATCTCAATCAGCTGCTGGGCCTGTGCCAGAAAGAAACAAAAAAGTTAGTTCTACATCTGAACATTTTTTCAATACAAGTTGTTAAGCCCACAACAGAAAAAACAAACAAGATATCATTCAGCTCCCTATGAGAAGATTCTCATGACATTTTCATGACAAAAAAAAATGATCATGATCACAAGCTGTTTATCCCATACCAGGTTTTCTTAGTCCCACTATGTGAACATTTTCTTGAATATATGATGTTCAGAGCATAACCATATTCCGTCTTCTAAATACCCTCAACCTAAGTAATTCAAGAAGACAGCTTTGAAAAACATTGAATCACTTTTGCTAACTATTTGTACTTGGTGAAACAGGCCTATAAGATGTGACCTAATATATATATATATCTTGACTAAAGCCATAGACTACTGATATGCAGGGTGCAAGGTTATCAAGTTACGGAAACAGTAGGCAAGAAAGAGATATCAAGTTAAGGTTATAGTAGACAAGATGGGAATATCAAGTTAAGGTTATCAAATTATGAATATCAAGAACACCATCCATGACATTCAGCAGCTCCGCCCTCGTAGATTGCATTATTCCAATCTCACTTCGGCAGAGTCCCGTGCTCTCTCCCTTCTTCGCCGTAGAGACGACATTGTCATCAAACCGGCTGACAAGGGAGGAGCCATTGTCATCTGGCAGAAGGACTTGTACCTAAGGGAAGGTAAAAACCAGTTGACCAATGGCTCTTTTTACAGGCCCAGGACCAGCGATGCGACTGTCTCTAACAATCGCATTGTACACAACACTATTAAACAGCTCATCACTAGTAATGATCTTCCTCCCGAAGCATCTCATCTTAGGATTCATGACAGCTCTTTGGGCAAGCCTGTATTCTACATGCTCCCCAAAATTCATAAGATCGAAAACCCTGGAAGACCTATTGTCTCAGCCTGTTCTTGTCCTACTGAACACATTTCTGACTTCCTCGATAGCATTTTCCAGCCTATCGTTGAGAATCTTCCCTCCTTCATCAAAGACACCAATCACGCTCTTACAACTTTCTCCTCTATCCGACTCCCAGCAGACCGCTCCTACCGTCTTTTCTTGCTAGACGTCTGCTCTCTGTATACCTCTATTCCCCACTCTGATGGTCTCCGAGCACTTCGGTTTTTTCTGGACCAGCGCACTTGCCCTTCTATATCCACTGACACTCTTCTCCATCTTGCTGAACTGGTCCTTAAACTGAATTCCTTTGAATTCAATGGTCAGTTTTTTGACCAAATTAGTGGTGTTGCCATGGGAACGAAGATGGGTCCCAGCTATGCCTGTCTATTCATGGGCCACTTGGAGCATCAGATATGGCAACAATACTCCGGTCCTTTCCCTGGATTTTACCGCAGATATATCGATGATGGCATAGGTCTCACAGATATGTCTGAGACTGATTTACACCGCTTCATCGACTTTGTGAACCACTTTCACCCCACCATCAAGTTCACCTCCCTCGTCTCCACAGTATCTGTCAACTTCCTTGACATTACTATTTCTATCACGCCCTCCGGCCTTAATACCTCAGTATACTACAAGCCGACAGATGCCCACAGCTACCTCCTGTATACCTCTTCTCATCCTCGGGCCTGTCGTGACTCCCTTCCTTTTTCACAACTTCTCCGCCTCCGCCGTTTATGCCAAGACGACGATGACTTCCACTTACGAGCAAATGAGATGTTGGATTTCTTCCGTAACAGACTTTATCCAGAACATGTTCTCACCTCTGCTCTCCAACGTGTGCTCCCCATCTCTCGTCAGGATGCCCTCAAACCTCACCATAAATCCACTTCGAATAGTCAAATTAATCTTGACCCATCACCCTCACAGTACTACTGTCAAACAGATCCTTTTCCGCCACCTCCCTATCCTCCAAGCAGAGCCTGTGACCCAAGAAGTATTCAGTGAAGCACCTTTGGTGGCATATAGACGTGACAAGAACTTGAAGGATCTTCTTGTTCACAGCCGTCTCCCAAAGGAGAATGCCACTCACTTTGGCAAACTACCCTGTGGTCGGACACGATGTCGGACACGATGCAACACGTGCAAGTATGTCATCTCAACCCAGAAGGTGTCCTTTCCTAAGGCTACGTACACCATCACTAGTAGCTTCACGTGTGAATCGCGCAATGTCATTTATACAATCATATGTAAACGTTGCTGCAAAACCTATATTGGCCAAACAGGCAAACGACTTGGGGACAGATTCAGCCAGCACTTAAATGACATCGCTCAGCAAAAGTCCACACCAGTTGCCATACACTTCAATGGTCCTGACCACCATGGTCCCATCGACATCCAGGTCACAGCGATCCGATCCTGCTCCTCTGACACTGCCAGCCGAGAACAGCTTGAGAACCGTCTTATCCACTGCATGGGGTGTCTAAAACCAGCCGGTCTCAACACTTTCCACAGCTTTGTCTGAGGTCACCCTTTCCTCTCTTTTGACTCTTTCCACTCTTATCCTATTCTTCTATTTTTATGCCATCCTCCATAATATTTGCTCTTCTATTTCCAGTCCCCACTTGTATTACGTTCAGGTATTTTTTCGTTTTTAGTTTCTTAGTATGTATTGTGTACATCCGGGGTCAAGAGTCACTTCCTTTTCAGCCAAGCGTGATACGACTCCAATACTTCGCCTTCAGGGAAGTACCTAGGTTTTATTTATTTATTTTTTTATATTTATTCTTATATTCATTTAAGTTCTTATGTCTCTTATCTAGCCTTCACTGTCTTTCTTTTCCTGACGAAGGCCTTGTGGCCGTAACGTAGATTATTTTCTTTGTCTCTTGTCCTCGTAAGACGAATCACCTTTTTTCGATTTTTTTTCAAAACCCATCCAAATTATGAATACAGCAGATAAGCAAAAAATATCAAGTTACAAGTACAGTTGACAAGAAAGGGGTTTCACTGCACTGAAAAATACAAGAAAATTTAACACTTTCCAGTCCAATTTGCCTAAAAGCGCCCGTATTTTATCTTTTATCGTACCGGCGGATTCGCCTTAAAGCGCCCGGCAACAGGTTGCTTATTTCGTTGCTAAGCGACAATGGAAGTCCCACGCGTACAAGATTTTGCGTGTTTACGGCGGATAGAGGCCATTTCGAAGTTTGTTTTGATATCAGGCGCACATTTTTACGTTCGGTAGTTGATTTTTGTGTGATTATATTTTTAAATTATACTTTGTAAAATGGTACTTCAAGTGATTGAAGAGATGTTGAGTGAGCTCAGAGGGGATAGGTCGGCAGTTTCTGATAACTCCGATAATGAATCTAATGAATCTGACATCGATGTGGACAATGAACCGGTTATCAACGATAGCGAAAGTCACGAAATCGATGCAGAAACTGTAAAAGTCAAAGACATTGGATGGACAGACACTTGTATTCCTGTGGAATTATTCCAGTTCGATGAGCTCCCAGGACTTCGACATAATCTGTCTGAAGATGCAGTAGCTTATGATTTCTTCTCATTATTTATTCCTGAGGAATTTTATCAGCATGTTGCTGATCAGACAAACCTTTATGCTGATCAGTGTCAAGTAAAGAAAGGGACAAGGGATTCAAACTGGCGACCTGTTTGAATTGATGAATTAAATAAATTCTTCTCCATAAATTTCATGTTTGGAGTACATATCCTGCCTGAAATTGATTTGTATTGGTCCCTTGATCCAAGATTGAGAGCTCCAGGTGTTGCTGATGTAATGGCCAAAAACAGGTTCATGAAAATTAACCAGTACCTGCATTTAAACAACAGCAATCATGCAGTTCCCAAAGGACAGCCTGGCTACGATCCCTTGTTCAAGATACGCCCACTACTGGACCTCATCCTTGAAAATTGCTCCAAGAGCTATTACCCAGGCAGAGAACTAAGCATTGAATTATCAGCCCTAGTGGTTTACTTTAAACAGTACATTAAAGCTAAACCTTCTCCTTGGAGAATCAAAGTCTGGTGTATTGCTGACCTGGTTAACTTTACTTTAAACAGTACATTAAAGCTAAACCTTCTTGGAGAATCAAAGTCTGGTGTATTTGCTGACCCTCACAATGGATACATGTGTAACTTCCAGTTTTATATAGGAAAAATGCAAGACCCAATGCCACATGGCCTTGGTCATCTTGTCATCTTTAATGCTGGTCAGCAATTTTTAGACAGAGGTCACCATTTTTATTTTGACAACTATTTCGCAAGTGTGAAACTTGCGGAGGATGTATTATTGAAAAAACACACATTCATGTGCGACAACTCGTACTAACAGAAAGGGATGGCCGTTGCGTTTGGAAAAACTGAAAAGGGGTGAAGTGAGAATGGTACAGAAGGGAAACTTGCTGGCTACAACTTGGTGTAATAAACGCCAAGTGTCCACCATCTCAACAAATGCAGATGCCAGCATGGGGACTGTTTTGCGGCGAACAAACAATGGGCCACATGATCTGCGAATTCCTGAACGCCTACTCACTTACAACAACCATATGGGTGGTGTGGATTTAGCTGACCAGTACAGATCATACTACCCTTTTGGACGCAAGTCCAGGAAATGGTGGCGGTATGCCTAGGGTTCCTTTTCCAAATTGCAACGGTCAATGCCTTCGTTGCTGATGAAGGAGACGAAGAAAGTCAGTGGCACCAAGCAGAGACGAAATGATCCAAGCGCTAATCATCTACAGTTTAAGCTTGATGTTCTTGATGGACTTTTGGATAAATTTGCAAAACGCAACAGGGTTCCTGATGTTGTTTCTGTTGCGGCCAAATCAAACCCAACATCAAACAAACATGAACTTATTAGACTTTTGGGCAGAAAAAAACGTTGTGTCCAGTGAAGTAGAATTTTTTTTAAAAACTGACACTGGTAGAGCTCCAGAGACAGTTTTTGGATGTAAACTGTATTCTGTGCATTTATGTAAAGGTCTGTTATGCACAGTTTCATGAAAACCTGTAAATAATGTATTTACATTAAAGGTGAAGCACTTACATTTTGTCGTTCGTGACTACGTAAATTTACCTTTGAAGTTTTTTTTCATTGCAAAAAGCATTATAATATGACACTTAAATATACAGGGGTTGAAGTATATCCATTTTACTGTACAAATATATTTCTTTTTATGTTATTTTAACTTTGTATATTTTGTAAATCATTTTTTTTAAACAGTAGTAGTTTGAAAAAAAGAGTTATGTCCCTTTGCTTGGTCGTTCAGTGTAGAAATATTGGCAGTCACCTAGGACTGTAAAGGGTTCAACAGTTGAAACACTTTAAGTTTTAAAAAATATAGAATTTTGAACTTAAATGTCAAATTTATATTACTGCACAGCTTGGAAACATCTATGACAACTACATAATTATCAATATGTCACAAAGCATCGTAAAAAGGTACTTGGCTTGAACACAAGAATTAAACTGACTTGGCAGGATCACCAATGTGGAAATGAGGGAAAGAGACATACTTACTTACTTACTTAGTCGTTCCCCTTCTACCGTGAGGTGTAGAGGTTTGGAAGAGAGAGCGCCAGACTATTCTATCGGCTGTCTTCCTCCTGGCCTGGTTCCATTCTAGTCCTCGATCCTTCAAAGATTGTCTAATGTTGTCCTCCCAGCGGACTCTGGGTCGTCCTCGGGGTCTGGATCCTTGGCTCTTTGTTTCCCATGCTTGTCGTGGTAGCCGATCTTCTCCCATTCTGCAGACATGGCCAAACCATCTTAGTTGGGACTGTTCTACTTGGGCCTGCAGGGGGTGGCATTTTAGGCCTTGACGTATCGTCTGGTTGCGTACCATGTCTCTTCTTGTTACTTCAACCACCTTCCTCAGATACCTCATTTCTGAGGTTTGGATCTGGCTTTTATGGGTTGTAGTCATTGCCCATGACTCGCATCCATATGTCAAGACTGGGACATAGGTGGAGCGGTATACAGCCATCTTCGTTTTCTTACCAACCTCTCTCTTGCTGAGGAATCCTCGATTTATGGCCTGAAAAAGTCTCCCAGCTGCTGCTTTTCGAGTGGCCAACTCTTCTTTGATGCCTCCTTTCGGTCTATAATAGCTCTGAGGTATTTAAAGTGGTCGACCTGCTCCAGGACCTGTTCTCCCAGCTTAATCTGATGTCTTCTTTCTTCTCGTGATATCACCATGGATTTTGTTTTAGAGCTGCTTATGACCATCCCTCTCTTCTCCAGCTCTTCCTTCCAGACTTGCAGGTTGGATTGGAGATGTGCCTCTGATTTAGCAATCAGGGCAACATCATCAGCAAATGCCAGCTCTGAAATATAGACCTGTCTCATCTTCCAGTACCCCACTGAATACTTTCTTGTTCTCTCCTTACATGCCTTGATGACATCGTCCATAAGGAGTATGAAGAGGTAAGGTGATAGGATATCACTTTGTCTTACACCAGTGGTGGTCCTGAACTCTTCTGACTTATGGTTTGCTGTCCTCACATAATTTCTGCAAGACTTGTAGAAGCTCTGTATAGCATGAATCAGAGGTGCTGGAATATTCTTCCTTGCCAAATAGTCCCAAAGTTTGCTCCAAGGGACCCTGTCAAACGCCTTTTCCAGATCTATGAAACAAAGATGGATCTCACTCTTATACTCAAGGGCCTTTTCACTCAGCTGTCTGAGTATGAAGATTAGGTCTTGAGTACTTCGGTTTGCTCGGAATCCGCACTGGACCTCATCCAATTGTGGAAAGAGACATACAGTGACATAAAAACTGCTGAAAAATACTGGAGGTTGAACATGACACACAGCTCGTAAGCCACTGGGTAACACTGCGAGGCAGTGTCTTTTCTGGAACTCCTAGGTTAGAGGATACAGAGAGAAAACCAAAAAACATATGAAGATTACCACTACAGACTGAAATACAGAAAAACAAGATGATAATAATACATGTTCTCAGAAGGGACCACAAGACGATCACAACAAGTACTTATTCTGCAACTCCTACGTTAGAAGATACTGAAGGAAAAAACAGATGAAGATAGAGAATGAAATACAAACAAGATAATAACACATCCTCAAAAGAGACCCCGACACCATCACAAGAACTGTCATGCTATGAACCCTAGAAGGAAGGTGAAAGAGAGGTCGATCAAAAACAACATGGCGCAGAACTGTGAAGGTCAAGATGCAAAGCAGGAACCAGAGTTGGGGCACTGTAAAAATGATGGCCACCGATCGAGCAAAATATTTGTTGCTGCCCTGTAAGACACTACTAGGTGTGATAGTCACTGACTACTTTGTCGGTCAACGGTTTAGAATGCAAAAAGAAGTTCAAATAACAAACGGATCAAAATGGCTATGTCAGAACAGCCTGAAGTGGCTAACTGAAAACCAATCCTCCACAGGCAGCTGAAAATTGAAGAAGAGGACCCCCTTTATTACTTCATTTGTCCCCCCAAAAGTAATTTCTAAAATTTTAAAACTTACTTGAAAAACCACAAAATAAAAGATTACATCACAAATCTAACCAAAACTTGCACACAAAATCTTGAGATGTAGAGACAACAGTCAAGGATGTATACCTCAGCAATCTCCTGTTTTGAGTCTACAACCAGGAGTGGGACACTGAGCAGAATGGATTGGAATTTGTCTACAGACTCTGCAAACTTTCCCACCGTGGTCAACTGGTAGGCTGTCTGTAACTGCTGGACCAGAGCTGAAAGTTTCAGGCCCACTGCTGGCACGCCATTCCTGGCTCCTGCTTCTTTCCTGTTCACAACGACAAGTTACATGCTTTAGTTTTTTTTAAACATTTCGGTCAGTTACTAACAAAGCTCTGCTTTTTCTAAATCTATTTCTCCAATTTTTGTACCGAGTGGAGAAAGGTGTTATTACTTAAAATTGTACCAGTTTTGTTCATGTAAATTTCTAAAAATGTTCATTAAGTTTTTTTTATTTATTTAGGTGCTAAATGTTACTAAGAATACAACATATATGACAAATTGTAAACATACATATTCTACAAGAACGGCCAGTTACATGTTCATCTCCCCCCCCCCCCCCCCCCCCCCCCCCCCCCACAAAACTAATCCAGGGCCTTTTCCCTTATCGTCACTAGTCAAAAATTCATAAATGGGGGCTTGCATAGAACAGAAGGGTTGAAATGGTACAACAAAATGACCGATATGGAATTGATGACAAGAACCACACAAGTTCCAATTGAACAAGAGATGAGAAGAAAACGCTGGAGACTGATAGGACACACTTTGAGGAAACTTATTGACAGCGTTCCCAGTCAGTCATTGTTCTAGAATCCCCAGGGTAAGAGAAACAGACGTGCACCAAAAATACACGGAGAAGACAACTGGTGACAGATACCAAAATGAGCAGGAAGACCTGGATGACACATGACAGGAGGACTCTGGGATATGTTTGTTGAAGGGCTATGCTCCTGTGGGAGTAAGGGTAATGAAATAGTAAAATGATGTCTAGTACTATGCCCCAGGTCGACCCAGCCCCAAATGGGTACCAGAGCAACTCTCGGAAGGTTAAGGCGGCCAGCGTGATGCTGACCACATCACCCCTAGTGTGCCGATGGTCAAGAAAATATGGGCCTAACACCATATTCCCAATATGCCTCAATGGGCGTGTAACGGGATCCTTTTTACTATGCCCTGGTCCTAGGATAGGAGTCTGTTCAGGCCTTATCTACACCACTGAGAATGTTAACAATAATGCCTATAATAATAAATTATGATTCAGCTGGAGACTGCAATCTTTGTTTCAATCTTTCACACAACTAGCTAACATCCAGGCTTTTACTTCCTAAGATTGTATGTAGTTAGATATGAAAGGTCAATCAGTAAAAGACATCTGCTAAAGTGAAAATTTGACAGTCAGTTAACAGATATTAGATAGACATATCAAGTCCGGTGTGGTTCCTGTGAGTTTATGAGGAGATCAAAGAACAGGAATACTACTCCCTTAGACATATAGTAAAAATGTAAGTAAAATGAGGTTGTGCATTAGGATGGCAACCTCACCATGTAACAAATAGCTAAAGAAGCCAGCACTACAAGACCATGTGCCTTGATGCAGCCATTTTCAAGGGATCCATCTGCAGTAGTAGGTGCATGCTACAGAGTGCAGGTGAGATAGGAAAACTTTTAAGGCAGACAAAATGTGGCAAATGAGTTACCAGTTTCTGTGAGGGTACCCAAACAACGGTGGCAGTGAAGGAGAGGCCACATAGCAGGTTCGAGCCCGGCTAAAGGTGTGCAGAAATAAGGGCTTGTAATCGTCAAATTTGACCACGCCCACTTGATCATGAAGCAGCTGCAACATAAACAGGACAAAACAGTTTTTACACATATGTTTTATTATCATACTATTATTTCATTTATATCAGGGGTTCTTAACCAATCTTGTGTTATGGACCTCTTTGTCAGGTAAAGGCTACGACCCCTTCTGGTGAAGGCTATGGACTCCTTAGATTGTCTGTTGAAGGCTACAGACCCCTTAGATTGTCTGTTTATGGCTTCGGACCCCTTCAATTGTCCAGTGAAGGCTATATACCCCTTCTTAGGAAGCATTTACAAAGACACATAATTAAAAGTTTTGTATACAAATAATAAATTTATTACAGAGAAAAATCAGTAAGCTTCAGTTATAGTCATACTGAAATAAAATCAATCTGCCAATAATAATCTAATTCTTTAAATAAATAAAAAAATCTGCCATAATTTTCTGAGTAAAAATGTTGATGAATATGAAATTCAGATGTTTAGGTTATGTACACGGACGCGTAGAACCCATTCAAGGCCCCCCCCCCCCCCCCCTTAAGGGGATGGTGGACCACAAATTAAGAAACCCTAATCCACTCATTACCATTCTGCTCCCTGTGAAGCAAAGGCCTTCAACAAATTCATGTCAAGTCTTCCTGTCTTATGTCTTGTCACATCTTCCTGTCTTAGATCTTGTCAAGTCTTCCTGTCTTAGGTCATGTCAAGTCTTCCTGTCTTATCACATCTTCCTGTCTTAGATCTTGTCGAGTCTTCCTGTCTTAGGTCATGTCAAGTCTTCATGTCTTAGGTCATGTCAAGTCTTCCTGTCTTATGTCTTGTCACATCTTCCTGTCTTAGATCTTGTCAAGTCTTCCTGTCTTAGGTCATGTCAAGTCTTCCTGTCTTATGTCTTGTCACATCTTCCTGTCTTAGATCTTGTCAAGTCTTCCTGTCTTAGGTCATGTCAAGTCTTCCTGTCTTAGGTCATGTCAAGTCTTCCTGTCTTATCACATCTTCCTGTCTTAGATCTTGTCAAGTCTTCCTGTCTTAGGTCATGTCAAGTCTTCCTGTCTTAGGTCATGTCAAGTCTTCCTATCTTATGTCTTGTCACATCTTCCTGTCTTAGATCTTGTCAAGTCTTCCTGTCTTAGGTCATGTCAAGTCTTCCTGTCTTAGGTCATGTCAAGTCTTCCTGTCTTAGGTCATGTCAAGTCTTCCTGTCTTATCACATCTTCCTGTCTTAGATCTTGTCTAGTCTTCCTGTCTTAGGTCATGTCAAGTCTTCCTGTCTTAGGTCATGTCAAGTCTTCCTGTCTTATGTCTTGTCACATCTTCCTGTCTTAGATCTTGTCAAGTCTTCCTGTCTTAGGTCATGTCAAGTCTTCCTGTCTTAGGTCATGTCAAGTCTTCCTATCTTATGTCTTGTCACATCTTCCTGTCTTAGATCTTGTCAAGTCTTCCTGTCTTAGGTCATGTCAAGTCTTCCTGTCTTAGGTCATGTCAAGTCTTCCTGTCTTAGGTCATGTCAAGTCTTCCTGTCTTATCACATCTTCCTGTCTTAGATCTTGTCAAGTCTTCATGTCCAAGGTCATGTCAAGTCTTCCTGTCTTAGGTCATGTCAAGTCTTCCTGTCTTAGGTCATGTCAAGTCTTCATGTCCAAGGTCATGTCAAGTCTTCCTGTCTTAGGTCATGTCAAGTCTTCCTTCCAAGGTCATGTCAAGTCTTCCTGTCCAAGGTCTTGTCACGTCTCCCTGTCCAAGGTCTTGTCACGTATTCCTGTCCAAGGTCTTGTCAAGTCTTCCTGTCTTATGTCTTGTCACATCTTCCTGTCTTAGATCTTGTCAAGTCTTCCTGTCTTAGGTCATGTCACATCTTCCTGTCTTAGGTCATGTCAAGTCTTCCTGTCTTAGGTCATGTCAAGTCTTCCTGTCTTAGATCATGTCAAGTCTTCCTGTCTTAGGTCATGTCCAGTCTTCCTGTCCAAGGTCATGTCAAGTCTTCCTGTCCAAGGTCTTGTCACGTCTCCCTGTCCAAGGTCTTGTCACGTATTCCTGTCCAAGGTCTTGTCAAGTCTTCCTGTCCAAGGTCATGTCAAGTCTTCCTGTCCAAGGTCATGTCAAGTCTTCCTGTCCAAGGTCTTGTCACGTCTTCCTATCCAAGGTCTTGTCATGTCTTCCTGTCCAAGGTCATGTCACGTCTTCCTGTCCAAGGTCTTGTCACGTCTACTTATCTGTCATGTTTGCTCACATGCTTTAGGTCTCTCTATTTCTCTATACCTTAACGATCCCAGAACAAGGACTGCCTTGTAATGCTATCAAATGGTTTTGTTTTTTTCAATGTGTGTCCTACTTATCACCAGAGTCTCCTCACATCTTGTTCCACTGGTATTCATCATATTCTGTCCATCAGTTCCATGTCAGTGACCTTGTGCTACCATATCAAGCTGTCTATTTTATGCAAGTACCCTTTTATGAATATCTAACTTTCTGGTCATCATGTCTGTTGTTCTGGTCATCATGTCTGTTGTTCTGGTCATCATGTCTGTTGTTCTGGTCATCATGTCTGTTGTTCTGGTCATCATGTCTGTTGTTCTGGTCATCATGTCTGTTGTTCTGGTCATCATGTCTGTTGTTCTAGTCATCATGTCTGTTGTTCACCATCTTCAAGACCCCTTTCAATAGGACTGTCTTGACATTTGAGTTCTTATTGTTGTGTTGGGACTTCATTTCTATTTATTTCTTAATATTTCCCAATGCTGTCAAAGCTCTTTCTGCCTTTTGTATTCTTATTTTGTTCATTGTCCGTTCCTCCTCCTCGGTCTATACAGCTGCCAGGCCACATGAACGGGTCCATCCACGTCTTACACGGGTGTCCAAGAGCATACAGGCTATCATTTGCAACAATCCATTGTCACAACCTTTATCTTTGATGGCATGGCTGTAAGATCCTTACCTGTTTTATACTCATTACTTGTTATATACTTATTATTTATTATATTCGCATTACTTGTAGGATGACATACTCATTACAAATTTAGAAGATATACTCACACGCATGGCTGTCTCAAATGATCCTGCCAGCACATGGTCCACAGGCAGCTGTGAGTTGTTGCACCACACCTGATAAGGTCAGTGAGTACAACTACTTAGAACTGAACAAATCTAGGCAAGCTATCACATTACTATTCCAATAAAAATATAATTCTGTACACTGATGTTTTCATACAATCCTTGCTAACAGTCAACATAACAGAAAATCCTATTTTTTAATATAACTGTTAGTATACATGGGAGCCGCGGTTGTGCAGCGGTTAGTGCACTGCCTTCCTAGCTCGGTGGTCCATGGTTCGATCCCCAGTTGAGGCGAGATTATTTAGACCGCAAACGGCTCCGAGGTTGACCCAGCCTTATGAATTGGGTACCAGAGCAACTTTGGGAAGGTTAAGGTGGCCGGCGTGATGCTGACCACATCACCCCTAATGTGCCGATGGTCAAGAAAATATGGGCCTAACACCATATTCCCAATATGCCTCAATAGGCGTGTAACAAGATCCTGTTGGTATACAAGGCAATTTAAAAACAAAAAATTAATTTTAAAAGAAGAATCAAACAGTAGCAAACTAGAAGATATGTACAACATATTAACAAGTAGATGCCAGAATTGGGTTGTTCATGTCCTCAGACAAGACACAATCACCAGAATTGCCACACTGTGATGCCCAGAAGGAAGGCAAATGAAAGGTCAATCGAAAACAAATTGGCGGAGAACTGTGGAAGCTGACATAAAATGCAAGAACCATAGTTGGGGCACAGTGTGAAGGATTGCTAAGGACCGATCAAAGTGGAGAGAGTTTGTTGCTGCCCTGCAAGATGCCACCAGGATAGATAGCGAATAATTGCTTTGTCAGCCAACGGTCATGGATCCATAAAAAAGAGAACTGTATAAACAAACTGAGGAAGTCTAATCAATTTGATTTTTTAAAGATTAACTGTCACAGTAATGGAGTAATGTAATATTGTACGAGGCATGTTCAAATGAAACCCACCCGTGCTGCGCCAAGTGAACATTTGTAGGAGGAGCATGATGACGTCACATCTGACATAATAAGCACATATGAATGTACAAGTGTGTAAGTGTTCATTCTCCTAGTATTCATTGTTTGTGCTGCAGACCGTTAAAATAATGGCCGGTGTGATACGGAATCCGTCCAAGGTCGATCAGCGAGCGGTGATCCAGTTCCTAACAGCCGAAGGATGTCGACCAGCCGACATTCATCACCGAATGAAAGCAGTGTATGGTGACAAAAGTGTGTCTAAGACTACAGTGAAAGACGGCATGAATGTTTCGAGAAGGACGTCAGTTAACGAAAGATCTTCCGCGGCCAGGTCAGGTGCATATTGTTGCTACAGAAGAAGCCATCGCCGAGATTGATGCAGCAATACGGGTGGACCGTCGTCGGAGCTTACGTTCGCTAGCAGAGGAATTCGCTGTGTATCTTGGGGCATTTCAAATGGTGGTTAGGAAGAAACTGAAGTATCGAAAGGTGAGTTCACAATGGGTCCCACAGATGCTGACCGATCACCATAAGGAAGAACGCATGGGGTGGAGTTTGAACCACCTGCTGCGTTACGAAGAGGAGGGTGATGCATTTCTGTTGCGAAAAATGGCAGGCGATGAGTCGTGGTGCCACCACTTTGAGCCGTGCAGCAAAACAGCGAGCATGCAATGGAAACATCCCGGATCACCAAAACCCAAAAAATTCAAGTCACAGATTTCCGCCGGTAAGGTTATGCTGACCTCATTTTTTGACCATGAAGGGCTTCTGTTGATAGACTTTAAAGAGCCTGGCGTGAACATCAATGCCATCCGCTACAAAGACACACTAGACAACCTGCATACAGCCATCAAGAATAAACGACCCGGCATGCTTTCGCGTGGTGTGATTCTGTTGCACGACAATGCTCGTCCACATGTTGCGAACATTGTGCAGGAAGCGTTAGCAAGGAAAAGGTGGGAAGTTCTGCCACAACCAGCCTACAGCCCCGATCTGTCACCATGTGACTTTCATTTGTTCGGACCCTTAAAAAAATCTCTAAAGGGACAACGATTCGACTCCGATGCAGACGTCAGGGCCTCGGTGACCAAATGGTTCAATAAGCAACCAAAGTCATTTTTCTCGGATGGCATCCGCCGCCCACCCAAGCAGTGGGATGCGTGTCTGAATGCCTATGGTGACTATTTCTAAAGAACCCCAGTGAGTACTTGCTTCATAACAATTGCTGTATTTAATTCTACTACTCCTGCTGATGTACCTTACATATATTTGTTATAAAGCCACTGGGACGGGTTTCATTTGAACACGCCTCGTAAAATGTTAAGCAGCCAGATTTCAGTGCAAAATAACATACTGTCACTAAGCATATAATATTTAATGTCAACAAAGAACGGTGTTTGTACAGTGGTGTTTAACAGCTGTATTGATGAATGTACAGATTATAAATATATCTGTCACCCCGTGCTGTCCACATGGGTCTTTGAGGAGACAACTAACAAGCCTACTGCACCCTCAGGAATGTCATAAAAGGTGGCTAACACAAGGTTGTGCTTGGGGCTGGCAACCTCATCACGCAAAACTAATTAAAGACACCACCGCTACAAGATCATGTGACTGCTTGGTACAGGCCTGCTACAAGGGGAGCAGCCGTAGTGATGGCTCTATATGGAGTGCAAAGTAAAATGGTGATGATGTATATACATATCGCTGTATGAAGGAGATGTAGGTCAACACTAAAAAAACATGTATCTATATCTAGTAGTACATCACCCCTAGTCTGCAGACGGTCGAGAAAATATGGGCCTAACACCATATTCCCAACATGCCTCAATAAGGTGTGTAACGGGATCCTTTACCTTTTATATCTAGTAGTGAAGTTTTTTGGTACAAAGTTTTTTTACGGGATGGGGTAACCAGCCCCATGCCCAACAGAGTTGGAGGGACAGACAGTGATATCAAAATAAGAAATACAAAAAGCAAGAGGAGCTTTCATTGCATTGGGAAACATATGGAGAACAAGAGAAATCAAGTCCAGCACGATAAAAAGAATCTTCAACTCAAATGCCAAGTCAGTCCTATTGTATGGCTCTGAGACATCGAGAGCAACAAAAAAAAAACAACCAAAAATCTACAGACTTTTATAAACGGGTGCTTGCGTAGAATAGAAGGACTGAAATGGTATGACAAAGTCACAAATGTGGAATTGATGACAAGAACTAGACAAGAGCCAGTGGAACAAGAGCTGAGAAGAAGACGCTGGCGATGGATAGGACACACATTGAGGAAACCTGTTGATAGCATTACAAGGCAGTCCTTGTTCTGGAATTCACTTAACAGAGTCAGAGGTAGACCAAAAAACACACGGAGAAGAAAACTGGATACACAGGTGAAAATGATGAGGAAAACATGGAAAGAACTTGAGCAGATGGCACAGGACAGGAAGACTTGGCATGTGTTTGTTGAAGGCCTATGCTCCTCGGGGAGCTAAAGGGTATTGATTGATTGATCAACATCAAGTTTACCACTGCTTTTAAATAACATAAAGTACGTGATATCACACTGAGGTGGATATTAAAAAAACTGTGGTAGGTCCCAAGAAATGGTGGCAGATTCCAATAAACTAGGGTAGATCCAAAGGAAGTAAAGGAGATCCCGAGGCAGATCCCAAGGAACTGAGGCAGATCTCAAGGAACTGAGGCAGATCCCAAGGAAATTAATATTAGACAAACATAAAGGTATGTTTTCAGGCACTTGTAAGAAATAAAGAAGTAGAACACTTGGACAACAGAAAAACAACAGACGTGAGTGGCTTACCCAGGGTTCGAACACCCAGCCTACAGCCCCGATTTGTCACCATGTGACTTTCATTTGTTCGGACCCTTAAAAAAATCTCTAAAGGGACAACGGCAGTTATATAATAATCAAGGCCTACAAAATCTCTACTGTTCACATCAGTGCACAAAGACTGCATCTACGGCAGTTATATAATAATCAAGGCCTACACAAAATCTCTACAGTGGGCACTGTATACTTCCGGTGTTTTCTTGTGTTTCGCACTGATGACTAGTCAGTAAAGCATCCTTTTTGGGGGATGCCTAGCTGGCCGTGGGGTCAGTGTGATTCGCTTGTATAGCTAGGCGGAGTTGTCGTACGGAAGGTACGGGGTTCGAACCCTGGGTAAGCCACTCACGTCTGTTGTTTTTCTGTTGTCCAAGTGTTCTACTTCTTTATTTCTTACGAGTGCCTGAAAACATACCTTTATGTTTGTCTAATATTAATTTACTGTTTACAGGCCTCGGGTTTCCCTTCCTTATGTGTTATTAATGTTTATACAGATCCCAAGGAACTGAGGCAGACCCCAAGATACTGAGGCAGATCCTTAAAAACTGGGGTAGAAATGGTAACATGAACAGAACTAAATGATGTTGTGAAAAGACAACTAAGGATAATTGTGCATGGGGCTAGCAACACCATCATGTCAAAGACACTACTAATAAAACCACTACTACAATAAAAGAAGAAGGGATTTGGCACAGGTTTCAGTTGCAAAAAGGTCAACTGCTATGAGGACACTAACCTCCTTAACAACTAACAGAAAGAACAACAAGAATATGTCTACTTGTAAAGGTTACAGCAAGATGGTAACATGAAACATGAAGGCCATGAGATGAGACACAGAAATTTCCAGTAAAAGGGACATAATTAACCTGTGAACTCAACTCACCTGGGCCTGACTGGTACCTTTTGTTGGGGGAACAAAATAACCTTCCTCTCCAGCACCTGTTGCCAGACTTTCCACTTCCTGTTGCATGGAAATTGGAATTTTTATCAGTTTTTAATTTTTTTTTAATTTATCTCTCTCTCTCTCTCTCTCTCTTCTCTCTCTCTCTCTCTCTCTCTCTCTCTCACACACACACACACACACACACACACTAAAGATAAAGGTAAATCAATGATTACAGTCCGTGCTTCTAAAGCCACAGGAACCAGGTTCAAAACCACGCTGCAACATGCTTCAGTCTACCCTGCTCAAAAAATGGGTACCTGACTCTGCTCCACATTAGTGAAGGCAAACGCAGCAACAATGGAAACTGGTCATAAAGCTCAGGCTTAATATAAATGAAGCATTTATACTAACAATTCCTTCCTTTACAAAGGTATCTACTATGAGGCTATCTTTACCTTTACATGAATTAGAAAAAATGTGCCAGAAATATTCAGGGAAATATCATTAAAGATGAAGACCATCTCAGGGGACGTCACAATGTATACAGTTACCTTTGTGCTGCTGATAAGACAAACCTCATAAATTCTGTATACATTCAGGAACTAACAGGCAGTACTTCTAATCCACCTTTATCAGTATGCATCAGCCTTATATGCAGCCTTGGTTTTCAACAATTTCTCAAGATACTTTTCATCTCGTCACAGCACTATACTAAAACGAGCGTCCTTTTCAGGGCGAACACAGCCGTCAGAATTTACAAAAATGACTCGCACCAAGCAACAAGCTAAAAAGAGGAAAGTATATACAAGCCCTCAAACACTTGTCAGCAGCATCAAGCAAGAACCTACAAAGAGCAAACAGAGGCATCCAGAGAGCACGGATACTCCTAGCGTCGTGGCCAGTCGTTCTCAGAAGACGAACAACATAACCTCTGATACTACGACCGATGATCGACCCAAAGATTCGAAGGCAGATGACAAACAAGCTCCGAAACCAGACTTAGCAACATCACCGCTGAAACAAGGTGTCGAGGCGGTAGCTACATTGAGCAGTGACAAGGCAACATCGAAGACAGAGGGTAACAAATTTGAAACCCAACAAAAATCAATCCACCGGCAAAACGAGATGTCATTGTCGAGTCTCCAACATACAGTGACCAGCCAACTCCGGTGAAACTTGACCAGATGCAGACGACCCAGAATGCGAATCCGTCCTGCAGACCGTACACACCAATCTGAGACAGAAGTTGGAACGTGCCAACTTCGCAAGCATCAAAACGCAGTATCCAACGTGGCACTACAGGAGAGAATAAATTAAGATCACCCAGATGTCTGGAGGTGAGGCCTCGCTCAGGGCCCTACCCGACGACAAAGTAATCGGCATACTTGAGTCAATAACGGGCAGGAGAAGCATATCTAAAGTTTCAAGACACGACAACGGAGTTATCATAACTCTAAACAAGACGGAGAAAACAAACCAACTGATGGTCGAACTTGAATCCGGACACAAAGAAGTCCAGCTGCCCCACCAGATTAAAGCTTGTGGAAATATTCAAGAAGACCAAAAAGATAGTTGTGAGAGGGATCGACAACTCTCCGGTCCACACAAGAGGTCCACAGCCGCCTACAAGAAGAAAAACAAGAACATCAACATAACACAGGTTATGAAGACATGGGACAAGAAGGACACAAACCTAGTTATCCTAATTATCAAGGGGACTTCAAGACCAAGGCAACTCAATCTAGACGATAGATGTCGAAAAACAGAAGAGTACATCCCTCCTGTTATGCAGTGCTCAAACTGCCAACAATTCTCGCACACTAAGAAAACATGCAGGAGAGAGGCAGTTTGTCGATACTGTGCGGGAAGTCACACTTACAATGAATGTCCTCATGCGAAAAATGATGATAACTATAAAGTGCGCAACTCCAACAGAACCTGCGCAAACTGTCTTGGGAGCCACGGAGCAAGATACCGTGGCTGTCGACTTCTATGAAACAAAGGCCATACTGAAGGAATCTGTAACCAAAAAACATTCCTTCAGAGAAGCAAGAAACCGAGTGGCTTCAGGCGGCACTGGTAAACAAGAACAGCACACAAGAGCCCAGCTGATAAGACTCGCCACAGATATGCGAGACAAAAAAAAACAACTCAAAGTCGCGACGAACAAGCAACACAACGAAGACTCAGATGCCATAAGAGACGAAACAATAGGAGCCGTACAGAGCGCCCAGGCAATATTACAGGAAATGAAAACTATCAAACACGAGATAGAAGTCGACATCGTCAAACTCACAGAGCTAAAGGAAGAGAATGAAGAAATCCTCAAAAGAATTGAAACAGAGAGAAAGATAGCTGAGGATACCCTTACAAAAAGTAGAGAACAAGACAAAGAAAACTAAAGACAAAATAAAAACCGAAATCGTGCAGGAAATACAAAGCAAACTAGAAAGAAGAGAAGCAGCGGAAATAAACATAATTTTAAAAAACCATAATGGAGATGCTACCAAAAAATAATAGCGACAGCCTTTGAACAACACAAACCGGTAACAGACAACAAGTAGCTACAGAACAGGCAGCTAGTGGTCCTTTTCAGGAACAATCAGCTCAAGGACTCGGAAAGCGATACCAACGAAGACTAACGCTAACACCCTATATACCGCAATACAACCGATTGTAACCTGTAAGGCAGGAAAGGAACTCCATGAGAACGCCACGACACCATAAAAATACAAGCAACGACGAAGGATCCAGACAGTCAGCTAGTAGTCCTTTTCAGGGCTAATCATTTCCAGGACTAGGAAAATGATACCAGCGAAGATGTTAACACACTATATACCCCAATATAACCGTTTGCAACCCTTCAATGGGTTTTGGTTGAACAGGGTATCACAGCAAAATATTAGACCCAAAGAAAAAAAAAAAAAAAAAACAATTTCTCATCAAGCCTTCCTGTCTTGTGTCATTCAATCAAGGACTTTCTTAGTTTTTAATCACCATCTTTCATCACTTGTCAGCTCCTCAAGGAGCATAGGCCTTCACAAACTCATGCCATGTCCTTCTGTCCCCTGCCATCAGCACAAAGTCTTTCTATGTCTTCCTTTCATTTCTATCTCCAGTTCTCTTCTCCTAGTGTTTTTCTGCCTCCCACTACCTCTCTTACCCTTGGGATTCCAGAAAAAGGACAGCATTGTAATGCTATTAAAAGGTTTTCTCAGTGGGTGTCCCATCCACTGCCAGCATCTTCTTCTCATCTCTTGGTCCACTGGCACCTGTCTGGTTCTTGCCATCTGTGTCATTTACACTGATGAGTGTAAATGTGGCACTGATAAAATGACTGCTGAACATCTGCTTCAAAGATGCCCAACATATGAGGCAACATAGAAAGCACATATGGCCGTCGCCAGTACCATTTTTGAAAAAACTCTATAGAGATGCAAACAGCCAGAGGCTGACCACTGCTTTCTTTGAGAATATTCAAGTACACGTTTCAGAGTGTACGAAGAAGAAGTCAGCACTTCCACATTTATGATCTAAAACCATTTCTTACTTACTTAGTCATTCCTCTTTTACCCAGGGGTGAATAGGTTTGCCAGAGAGCGCCACACGATCGTATCAGCTATCTAATATCATTTAAATCCTTCTTCTTCTTTCTTGTTCATCCTGAAAAGGATGTTGGTCGCGTTGTCGCCGTTTACAGCAAAGCTGCGATATTTGTGCCTTTCGGCCCGACACATCCGATAGCATTTTTTGGGACCGGGTTTGCCTTCCCTCTTCAATCCCTACTCTCTCGGCCAGACTGCAGTGATGCAGCCTGTTTCCAGGACCACCACTTGGAGGTGAAGTAGGGTCTTGGTCAGCTCTAATTCGCTGACCCTGACGCAAGATGTCAAGCTATGAGTCGCTGACTGTATTCATCTCTTTTGCTGCATCTTCGGTCCCTCAATCCTTCTAATCTATGCAACCACCCTTTTAAATAGACGTATTAATAACACATTTTGAATTCCCACAACATTATCATACAAATACACTGCCCAAGGTACCACAACACACACACAAGTTCTTATAAAGACACATACCAGATCAATAGGTAGCTCCAAATCTTCATCTCCAACATCCCACCCACCACTTTCACCGCCAGCTCCTGCAGCTTCCTCATCCAAGCCCTCTCCAAATCCTCCTTCTGTTATGTTTAAACAAAAAACATGAAATTAACATCATCAATAAAATATACATATTTCACCAATATACCATATTTCACCAACATATTTCACCAACCAACACATTTCACCAACATATTACTTCTGACTCAGATCATACATACTTTGCTAAACTTCTTCATTCCACTGTTGAAGTGAAGCATATCAGGGAGCCGAAATTTACATATTTGAGCCAAGTTTGACACACTGCCTGCTGTTATACGGTGTTGTTGTAGAATTTCTGCGATAATGTATATCAACCTGCCTCACACACTGAAACTTGATGATCTACTGGTTAGTGCACTGGCTTCCTAGCTCTGTGGTCCACGGTTCGGTCTCCGGTTGAGGTGGGGTTATTTTAGACTACAAACGGCTCCGGGGTCGACCCAGCCTCATGAACTGGGTACCAGAGCAACTTCTGGGAAGGTTAAGGCAGCCAGCGTGGTGCTGACCACATCACCCTGGTGTGCCAATGGTCAAGAAAATATGGGCCCAACACCATATTCCCAATATGCCTCAATGGCCGTGTAACGGACCCTTAACCTTACCTTAAGCATCTCATCTCCCAGGATGTGATTTTCCTCTCCTGTGCTTTCGTCAGTGACCAGGTTTCTTCTTCTTCATTCACTTTCAGACGTTGACTTGAATTTGCTCAAAGAAGATGTTCAGCTGTCATTTTATCAGTGTCGCAGTTACACTCATCGGTAGTTCCTATCTTTTAGCTTGCTGAATAGATGGTATCTCAATCTATTGTGGCATGTTTGAAGTCTGAAGATTATGTTCACTTCTGCAAAGCTGGTAATGTGCATCATTTTTTTTTTTTGGTAGCCTGGATGCTCCATTTCCCACTTGCTCCTGTATCTGCTCTTGATAAAACTCTTGGCCTCTTCATAAGTTATGCTTGTGTCAAGTTGAGGTATCTATCCCCCTTCCTTTGCCACTTTGTCAGCCTCTTCATTTCTAGGGATGTCGCAGTGAGATGGGATTCACTGTATCACAACTCTTTTGAATTGCTGACATAGGGACCATGTTTGACACTGACAGCCTCATGCTGCTAGATCTATAACAATAGCCTAAAAAAACAACAATAACATTAACCACAAGAACAACAAGACTGAGCTGAGAGAAGACTGTAATGCTTCTCTGAGATCTACCTTCATCCAGGACCAGAGCCACATCATCTCCCCAGCCACTTCCAGCACCAACGTCATCATCATGAACTGCAGCAACTGTCAGTATAGACTGTTTACCTAAAGAAGACATAAAAATCAAAAGCATGGTTTTGAGAACAAAAGTACAAAAATGCTTCCTGAGACTAGAATATCCAAAGAAGACTTTTTAAATCGTCATAAGTGATGTGCGAATATTCATGTGCTTGTGATATCCTATGGTCATGCAAGATCTCCTTCGTTATCAATAGTGATAAGAAGCATCCCACCCATACTCCAGTTCTTCTCAGATAGTTTTGTTATGTGTTCCTTCATGAAGAATTCTGCATGTTATGTCTTCATATATTTTCTTAATTAATGATCTTCAGGGGGATTCTACAATGGCCCATCGATTTTCATAGTCATTCCCTGTATAAAAATTGTTGAATACCTTTTCCTAGTCCTCAAATCCGCTAACTTTACACAAATGTATAGGTAAGAATATATTCTGGTTTTTTTTCAAAGTGAATTCATTATGTATTAATTTGTTTTCATGTTTAAAAACTACATTGAGTGCTTCAACTACAGTTGTCAGATACGACGTGAACTGGGTGAGATCAATGTTGGTGTTTTGATGCTTCCCTATTTAATTAGGCGAGTTTTTAAGTGATAATAATAATAATAATAAATTCTTTAAGCACCAAACACGGCGCATAAGGCAGAAACCAGTGCTCTCCACGTTGTTCGTTGTGACGCCACTCCTCTTAGCTCTTGCACATTATTTAGGCCCAACGTTCTTCCTTCTCTTATTATTGTTCTTCTGAGCGTTTCTTTTGGTCTTCCTTTTTTCCTCTTACCCTCAGGAACCCAAGTGAGCGCCTGTAGTGGTATTCTGTTGTTTTGCATTCGTAGGACATGACCGATATATGACAATCGTCTTTTCCTTATATAGTCGGAGACATATTTCTGCCTAGAGTCTTCTCTTATTTGTCGATTAGTCTTGAATTCCTTCCAACTGATGTTCATGAGTTTTCTAAGACATTTGTTCTCGAATGTATTCAGCTTGTTCTCCAATGATTTTGTTATTTTCCAACTCTCACAGCCGTATGTTAACACTGAGATAACATTTGAATTAAACAGACGAAGCTTGGTATGTATATTCAATGATCGTAATTTCCAAATGTTAGATAATCTATTGAAGGCGCTAGCTGCCAAAGCAATTCTAGTATGGATTTCTCTTGTTGTGTCACCATCCTGAGTCATTTTACTGCCTAAATAATTGAAACTTTCAACTTTCTGTAGTTTTTCCCCGTTCAAGATGATATCAAAGGTCTCGTTAGAAAAGTTCATAGCTTTAGTTTTAGAGACATTTATTTGGAGACCTATTTTAACCGAGAGATGACACAAATTATTTATTGCTTCTTGGGATTGTCTTGGTGTTGAACTTAAGAATGCTACATCATCTGCGAAATCCAGGTCCCCCAGGAATTTTCCATTTGTCCATTTTATACCCAATTGTTCACTGTGGGTATAGTTTCTCATAACCCAATCAATAGCTATTCCAAAAAGTAGTGGTGACATAATACAGCCTTGTTTCACCCCTGTTTAAGTGATGATACTTATTAAATCACTTAGTTCCGAAGTTTTTTTGGGTGCAGCAATTTGGAACATATGCGTTTTTAGCCTCTGGCTCGAGTTTGGGTCTTTCAAAATTAGGTTTCAGTCTAGTTTACCGATCGAGATAAAATGGCCGACGTTACTTTTCATGCGAATGCCTAGGTCTATAAATCGGTACCACAAAGTGATTTTTGTTTGCACAGAAACACCAGAGAAAACAATGCAGTTCGGAAGCCCTTGGGAATTAATAAAATTTGGTACTTTATTTTTTTTAAATTGGACAACCAATAAAAAATTTACGGCATTTTAAAAAGTGTGGGGACTTCACAAAGTTGAAAAAGTTACATCACACCAACTTCAGAGCACTCCCATCTTCTTAAATATTATCTTACAACCTTCTCTGACAAACAGCATACAGTCTGCAATATACTGATCACATAAAGAAAACAATAAGGCTACATCATGAATAATTATCAATATATCTGAGACCAAAAATTGCAAATCTGCAAAACACATTACCGTGTTATTCGTCGTCCACTACATATTACTAGACACAAGTATTTTGGCCTTAATTTGGTCTATACTTGCCGACAGGAAAGTTATATTAGTGATTGCGTCTTTAAACTGTTTGGGTCGTCCACGGGTCCTATATACCATAGTTGTGTGTGTCGTGAGAATGTCCTCAGCCAATAATGCACTTTTTTTTTGGGGTCCAAAATTGGCTGAGCGTCCTTTAACGATGTACTGTCACAGCAAGGTGATGGCGCCATTTGGTTGGTCCTAGCTTCGATTCCCGATAAGCCTATCACTTATATTTTCTTTTCTGTTGTCTAGTGTCATCCTTTATGTCCAACGAGTACCTGTTAATTACCTTTATTTATTGATTTACTAATTTATTTACCGAAAAATGTTTTTTGCATGAAAGTCAATTTTCACAACATCATATGTCACAAAGTATAAAAAGTACACGCTTTAAATTTGTATAGATTAATCTGCATACTACACAGATACATCCCAATTTTTTTCAGAGGATTTGAACACCTGTTTGTTCTTTTACAATTTTTTAAAGTGTCCAGAGACCAATTTGTCGCATGGGAAGAAAATAAATGTGAAAATGAAGAAAAATAGTTTTTGGGAGATATTGTCCATATTTCATAAAAAATAATTTGTAGGCAATAATTAACAACATCTAAATGCTTTTTTTAGTTCTGAAGAAGCAAAATAGAGAAATGGAGGAGCAAGTAAAAGAAACGATCCGACTGAAATTTGCAGAAAACAGCAAAAAAAGATTGATAAAGAGTTGGCACAGATTTTTTAAAATTCTTATATTCTTGAGGCCGTAAAAAGGCATGGAGGTCCTTGTCGTTCTGTGGAAGATTTAGACAATCTTGTAATGCAAATAGAATCAGAAACAAAGTCTAAAAGCAAGTTGATCAATGTCTTGAAATCAGAAATTCGTTATCAGAAGCTCTGTAGTAAGAAATTTAAGTTTGGAAGTTTCATTTATGATTCAATTTCTTAAAATCTGTTTTGTCACACGATGAGTTCAGTGGCTCTTGTCTTCTTTAGTCCCTTCCACTTCTAAATAAAAGTGAAAACTTCAATATGAATAAAAAATATGACATGGTAATGGTACTTTTGGCTTGTTCTGAGCGTACACACTGAATGTACTAACTACAGTACTACTAGAAAAGATTGTATTTTTTATGTGTGAAATGGACTGTTTGCTATAATCATAATACAGATTATTATGGCAGGGCTGAACATTTAAAGTATATGTTCTATGTTAGAGCATAATACATATGTTATTAACTGAAATATTTAATTTAAAAGTTCAGTTTGGAGTACCTATTACAAGACCAATGTAAATCAGATCTTGCGCATGCAGCACCAACTTACCTCCTCTTGCTGCCATAGCGCCCTCAAAGAATCCCACAGAGACAGTCAACAGGGGCCAGTTGCTCTCTTGCTGTGTGATAGGCACTGGAGGCTGGAGTAGAGAGGCACTGGGGTAGAGATCCGGCACTCTCTCACCTTCTCCAAACCCTTCTTTCAGCTCTGTTGCCTCCTCTTCTAATCCATGGGTAGCAGCAGTCAGATAAGCCAATGATTCTGATTTTTTTTTTAAAAACAGAAACAGAATTGAGTAAATGTGAATGGCTTTTGGTGTAAACATGAATGCAGCAAAGGTTACTTCCAGCTTTAGAATAAGTAAATGACAATAGTGATGTGACAGGTACCCAGAAGGAAGGAAGGAAGGGGAGGGAAGGAAGGGAAGAGAAGGAAAGAAGAAAAGATAAAGAAAGGCAATATTAGACAACAGAAAAGTAATAGAATTTTTAATCCTTTAAAAGAATTTTCAGAACAGAACATTTCAAAAATAGAATGTTCAGAATAACTGAACAGTCTGCACAATTTAAGAGTCAAATAAAACACTTTTCTGTGGCCAATGTTAGATATTGATGTTCCCACGTGAAACTACAATCAGTTAGGCCCAAAACAAAGTGAAAGTACAATGGATTCCTGTCTACTGCATGATACATGTCAATGAGAAGGCAGATAAACTAGCCAAAGAAAAAGGAAGTAACATTCAAGCTGAAGAGCAGACATCATAACAAGGAATAAAAGCAATAATAATAATAAAATATAATTTCAAGGAAAATGGCATAAATAACACTCGGATAAAACACAAGTATTCTACTCCTTGCTGGGAAAAGATGAAATGACAATTTTCAGATTGAGGACCAGCTGTGGCAGACTCAGATACCATCTGTCAACAAACTGTGACATGGGCCCACGAGGGCAAGACAAGCAGTAAAACATGTCCTCTAAGACTATCAGGTCCACAAGAGGAACACACTGACAGACTGACCTCCACCAACCTGAGAGAGAAGCCTGAGACAGACTGCCAACTTTATGAGAGAAACAGATGTAGTTATACGAGAGTGACAATCGTGTGTGCCAGGGCCCAACATGGGGGAGAAAAGAACAATAACAGTGTAACCTACCATGCATGCCATAACGTAACTAAGGTCAGGTTGGCTATCCCATCTTGTAGAAACGGTAAGTCACAAATATTTCAACAAAAATGTGGATAAGCCACCTAAGCCACCCATTACTGAAGAAGGTCCTCTCATATGAGAAATGAAGACATAGAAAGACCCTGAGCTGATGGCACAGCATGATTTTGTTGTAGGCTTATGCTCATGGGGGAACTGAAAGGCAATGATATGAGAGTGAAAGAAAAAGTAGTAGACATAGCAGAAAAAGAAATTGTAGCCCAGGACAGAGGTGCTTGAAAAATTACTTCCCATTATTATGGCTTTCTTTCTTAAATTTATTTTCAAGAAATACACATGAAATAGTTATGTATAAAAACAAAGAACAGAAATAATACTAAACCTACTTTGTCCACATCCTTTGAGAATCTTAACTGAACCTGGAAGATTGACTTCCTAGAGGGACTCAACTCACATCTGCTATATTTGTGAGCCACAGGGGCAAAGCTAAAGTCAAATACTATTTTCATAAATAATTTGCAGCATTTCAATTAAAATGTCCAGGTTTAACTAACAACATTAATATGTATTCAAAACAAATCACATAATAGTACAATGTTATTGGGTGCCATATAAATGTTTGCCATGTTGGATTTTATGGGGAGAAGCAACAGCGCATTAAAGTCAAAATAGGTCAAAAATCAATTTTGCGAATAGTCTATTTTCTGATAATTTATAATTTTCTGAATCTAAAAATCAGTGGCCAGAACACATTCTAAGTTGGTGTATTTTCTTTTCTTTAGCAGCTGTGATTTTCTTACTAAAAAATAATAAATAAAAAAACCATGAGTTTTTCAGAACCTTGATTTATGTTACTAATGTTCTTATTGCGTGTTTATTGTTATTGTTGAATGGAATCGACATTATTGTACTCCAGGCAAACCCATAGGTCCTCATTCTAACTCAGTATTTGTCAAAGAGTGTGAATGCTCACTGTAAATAATCTTGCTTATTTCTTAGTCAATCAACTTGATATTTGGGACACTTTCCACTGCATAATAAAACTTTTTTCAGATCTGATTTCTGAAATCAAAATTTTGATTTATAACAAATAAAGTAAAATTTTGAAAACTTTTTTCTCCTACTTTTAGATACTAAATTCTATATCTCATTATCTACCAAAATTATCAAAAATCGAATCTGACAAAGTTTAAAAAAAAAACAATGACAAGATTCCATGTCAAAACTTTTGTGCTCAAAACTCAACAAGTAAAAAAAGCCTTAGTGAGTTGAAATATAGGATTCAAATCCAATATGGCCACCATTTCCACTAGCACTACATCAAATGCATTGGTGTGCACAGCTGTTACTGCTATAAGTTAATCCTGGGTATTTGTATCAAAATCCTGCAGTTATTTGTGAAATAGCCTTTCACGGCAGCTCCTCCCCATTAAGTTATACTTTGATTTTATTTTAATGTTTACTGTTTGAAATATAAATGTCAAATCTGAAGTAGAAGTAGGTACCACAAACTGCCGCTTTGCGGCGGTCGAAAAATTCTGTGATGCACAAGCGAGGCCCAATTTGGGCCCTTTTCAACCTCGCTCTGCCTAGTAATTAATTTGCCTTTTCTAAATAAAAATTATATCTTCTGGTTCCTTGATCTTTCTTCTTTCATAATATGTCAATTATAACTTTCTGCGTGTCACTGAAATTGAGTGAGACAAAAAACAAAAACATCATTAAAGCCGCTCTTGCCGTGCGCTGGCTGACTGGCGCTCAAGAGAGCGAAAGTCCCTGAAAGGACCCCACTTCATTCAAAGCGTCGGCGCTATGTCCTCAAAAATGCTACACTAATACGGTTTTCACCAATGAGAAGAGCGGAAACTGAGGTTTACGCACATGTAACACGAGGCACAGATTTTTTTATAGGAAGATATCGTAAATTCGAAGTGAATGAGAAAGTTTGGATTTTAATACACATCTGGGAGGCCTACTTACACTCGTGTTACATCAAACAAACGAGCAACCATTCTGCTAAAATCGTATCAAAGTTTTAAACATCATAGTTATTTGAGCAAAGAGCGAACGAACGTTAAAAGACAGCACCTCCAACACATTTCGGCGTGTAAACATAATGGCGGATGTTCCATCTGACAAACCCGGACACGATGGGCCGGCTGTACGAAACACAGCACGAAATGACTCAGGCGCTGAACTGAAAGTTTCACCAATGGAAGTCGACGCAATATGTGTTCTGAGTAAGTTTTGAACTATGTTTTATTTCTATTCATTTCAGACCTATTTTGTTTATTTGCAATATAGCAATGGCAAGTGACGGAGGGTGGATGTATTAGTAAAAGAACAGCCAAATGTGGCTGCTCGATTCACACATTTAGACAGAAAGTTTTTCGTTTTTTAAGCAATTTTGGGGGTGGGGTATTGTTGTTTATGTAGCTATTTGGTTGTTTTATCGGACCATCACCATTTTCTAAACATTCGGTATTAGAATTAAGGTCTAACACTTAGTAACAGTTTGTAAAGCCGCTGACCTCTTTTCGATAACGTTATGGATGTCAAAGGTCATGTTTAGAATTTAGCTTGCTACACATTTGTGAACGTTAATTTTTTTTTTAAATTGCCTCTCTGGCTTAATTAACCTTTTTTTTCTCACTTATTTCAGGGGACGATCGTTATGATGCACATTTTTCAATGACAGGAAGAGGCAGACGTCCGGCTCTGCCACCGATTTCTACTGTGACAAACACTAACAGACTATTGGCACAGTACTGTCTTCTGGAGGACTAGGAAAATGCAACATGGGAGCTAGTACGTCTTGTTGTGTAAAGTTTATATATCATATTATTTCCTCTCATTCTCTGATGTTAAAAATCATTGGGGTACTATGTAGTTGAAGCTTTCCTAGAAGCCTCTACAGGTTTTGAGTTTATTTTACAATTACAAACATAAAAGACAAATGACATAATCCATGTAAAAGAGTGACTTACAATCTACTGTATAATTAATATAATGATTTAACCTTTAGCACGCTGCGGTCAACATATGTCGACGAAGGTAACCTATGCTCTCCCAGCTGTTGTCGACATATGTCGACTGCAGCGTGCAACATTTTTTAGCATTAGAATGTGTGTACACGTGACTTCATCCCCCGGATGTTAAGTTTTAAACTTATCTGAGAGAGAGCTAGCTTCCGTTTCCGATCTTAAAAAAGTAAAGGGTGTATTCACGTTTATTTTCTGTGAATTTTTTTAATCGAAATGAATCGGCATCGAACATGTGGCCATTTTCGCTCTAATTTTATTGGATTCTGACGCCATGCGGTGGGGATGAGATTTTTGTCTTTATAAGCGCTGATATCGGTTCTCAGAATATGTTTGATGGCCGAGATGGAAACGAAAGTAGAATGGCATTGCTAGTATGTATAATTTTAGGGGTTAGGATTAGGAATATCGGAAAGGTTTAGGATTACGGCCGAATGTCACTGCTGACGAGGGCGTTTGTTGCTTTGCTACTGATGATGGGTGTAACGAAAAGATAGTCATTTGATTTGTATTGGTCTATTGGTCAAATGACTTTCATTGAGATGCAAGGGATATGGACCCTTCGTTTGCTGGTTATTTTTTTAAATTTTTTTTTTTAAAAATAAAAAAAAAACTATAGAATTTACTAGTCACCCACTATAAAAATGGGGGCGTTGTGAAAAAGAATGCAGCTGCAGGGCAAATTTTCGGAATTTTTATGCAGCATGCTAAAGGTTAAATGGTAAATGCAGTAAAAATTAATGCCACAATAAATGCTTAATGATTAACAAAGGGAAAGAAAAAATAATTTGGCCGACATTTTTTGTATTAATAATAAAATAACACAATCATGCAATTTGTCCTCTTCCCGTCCCTCCCAACAAATTTCTCTCAGGTGACCTCTTGGTTTCTCTGTGCTATCCAAACAGAATGTGAGTAAAGGACAGCTACAGTACAGGTGCCAGATGTCAGTACAACAAGCCAGTGCCCTGAGAGGAGATTCACTTGAGGACTTTCTGAACACACAATTATCTTTTGATGCAGCTGACCTCAAGTGACAGTGAGTTGGACAGGGACTAATATGTAATGTTTCTTTGTTTATAAAAATAAATTTTAAGCAGTAAAGGTTGTTTCAATCAAGAAAATAACCATCAATTTGAATTGTACAACTCAAATTACATAAATATGGAAGTTTTCAGCTCTATAGCTGCAATATTCATGATTTTATGACAACATTTGGAATTTCGTGAGATTTTTCTTCCGAACTGCAAATTTAGCCTTTAATCCATTTTCACATAATGCAGTTTTATAGTATTCAGTATTTCATGTGGCTCAAAAAAATTAAGCATCAAGTATATAATGCTCTCTTTAAGCTCAATAAATCTTATAGCTTTCCTGTGTGCAGTTTTTGATTTATGAGTGCATGAAAATGCATATTTGCACTTTGCGAGCACAACAATGAGACTTGAAATTGTATCAATTAACAATAATACCATACTAGCTAGCTCAGTTGCAAAGAAAATCCCAACAAGCTCAACTATCCCACTGTGGAAAATAAGATGCTTTCCTAAGTTAAAATCTGATATTCCAGGCATTGAGGGTAAGGGAACACAGACAGAAACACAAAGAAAGTGTATAACAACCAAGTATATTGACCAAACATTTCCAGCAAAGCTTTGGACACATGCATATACTGATGGTTCGGCAACAAATGCAGTTGAAAATGGGGGTGCCGGCATCCTCATAAAATTAAAGAATAGAATTCACTCTATGGCAATTGCCACTGGAAAATACTGCAATAACTTCTGTGCTGAAGCAGAAGCCCTGAAACAGGCAGCTGAAACTCTTATTGAATGCAAAGCACAGGCAGAAAAAACAGATAGTAATCTTTTCAGATGCCCTCTCAATAATATCAGCGCTGAAGAGCCACCAAACTAAAGGATTGAAAGATCTGATAATCTCCCTTGAAAGACTGGCCGAATGCTTCAAGAAGTGCACTATCCAGTGGATACCAGCCCATTGCAACATACCAGGAAATGAGGAGGCAGATAGACTTGCTAAGGAAGGAGGTGCCTTACAACAAAATGATATAGACAACTTACGCAACGGCAAAGACTATATAAAGGCTACATTCAAGTCCAAATGGGACAGAGAGCACCCGGGACATTTGAAAAATGATGCATATCATCAACTATCCAGAAAAGAACAGGTCATCATTTTTCGACTACGCACTGGTCACAACAGATTGAGATACCATCTGTACCACAAATACAAAATTGGTGCAACAGATCTCTGCACCTGCGGTACCAGCCCAATGACAGTCGAACACCTGCTGCAATACTGCCCAACCTACAGTAATGAACGGAGTAGCATATGGCAACAACCCACTTCTGTCAACGAAAAACTGTTTGGAGATGTTGGGAGCCTTGGGTTGACTACTGCCTTTATTAGTCATAAATGTGGAGGTCTGAAGGCGAACGAGGAAGAAGAAGAAGAAGAAATTGTATCTTTTGTCAATTTTGATGGACCATAACTCAATTAATTGATTTGTTGTACTTCCCATGTTTCTTTTCTGCAATAAGGACTTGTATGACTTTGTACAAAAAGCATTATTGACTTGGTAAGTGTTTGTTGACTGTAGTTATGATTGTGCAAAGTCAGGCAATTTGTTCTGTGCGAAGATGTTTGAAAAATTTTGTAATTCCCCACAATTTTGAAATGCTGTAACTCGGTTGTTTGATGTCCGATTTTTAAAATTTAAAAAGGAAATTTCATGGCTTAAAGAGATCCATTAAGATCTATAAACAAAGACACTGTAAAAACAAAATGAAAAATCAGTTTGTGGTACCTAGTAGAAGCTGAATATATATTTTTGTTTAACTGTTCTCTGATTAGATTTTTGATAAATTTAGTAGATCCTGTGCTACAGAAATTTAAAACTGGTGTCAAACAATGGTAACAAATTTAGCAACATTTTATAATATTGTTTGTAATAAACCAAAATTTTGATAAAATAACTCAAATCTGAAATGAAAAAAGTTTTACTGCACAATGGAAAGTTTCTCTGGCAAGTCCCATGTTCTCTGATGAATAAATAAAATAGCTATAAGAAAATTAGTAACATAAAACAAGTTTATGAGAAATTAATAGTATTCTTCAAAGGGAAAGTACAATTTGTTTAATACACCTTTTTTTGGATGTCTTCTAACAGTCGATTCTGACGCGAAAAAAATAGATTAATCCCAATTTTCTTTTGTCCTCTGTTTTTTGGTTTTTTTTAATTTGACTTAAAATATGGTGTAACTCCTACCTGTTATAAGAAGTCAAGCTTCAACCTTTTCATTTCGAATTAACTAAATTTTGACTTAATATATATCAATAAAATGATATCCTTTTTAGAACACCCCTGAATTAAATTGTTATCTTTAGCTGAAACAAAAGAATAAGAACAACGAAAACTGCATGGAAGATAATGTTTTAGAAAATAAATGCCCTGAAACTACAAAGCCACAGGTGGTTATATCCGATGCAGAACCAAACTTTAGGTCTTGACAAAACTGCCTAAAAATTAAGAGGTGCATCCAAAATTTAATAAACAATTTTTCCTTCAGCCTTTTTGAAATCAAGATCAGAAGGAAATAACAGAAGTTGGGCTGAATGTGACAGGGAATTCGTCACTTTGGGAAAAAACAAACAAACTGATATGTAAATTTGTTAAAGATGCACAGACACAAATGCTGAACTGACCAATTTTCATCATCTTCTTCAGCTTGTCCAGGTTGCCAGTAATAAGGTAGAGGAAGGAAAGCTTGTCAAAATTCTTGGTCTTCTGATAAGACATCTCTACAACCTGATGGTTCCCCTGCAGGAGTGCGGCCTCGCCAAGTTTCTCCCAGCATGCAGCATCGTCCAAGGCCTTGGCAGCTTCAAGAGCAATCTAACAACACAGTAATATTGCAATGAACATTTCTCAACTGTCATATTAAATTCTATACAAAGCATTTAAATTGAACAATAACAACAGGAAATGTAAGCATTTAAAACAGGAGGTAATCTGATCATCAGTAAGTCATTAGTGGTCCAACACCAACACCCTTTTCCCCTCTTCCCCATACATCTGTAAAACAATAATAAATCTTAAAAAAATTTACCTCAATGTTACCACACTCCAAGGCCAGCCCAAACCTGGTCTTCTCATCCTTGACAAAGTGCAGGGCCACCTCAGGGTAACCTTTCTTCTGAAGGTAAGAGATGATAGACTGTCCAACCAGCTTGGCGTTCCTCACCATGTGTAGGACCTGATTTCAAAAACAAGAAACCAAAATTGAAATATATCTTAAAGATAAGAAACCAAAAACTGTGATTACGCTGGCGCTTGGAGACAACACTGCAGTTGATGCCTGTATAGAAAACTTGCACCATAGAATGTACTACTCCAGTGGTAGTTTTGTTTTACATTATACATTTTGCCAGCCAGCTGGCATTTTAAATAAAACCAATGATGAGTGTTAAAGATAAAATTAATGTCTTATGTTATGTTACTACATGCAGACACATATCCATTTATTTGAGGAGATGTGTTTGCCTGTAGGAAAACAACTTTTTCCACGATTGTTAGTTGTATTGAACGCCGGTCACGGATGCCGTAACGCATCACGTGTTTTGGATTTTAAAGGTTAATCATCCGCACCTTTCGTCTTTGTTCTTTCGTCCGAGGTAGACGTAATTTTTTCGAGCTCCGGGATTTTGGAGAGTGATATATATATATATTGTGGCATTATTGATTTTCGGAGGCCGCCACATTATGTGCAAGATGGTTCCCGAACTTATCTAGAAGTTCGTACCATAATTTACTACAAGTAACATTGAGATATGAGGCAACTAATATTTTGTTTGCCGTGATTGTTTCTGCTGCATTACTTTGGTTTTCGTGGATTGCCCGAACCTTAGTACAATGGCCAGGATTAAGTGGAGAGGAGTGTATCATTATTATATTATTGCCACTTAAATAAGCCTAATGTTTGAAACTTATTGACGGACGAGAGATAATTCTACTACGCTTATCCATTCATGTACTTTTGATGTTTGATGGACGTTATTGTGAAGTGACTTTATTTATTAATTAAACGTCAACCATGTTTTTGTGGACCTGCCACTTGCCGACTTCTGTTGTTTCCTGCCAATAATCGTCCTGTCGAAAAACCCACTATCATTTTCGTTCATACCACGACCAGCTCCGTGTTCCAGTCGTAACACCTCATAATTTTTGGTGGCCAGTATGTTTTCTAAGGAAAACACTGTTGTTGCTCTTGTGAAAATAGTGTTTCTCACCAAGATCACCTAGAGTAAAAATAACATTTCTCATAGATTTCCCAGAGTAAAAATAGCATTTCTCACCGAGATGATCTAGAGTAAAAATAACATTTCTCACAGATTTCCCAGAGTAAAAATAGTGTTTCTCACCAAAATCTCCTATAGTTAAAACAACATTTCTCACAGATTTCCCAGAGTAAAAATAGCATTTCTCACCGAGATTTCCCAGAGCAAAAATACCATTTCTCACCGAGATGCCCCAGAGTAAAAATTGTGTTTCTCACAGAGATTTCCCAGAGTAAAAATAGCGGTTCTCTCTGAGATTTCTCAGAGTGAAAATAGTGTTTCTCACCGATATTTCCCAGAGTACCGCTCCACCTATGTCCCAGTCTTGACGTATGGATGCAAGTCATGGGCAATGACTACAACCCACAAAAGCCAGATCCAAACCTCAGATATGAGGTATCTGAGGAAGGTGGTTGAAGTAACAAGAAGAGACATGGTCCGCAACCAGACGATGTCAAGGCCTAAAAACCCAACCCCTGCAGACCCAAGCAGAACAGTCCCAACTGAGATGGTTTGGCCATGTCTGCAGAATGGGAGAAGATCGTCTACCACAGCAAGCATATGAAACTAAGAGCCAGGGATCCAGACCTCCAGGATGACCCAAAGTCAGCTGGAAGGACAACATTAGACAATCTTTGAAGGACAGAGGACTAGAATGGAACCAAGCCAGGAGGAAGACAGCCAATATAATAGTATGGCGCTCTCTCTTACAAACCTCTACACCACACGGTAGAAGAGGAACGACTAAGTAAGTAAGTAAGTATTTCCCAGAGTGAAAATAGCGTTTGTCCCAGAGTGAAAATAGCGTTTGTCACCTAGATTTCCCAGAGTAAAAACTGCGTTTTCATTTTAAGGCTCAATTATTTTTCAGGATGAGGTGAAGACTTTTGCGATGGATATGACACACACTGAAGAAACCTGTTGATAGTATTACAAGAAAGTCTTTGTTCTAGAATCCCCAAGGAAAGAGAGGCAGGGGTAGACCAAAAAAAACACTTGAAGAGACCTGGAGACAGAAGTGAAAATGATGAGAAAGACTTGGAAAAAACTCAAGCAGACGGAGGACTCGGCACGTGTTTGTTGGAAGAACTATGCTCTACTTAACTTAGCTAACTTTCGGGGCAAAGTCTTTTACAGACAGGGGGTATGATGTGTTGGTGTTGTGGGTAGTGGGTTTCCCCCCTTGCTTCACCCTAGGCCTAGTGAATTCTTGTTCATGAAAGGAGCAACCATTGCGGTGTTAGTCTCTTGGCCTAGCAACACCTCTCATACCCCAAGATCGTTGTGCGTGGTGAAGAGCCACACCCTCCTCGAGGTAGTCCTGGTAACTGAGGGTGCGAATCCTCAGGCTAAACACAACGGATCTAGAGGAGCAAACCTCGATAATAAAACCGGTGCACTACACCGTAAACGCCCTCTGTGGGTGGGAAGGAGCCAGATGGATACTGAACAAGTCTTAGGAGTGGGAACGAGTGTGGACTGCTCCCTGAAGATCGGAACCCATCGTACAGGCACAGAGACTCAGGACGTGACAATCCTATTGCCTTCAACTCTTGGTCACATGCCTTGAGCCTCGGAGAACTCGGCGTAACCAGCAGGCAATTTGGTGGCGGGGAAAGAGCACTGAGCCCTACCTTGACTACGTATCACAAGGAGATGCAGAAACACCCCCTTTATCTCCCCCAGAGCTGGCACAGTACACTTCTGGCTTCTACCCGGGGCGGTAGGAAATCCACAGGCACCCCAGCATCACAATGCCATGAAGATGACAAAGTTAAAATTTACTAACTCAAACCTGGCAGAGCAAGTCCTCCATCAGATGCGGCCGATGCTGGGCCCACTGGCGCGTGGACACGTCCCAATCCCCATCGAGACTTGCCCGGGGAGCCCACCCCGGCTCAAAAAAGCAGAGAAGGCCACTCTCCAAACCTCCGATGTCTTGCGGGCAGTGTTAGGATGTGCAAGAACATGGACAGGAAGACTCCAAAACTTCCCCACTGAAGACACGCCCACGACGACCGTTGCCTCAATTGGCTGTGTGTGGTGTACCCGGAAACGGGGCCTCCCAGTACAGAGGCACAGTTAAGTCCCCGATGTCACTTATCGGTGCAGAGTTGAGAGAGATGGCTGAGCATCACAATCCCCCCTGTGTTGCAGCATGATGAGAACCCAGCATTGCACACTAAGCTTGGGGGGATCACTTGGGCACCAGACTTAATACTGGCTCTTGACTGGATGGCCGCATGCAGGAGATTTCTACAATGGAGAGATGGCAGGTGGTGGGTATCTGGAAGTGGCTCTGTGCAGGACGTGAGGATTCCTTGGGAGAGCCCAGAACCAGAGCACAGCATTGTGCAAGCTCTGCATAGTTGGAGAGCCCCCCCTGGATGACGGGGAATGCACAGTGTGCCACCCCACCTATCCCCAACTGCTAACTTAGAACCAGAAGTGGGGTCCTCTGTATGCGTGCCAGGCCAGGATAAAATGCCTGGGAAAGAGACTGGAGCTCAGAACTCCCTAACTCAAAGTTGCAGGATGGCAGAAAAGCCACGAGAAGGACAGGTCTATTTTGAAGATAATGCAACCATATGAGCTCGGACGCCGCCTCGGTAAACAAGGTCAGCGCAGAGCAGTGACACCCCCAGCCTGCTTGCGAATAGTCTACTACTGGGAACATAAACAGATTAGGGATGAGCTCACTCTCCCGTTGAAGAGATGCTAAAGTCGTAGATACTGGGCCAGAAGGCGCACCGGAAACCACAGTATCACGCAACTCGCTTTTTTTTTTCTATGGAGAGTACACCGTCAAATAAATCTCGTACCGTGCTCGCCCTGTGGAGCTCCACCAGGCAGGTGCAGTGCCGGGCTCTGAGCCTCGACAGAGTCCACCCTCAGCTACTGGAGGACCCTCTAGACCGTCTTGTGGAGTCAGCAGACGGCGGAGAACTACTGACCGAAACAAAACAGAAAAAGAGAAACCCAGAGTGCCACTTGTCATGATGCACTGGAATGCAGAGGGAGTGAACAGCAAGCAGGCTGGATACAGCAAAAAGACAGAGCTGGAAAAAATCTTGTATGAGAAGCAAGTCAGTGTTTGCTGTATCCAAGAGACTCACTTGAAAGCAGATCAAACCTTTAAAATAAGGGGATATCAATGCTTTAGATCCGACAGACAAGATAGACGAAAAGGAGGAGTACTTACTCTTGTAAGGAATAACATTCATGCACACGAAAGGAAAACCTACATGGATGGAGCAGAATATCAGCTGTTGCAGATAAAGGTAGACAAGATGGAAATAGAACTCCTGAACTATTACTGTCCAAACAACAAACCCCTGAGTCTCAGCTCTATACAGGTACCAGCCACCAACTTTATAGCAGTTGGAGACTTTAATAGCCACTCCCAGAGCTGGGGCTATAACCATCTAGATCACAGAGGTGAAGAGGTTGAAACATGGCAAGATGATCCCTCCCTAATCCTAGTCAATAATGCCACAGATACTCCTACCTTCTACTCCAGAGGATGGCACACAACTTCAACACCAGATCTTGCCTTCGCCACCCCAGATATAGCTGGATCTATTAGTAGAGAAGTAGGAGACCAACTAGGGGGAAGCGACCATCGCCTAATCTTTCTTACTGTCCAGAGTGCAACTCTCAGTACAGGCCCAGCCATTATAAGATGGAACTACAAAAAAGCCAACTGGGGTTTATTCAGGCATCAGGTGAACACGCTGCTGTCTACCCTCAAGGTACAGAACACAGACATTAATGAAGTGGTAAAAGACTTCAACAGATGCATACTACAAGCTGCAAAAGAAACCATTCCCAAAGGATGCCGGCGTAACTACATACCATACTGATCCAGCACACTCCAAGAACGTCAGGAAGCTATGGACTGGGCTAGAAAGGACGCAGAGTCTCAGCCTTCACTTGAAACTCACAACAAATGGAAAAAGGCTGTAGCAGAGTTTCAGAGAACAAAGCTAGAAGAAAAACGGAAAAGCTGGAGAACTAAAACGGCATCGCTGAACCTTGAGAAAGATGGCATTAAACTTTGGAGATTAGTCAAGTCTCTAAATGAAGAGCGTTCCTCACCTAGGCAGACAATCACATTGGATGAAGGTGGCAAACTTTTCAGAGGAAAACAAGCTGCAGACCTGTTTGCTAGAAGATACAGTTCAGAAAGCAACTTACCCATTAACATAGACCATCAGAGAGAGATAAGAAAAGAAATACTGGCAACCATGGGACAGATACTCCTGCCCCAATGAGGGAACCCATCACACTAGGAGAACTCCAGAATGCTATTTCCAAGCTTAAGTTCCAAAAGTCACCCGGCCCAGACAAAATCAGCAACGAAATGCTAGTAAATCTGAGCTCAGCAGCAAAGACAAAACTGCTTGAGATATTCAACCACAGCTGGTTGAAAGGAACGGTTCCCCAAGTATGGAGAGAAGCCATCACAATACCCATACTAAAGAAAGGAAAATGTAAGACCGAGGCTGCAAGTTACTGGCCAATCAGTCTCACAAGCTGTGTTGGGAAGACTATGGAGCGAATAGTCAACCACAGATTGAAATGGTATTTAGAGTCTGAGCAGATCCTGGTGCCGGAACAAGCTGGATTTAGAGAATGCTACTGTATAGAAGACCAAGTTACTTACTTGTCTCAAGCAATAGAAGATGCCTTCCAGGAGAAGAAAAAGGTCCTAACGATCTGGGTCGACTTCAAGCAGGCCTTTGACAAGGTGTGGAAAGATGGCCTTATTGCAAAACTTAGGAGAAGTGAAATCCAAGGCAACATGATGAAATGGATCCAGTCATACTTGCATAACAGGAGAACTAGAGTCACTCTTGACGGTCTGCAGAGCAAGAAAGTGTTGCTCCATCAGGGGGTACCTCAAGGAGGAGTAATTTCCCCAACACTCTTCCTTGTTTACATCAATGACCTGGTGAAAGATCTCCCCGCAGGAGTGAAAGCTGCCTTATATGCAGATGACCTAGTACTCTGGTGCGCTGATGAAAACGTCACCACAGCAAATTATAGAATGCAGCGGGCAGCAGACATGCTAGTGTCATGGGCAGAGAAATGGCTTATCACAATAAACACAGACAAAACCTCCACAACACTGTTCTCCCTCACCCCCAAGGACAAAGCAGCTAACATACACCTAGGGATAACCGTGATCAAGGAAGAAAGCTACCCCACCTATCTTGGGGTGACATTTGACCAAAGGCTTACATGGAATAAGCATATTGAAAATGCAGAAGGAAAGGCTCGAAGACGACTAGGCATACTCAGAAAATTAGCAGGTACCAACTGGGGAGCAAATGAACGAACTTTAAAGAAGATTTATAATGGAGTAATAAGACCACACTTAGAGTTTAGCTCAGCAGCATGGTCATCAGCTGCTAACTCACATCTGCAGTCTTTGGACAAGGTGCAAAATCAAGCTCTCAGGCTCATTACAGGAGCCATGAAAACTACACCAATATCAGAGATGCAAAAGGTTGCTGGATTACAGACATTGTCCCATAGAAGAGACACAAAAACCATGATCCAGATGGAAAAGTACAACAGTATGCCAACGCACCCAATGAAGGCAAGACTAGATGATCTGGCATTGGGACGTCTAAAGCGTAGCAGTTTTGTGCATCGGGGAAAAAGACTTAAAAGACAGCATCAAGAAGACCTATCCATGAAGACAACAACACTGAAGCCCACCCTATACCCTGTACCATGGGAGCAGCCCAGCAATGCCCTCCAAATTAATACATCAGTCAGTGGTCTCACAATTGGATGTGAGTATAATGATCTGCAAAAACGAACTGCTACACTGAGTATGATCCAAGAAAGCTATCCCGATCAATCATGGATACATGCCTATACAGATGGATCAGCAACTAATCAGCTGTTAGGAATGGAGGTGCCGGTATCTTTATCTCATATCCTGACAACCACTATGAGACTAGGCACATCCCCACTGGTAAATTCTGTTCCAACTATACAGCTGAGGTTCAAGCTCTAGAGCAAGCTGCAAATATGATTTATAACACCAACTCTGACTGCCACCAGGTAGTCATCCTCACAGATGCACTGTCTGTCCTGCAAGCTCTCAAGGGTGGTAAACTCCCGCATCTGAGAAATGAACTAAACAAGGTAGCTGCCAAAAAGAGAACCATACTTCAGTGGGTACCATCTAATTGTGGTGTACCCGGAAATGAAAAGGCAGATAAACTTGCAAAAAAGGGAGGAGAATGTGAACAAGAAGATAATGAAGTCACATACTTTGAGAAAAAGAGAGCTATCCAGACTATCAGAAGAGAACAGAACCAACCCAAAGACGACTATCACACTCTCGACCGGCAGGGACAGATAACTATTTTGCGCCTCAGGACAGGGCATAACAAACTAAATAAACACATGCACAAGCTACGATTGTCTGCTTCACCACTGTGCACATGTGGACTAAACGAACAAACTGCTGAGCATGTTCTACAGGATTGTCCTCTGTATGACCAGTTAAGAAAGATATACTGGCCCAATGACACAACACTAAACTCAAAGCTATATGGAGCTAAAGAGGAACTTCAAACAACAGTCAAATTCATCATGAGAACTCGTCTGACGGTGTAAACATCAAAGATGCGATCGCAAGAAGAAGAAGAAGCTAACTTTCCTTTCTCTATAATTTTATATTCGTTCACCACCTCGTTATTCCAGCTAATCAGATTAGAAGCTGGAAAGCAATAAACAACTTATTAGATATTATCTAACAAGCTCTGAGCTAACATTTTAATATTATTAAACTGGTTTATCACATCGGCCAATGCAACATACTTAGCTCAAAAGGACAAACGTCACTTCCTGACAAAGCTTCACAGCAACAATGAACCAAAAAAGTAACTTAACTTACTTTTTGTGTCTTTCCTTCCACTTGTGCTGTCAAACATCATGGAGAAATGCAGTTTCCATTCTAGAGTGAAAAAAAATTCAATTTCTATTTTTAACCTCACACATTACATACCTCTTCATACTTCCTGTTAACCAATGCGAGCTTGAACTTGAACTCTGTGGGGTCAATGCTAAGAACTCTTGGGCGGCACTCACGATCCAAACAGTACACAGATGTACCCTTGATACGAGTGATGTAGATTGGAAGGTCAAGGGTGCGAATGATACCATGATCTCTGGGGAAAAAAAAAACAATCCAAGTTTTCATGGGATAAGGTAAAACACACAAAAGGCTGACCATGATCTTGACACTAAACTCTTGACAGTGAGTTCCTTTCACACTATTAATCTAAAAATATCTACATAAACTTCAAAACCGTTAGCCTTCAGCTCCCCAAGAGCATAGGCCTTCAACAATAGTATAATAACAGTAATTACTTCACATCAGATTCACCTTAATTCATAACATACTGAAGTCTAGTATCATAGCTGCCAGCTGGAATGATGACTTCCTTAAAGGCATGGACGACAGTGAGAACTGGGTTTTACGTACAAAATATCGATTTTTTACTTTTGAGCTTATTTTATTAAATAATCATCGAGGAGTCGATTGGGCAAGATTTTATGACATAAAAAATGCATTTGATATGTCAAAAAGCATATTTTTGGCACTACCCCCAAGTTATGATTTGCAAATCTGTGCCGAAAATGCACGATTTCTCTCTCAATAATACCTTAGTTACACTGAGCGCATCACGAAGTATTTGGTATCGCCGAAAAGGGGATTTTTTTATCTTCCGGATTATACCAAATTCGAAACTGACTTTCTCATAGCTCTGCTTGGTTTGGTATTCAAAAACCTCCATAATTTATACGCTAACTTCCTTATAATGAGAGGTCACACAGTGACCCCCATGCTCTCATTCATGGAACATACATGTTTTTCTTTTTGATTGGTCATAACAATACTCTAATTGGGCTACGCAAATCCGGAAGGTAACAACAGCTACTTCTGCCGGTAAGCAACTGTGTTCTATCGAACGTGTTGTTAATCTGTTTCTCCCTGGTGTTTCTCAGTTGGTGTTTTTCTAGAGTATGTGAATAGTGTATGTGATTTTCATTATAACATATTGGATGTGACGCGATGATGTTTCACGTAAGGTGTATTTACAAGGCCTTTATATATTATTATTTATAAGCGCGTTGTGGGTTTCCCGCGCTGTAAAGTTCAGGAGGAACTTAGATGCCTGGTGATTAGACCAGAGGTATAGATTTATGTGCGAGGAGTGAATGCCGCACTTTGGATTAAAAGACACGTCGTTTTCCCGTGTCAGAAGGAGGTCTATGGTAGGACCATTATATGTTATTATTTGAATGCGCGTTGTGTGCTTTCCCGCGCCAATAGGAGGTCTACGTAAGCGCGTTGTGGGTTTTCCCGCGCTGTTAAGTTCTGGAGGAACTTGGATGCCTGGTGGTTAGACCAGAGATAGAGATTTATGTGCGAGGAGTGAATGCCGCACTTACATTGAATATAGACAAGAGATAGAGATTTATGTGGGAGGAGTGAATGCCGCACTTACATTGAATATAGACCAGAGATAGAGATATATGTATGAGGAGTGAATGCCGCACTTACATTGAATGCAGTTGTTACCAGTACGTAAGGATGACTGTACTACATATTCTAATTATGCAAGTATTTCGTACTATGTTTACTGATGTCCAGGACTATGCTGTTGAGATTATATGTAATGGAACTGTGACTCAGACTTTCTGTCAAGTTATTCATTCGCGTATGTACCGTACTGTCTTAAGTGTCAGTCCAATTCATACACCAAATATTATACAGTATGATGCTGATGTTGGTACAGTTTAAAGTTAAACAAACAGGTATGCTTTATCAGTGGTGGCCAATTACATTCTAAATCTCATTCAATTGTGTTCTATTATTTCAAAATGGGAAGAAAAGGTAAGAAAACAAAGCAACTATCTGCTGCAAAAGCATGTCGACAGTATGTCATTTTTAGCAATGGTAAGGCCGAATCAGCGGTGAATGATAAGCAAACTGATGTAGGCTCAACATCGAATTTCTGCATTTTTTAAAATCATTTGGATACTATGCACTCTACAGTATTTCAACGTGCCGTCAGCATCGTCCGAGCTGAACATGCTAAGAGTCAGCATCGTACCATTAATAAAAAAGAAGTCATTGACATCGCTGTCAGCTTTGATGCAACATGGCTATCTAGAGGTCATTAGTCACTGATAGGTGTTGGCAGTGTTATCGACATCTTGACTGGCATGGTCATCGATGCGCACGTTAAGTCTTCCTTCTGTCACACTTGCGATAAAATACTGGACAGTGGCAACTGAAAAATCAGCCTGACAAATTTGAACAATGGACAGCAGAGCATCAGAAGGACTGCTGCCATAATTACGAAGGGTCAGCCGGAATGATGAAAGTAAAAGCCTGTGAGGTTCTCTGGCTTCGTTCAGTGGCAAATCACAAGCTACGCTACACTGTTTTGCTATCAGATGGCGATTCCAAGGACTACAAAAGACTCTGCGACATCAAACCGTATGGTCTAGAAGCTGACATAACCAAAGAAGAGTGCGTCAACCATGTCGCAAAGCGATTAGGCACTGCACTAAGGACACTCATTACTGACTGCAGGAAACAAAAAGTCACCCTTGGGGGAAATGGCCATGGTCGTCTGACCCAAAATGCCATAAGAAAACTGTGTATTCAAAATGCCATACGAAAACTGTGTATTTACTACACCCTAGGGCCATCCGCAAGCATAGTACAGCCCCAGAGATGAAACAAGCCATCATGGCTTCTCTCTACCATGGGTATTCGACTGGAGTATATTGGACACGACAAGGCACTCGGTGAGTAAAAAGCATTTTTCTTAAAATTAACATTTTTATTAACAAAAAATTTAAAAACTAACACCCTATCTAACAGATCAGTCTCAAATTTGGCATGCATGTAGTACACATATATATCTTTAAATGATCACATGCTGTTTTTGATATTTTGGTAATTTGCTTTGATATATATATATATTTTTTTCATACAAATATAGTTTTTTTTTTTAAATCATTAAAAATAGAATTTTAAACTTATCAAAAAAAGCATGTGATTAATTTTTTCATTATCTGTCACAACATGTGTTTACACTTTGATAAAATTTGGTCAATGGGAAACATATGTTTTTTGCTCTTGAAAATTGGTTAAAAATTCAATATGGCGGATGTTTTTTTTTTGGTACCATGGTAACCACATTTTTAAACAAAATAAACTGTATAATTTGTTTCATGGACATGCACTGTGTCCATTGAGCATATAAAAAGTGTGAAAATATTATTAGAAGAAAAGTTAGTTTTCACTGTAGTGCATCCCCTTCAAACTCTGACTTGACTGCAAGGAGCAGCAAGATAGGAAAATAAAGGGTTTGAAAAGAAAACATGTACTGGTGACATTGAATGACAATGGAGGACTGTTCATAAACTTTTGTGCTTTAAATCAACTGGCTGCAGGAAGAAGCATATTTCCACATAAAAGAATACATAAAGCAACACTGATATTACCAGGCCACAGGACAAAAAATTGTGCTGATCATATTTGCATAAAAAAAAAATAGCTTAGATCATCACTACATGATGTACAAATATGTGGAGGACTAGATGTGGCATTACTTCACCAGTTTCTCTTGACAAAATAAAGATGAAACTCAGAAGATCTACACAGCAAAACATAGCTACAGGCAATAGTTGAATGTAGAATATCTCAGAAAATAAAAAAACAAAAGAAGAATTTACTGTTACAACATCCATCAAGTGCTTCAACAGACAGAAAACAAAGGAAAGTACAGAAGATTACTGGCAACAGATAAAAAAATATGTGGAATGATACATGCAAAATTCTTAGGAAAAAAGAGATCACCAGCATGAACGCACGTGTGCGCACGCATGCCCTCTCTCACACACACACACACACAAATGATCACACACACACAAATGACACACTGTAACAGCTCATATGTGAGCACCTACCCATTTGTGAGTGTGTACTTGATGTGGTTGGAGGTGGTATAAACGAACACCCCACTCTCATCCCATGATCCAGATTTGATGCGGATGTTCTCATGAATGGTACACAAGTTCTCCAGCTTGCGGTTGCAGACGGAGATCACTGGAATTTAAAATGAAATATATAAATGGAGAATATAAATGGAGAAGATGGACATTCTGGTAGGCGAACACATTGGCTGGACAGACATACAAGATTATACAGACACATACACAAACATGACAAGATAGAGACTGACACAGAAGAAGAAACAATTAGATGCAAATAAAAAAAAGTCACAAAGACACATGACAAAGCTATAAATGGAAACGGGAGCCGCGCTGGTGTAATGGCTTCGGCGTTGTACTGGCGACCAGGTGTTCATGGTTCAAACCCGGGCGTCGGCGTTTGAAGAAATGTTTACGGCCGGAAATTTGACTGAATAGCCTGAAGGGCTCCTGTGATAAACCCTCCGTGGATGGGAAGGAGCGAAGCTCCTGGCCGGTTTGGAAGGAATGACCTCAGGTGCCCCGGCCTCGCACTGACATTTCCTTGGGCCCAAGGGCTGACAGCCTACGTTTCGCTAGTTTAGAAAAAAAAAAAGAAAAAAAAAAAAAAAAAAAAAAAAAATAGATGGAAACAGATGCATGAACAGACAAACAAACATGGAAAGAAACACACAGACATGGGAAAAGCTGATATATATGGAAAGTGACACACAGGCATAGAGATATAGATGGAAAGAGATACAATCAAACATGTAGATGGTAACAGATACATACAGATATTTAGATGGACAGAGACACACATATGAACATAAACTGATAACACAGATGGACAGACACACATATATGGAGTAAAAACATAGCCATGCACACAATTATGTCAGAAAACCTCTTCAGACAAGTCCACACTCAAATACATATTCTTCTAAATCTTATTCCTCTTTAGCAATGTGAATTTAAGTTGTACAACAGCAAGCATAACTTCTCTGGATTTCTCTCTTAAATTTTACATTCAGAGTTCTGTCATGTGTATTTCTATGCTGTCCAAATATCTATGTTGTCTTCACTTTATAGGTCTGGTACCAGTCAACCATCTACACAGATTATCTTTATGTTAGCTTTAATTCATCTGTCATATCTTAGACCTGGGGGAGGAACCTGTCCTTCTATCAGGTACATCAACAGGGCTGCAGAGGGTTGAAGAACCTCTAGCTATAGGGGTTAGCTGTGAATACTGAATAAACAACCATGGACACATATTTCAGGCAGATAGGGCTCATGATCCTTGGTTGGTAGCCTATCTAGTAGAAGGTAAAACTCTGGCTCCAAACCTCTGCTGCCTTGCAGGAATATCCATTTATGAAAAAGGCTTCGGAAATAAACCCTGAGGATAAATCCAGAGTCGCAGTCCCTAAGGCAGTCTAATGTTGATTCGACATTATTCTGGCATCCCCTGCGGCTTGGCTGGTACCAAACTGTATAGGCTACTGCCGTTCCTTTGGACCTACTGGTTACGCGGAGAGGGGGAGCATACTGCATGTGCAACAGCTTGACCTCCATATAACTGTGCCCAAGCTCGCGCCCTGTGGCAGATGGCATAAGAACAGTTGGATGACCACAGCTGAGGTTCAAAGATGTGTGCAAGAGACACATGAAGGCACTGGATATAAATCCAGCAATCTGGGAGGATGAAGCTGCCGATCGCTCCTACCGGCGATGCTCCCTACGGTGCCACCTCAGATTGGGCGATAGGAAGCTCTCACAACAAGCAGAACTGAAAAGAACACGCCGAAAGGAACACTAGGAAAAAAAAAAAAAAGCATGGTCAGAAATTGACTGAAGAGGCTACTTCTACTACTACAGCACATCTTTGTCATATATTTGATTTAATTTCTCTTACTCACATATGAAATTATCTCCTGTGGTTCCTGGGTGTCTCAAAGACAACAAATAATTGGACTAATAATCCCTCCGGCATGTCGTAAGTGGTGGTTAATATGAGGTTGTGAATGAGGCTGGCAGCTCATCACATTAAATAAATTGTTACAGAATCCACTACTGCTAGAGCAAACTGATGCTTTAGTGCAGACTTTCTGGGAACCAAAAGTCTGCAGAACAGGAGAATACCATCTACCACAACAAACATGGGAAACCAAGTGCCAAGGATTTAGACACCCAGGACGACCCAAAATTCATTGGAAGGACATCATCAGATAATCTTCGACGGGTTAAGGACTGTATCGGAACCAGGCCAAAAAGAATACAGCCAATAGGATAGCATGGCACTCTCGCTGGCAAACCTCTACACCCCAAGTGAGGAACGATTAAGTAAGTGTAAGACAAAAATTCCTTATTAAAACCTTTCTTGGATGTCTGTACCATCCGCCCTGTCTCATTTTACTGAAATCCTCAGATTTCTGCGTCCACACACCTGTAGATCCACCTGTCTATGACACTGCTAATCTTGGTTGCTGCATGTTTCAGATAAGGCTCACCCACAAAAAGACTCACCATGTTTGCTGATCAATGCCACAGTAGACATGTCACTGGACCAGATGACAAACTTGACCTTCGAGATCTTGACACTGGCCAGAGTCCTGGAAAACACCCCAACACAAACTGTGATAAGCAGATACAGAAAACTACGCCCATCTTCCACATTCAGTCAATATAATCTGTAAACTTTAATCATCTATCTACGCCCATCTTCCACATTCAGTCAATATAATCTGTAAACTTTAATCATCTATCTACGCCCATCTTCCACATTCAGTCAATATAATCTGTAAACTTTAATCATCTATCTACGCCCATCTTCCACATTCAGTCAATATAATCTGTAAACTTTAATCATCTATTCAATCTCTTTTTAACACCACCGTTCATTAGCCTTCAGCTCACCAAGGAGCATAGGCCTTCAACAAACTGATGTTAAATCCTCCTGTCCCCTGCCATCACGTCTTCATAGGTTTGTAAAAAAAAAAAAGGTTTATAGTTATAATAGTCAAGTTTATAGTTGCAATAATCAGGTTCGTCAAGACTTTTATACATGGATGCCTGCGTGTAATAGAAGGATTCAAATGGTATAACAAAGCCATCATTGTGGAACTGATGACACGAACCAGTGGAACAAGAGATGAGTTGATACTGGCATTGAATAGGACACTTTAAAGAAACCTGGTGACAGCATTACAAGGCAGCCCTTTTCTGGAAACCTCACAGTAAGAGAGATAAAGGAAGACGGACAAACTAGATACTGTTTTCTATTTACACTAAAAAAAATCCACTAGAAAAACTGTTTTCTAATTATCATATGAAACACACTAGACAAATTGTTTTTGACTTATCCTATAAAGTGAATTAGATCCTGTTTTCTATTTACCCTATGAAATACAGTAGACATACTGTTTTCTACTAATCATATGAAACACACTAGATAAACTGTTTTCTACTTATCCTATGAAACACACTAGATAAACTGTTTTCTACTTATCCTATGAAGCACGCTAGACAAACTGTTTTCTACTTATCCTATAAAGCATCCTGCCAACATTTTTGCAGCAGAAGCAACAAAATCAAAAGCTGAAAGTTCAATAATAGTAGCTCGGATGATAAGAGAAATAGGTACCTAAACATTTGATGAACCAGTCAGAAAATTCTACTCTTTACAGCCAACTTACCTCTTCTGCTGGACATCAAAGAGAGTAACCACATCAGGCTCTTTCAACAAAAGACATCCAGTGCCAGCATAGAAAATGTCCTCACAGTTGGGAGCTTGCACCTTCTTGGTGATTTCATTTTTCAGGTTCTTGATTATGATCTGAGTGAGAGAAGAAAGTATCTTGTCACGTGATCAAAATACCTTGTCTTATCTGATGAATACATTTGTCTAAACAATCCCTCAATAGGATAAGACTGCAGGATAAGGTTTCTAAACCTTATTTGTGCCCTGGAACCCTCTGATTGTCCAATGAAGGCTATGGACACCATTTGATTGTCCTATGAAGGCTATGGACACCATTTGATTGTCCAATGAAGGCTATGGACACCATTTGATTGTCCAATGAAGGCTATGGACCCCTCTGATTGTCCAATGAAGGCTATGGACACCATTTGATTGTCCAATGAAGGCTATGGACCCCTCTGATTGTCCAATGAAGGCTATGGACACCATTTGATTGTCCAATGAAGGCTATGGACACCATTTGATTGTCCAATGAAGGCTATGGACACCATTTGATTGTCCAATGAAGGCTATGGACACCATTTGATTGTCCAATGAAGGCTATGGACACCATTTGATTGTCCAATGAAGGCTATGGACCCCTTTGTACACACATTTAATGACAACTCTTTCGGTTATTACGTTTCCACGAGCATTTACTTGTTTATGTAATATTTTCAATTTTAATTTTGAATATGAAGTAGCTTTATTGCTTTCCCCCCCTCCTCTTCTCTCTCTCTCTCCCTCCTGTTTGTATGAATGACTGTGAGTAAATGTAGTTGTGGGTGCTCAATTACTGAATGTGTTGATAATACTGATTAATTGTGACTGAAGTTATTAATATTGTAATTTGTAAAAACATTGAGAATTGTATTGCAGGGCAAAAATGTAAAAAGGCAATTATGTCTATTTCTTTTTACTCTTATGAAATAAAGATTTTGTTCATTCATTCTGATTGTCCAATGAAAGCTTTGTACCCCCTTCTCAGAAAAAATGTACACAAAAGCCCTATAAAATAGTTTACAGTTTTACTTTGTGTATACAGACCCTTTAAAATACATTCATGGACCCCCCAAAGGGTGTACGTGACTACAAATTTCCCAAGGAATTGTCTAGTCCTGCACAGAGCCACCTCAGCTTCAGCTGCCTATCACTGGGTCCATAGTGAGATCAGCCTGCATGCAGTCAACCAGGTCAATGCCAAAGAATCACATCTGGGGCTCAAGTGACTTCTCCAAGCTTAGTGTGCAATGCTGGGTTCTCAACAAGTTTCACCACAGGGGGAATCCCTGGAAGTGTGTGGATGATTTCAAGAGTCAATGAGGGTGTAATCAGCCTCACAGACAGAGGTTCACTTCCACATATGTATATTGTAGCATTGTACATAGCTGGTGGTCATATAAAGATTACTCCAGATATGCCTCCATGCATAACATAAGGTAATCTGATCATCAAAAAGAGATTCTCCCCATCAGACAAGCAATTCGTCCATTTAGTCTTCTTGACGCTCCAGCATCATCCTGCTGTTTTAGTTTTTCTGCAATGCCTCCACTGGGAATTGAACGCACTCCACATTGTTCACAATCGCTTAACTAGCTTTTACTTCCTGGTTTTATCTTATCTGCCAACCCGAGGCCGTTATAACAGTAAAGATTAAAGAATCTTGTATCTATTCTACCAAACGCAAGCTAAACACACCAAAACTACCAGATAGGTTTGCACTATAACCACATTTAAGACTTACTGAGTGTGTTCGGTCCAGAACTGCAAATCTATTCCTGGCTACCCAGACTGCAGTCAAACCTGATGACCTCTTCCCCTCCGGAGCTTAAAAAAAAAAGCATACATAATAAACACTGTAATGGATGTTACGCAACAGCCGTTATGTTCAACATCTAAACAAACATTAGTGACAGACAGGATCATTCATCGCAATCATTATTTTCTATTTTTACTCCTTATGGAGCACATGGCTATCATGGCAGCTGGTCTGCATGCAGGGAGCCTGTACTAATGCATTTATGTACTCTTGTAGCAGTGGTTCCTGTAGTAATTTGTTTGAAATGAGATTGCCATTCTCATGCACATCCTCAAATTGATCACGTTATGACATGCTTGAGGGTGCAGTATGCCTGTTCTTTCTTAGTCTCCTTACAGACGACCCTCCCTGGAACTACACAGGGTGACTGTTGCGTGATAAATTCTCGCAACATCGTTTTATTTCAATATCTGTTTTATAACGCAAGGGCAACAACTGCTTGAAATCTATAGTCACTTTTCTCGGTAAGCATTTGTCTTCTCGCGTTAGTATCGAATGCAGTTAACTTTTGAGCTGTGGTCATTTTTGCGCTGGACTGCGCATGACTTGTCTTGTTGTTTGGTCGATCGGTTTCCGCCCTCCACTAGTGGGAGTGAGCGATTTGGAATGGCGAAAGAGATGCCTCGTTGAAGAGGGGATCTCCGCTTTTTTTTGTTCTGTCAGGGATGTGTAGTCCTCTTATGGATATTTCGTTTAGTCGAGATAATACCTCTAGTGTTTTCCCACATGTCGGGAGGCGTGATATTTCTGTGTATTTCATGAAAGCAAGGTAAATTAACATTTTCATTAACTCTATTGATTTTGGGTCGTGAGCGATTTCGATTCATAGCCTGTCTCCGAAAGTCGTCGTCACGAGATGTTTTTTCCCAGCTCACATGTCGCTGCATTGTACTGCATCGGTTGATGCAGGTACCAAGGACCATTACTTGCTACTTTGTTAAATGAACTAGGTTTAGAAAACCTTTATTATCTAGAGGATATTTTTGAGGACATTATTTATACTTCGGCAGACGTGTCTGTCTTGCTGAAGTCAAACTAAGGAGAGTGAACTGATCTCATACATCTGGTTATCTCCTGGCTGTTATAGAAAAGGATGGAGTTGTTCATCTGACTACATTTACAGCACTTTGAAATATAACATGCATCTGACTCATCATTGTAATGCTGTCTACCGTTTATTGCTGTATTGAATGTTGCTGTGATAATGACTGTTTGATGTGCCTACACATTTGCGTAACCATTTTGTCACTGTGGCGTCCACAATAAATAATGAAGAAAAACGTCAACGGCTGTTTCAAGACTCATTGACTTTATACGTCGTGAGTTTACTGACGTCCTATGTGGATTGCCCTGTTATTGTTGCATGAACATTGTTTTGACTGAACACATCTACACACTACACAAAACCAGACATGCGGATGCCATCCATCATCATATGGCATCACGCATCATTTGGTGGCCATAAGCTGGTTTGATTCTGGTACTAGCAAACACGGGGTCCCTTACCCACTTCATTTTCAACAAGAATTCATCAGCATCCTTCAAGAAATTAACATTCTTCGATACAGTCAACATCTTCAAAATTTTCAAAGTACTCGGCGTTGCCCGGTAAAAGTCAAAATTTCAACCTTTTGACGGAAACAAGAATTTGACAGTACCCGGCGTTGTTACATGTTGCCGGATAACTCGGACTGCTGTTATCTTTTACGCAAGTCAAGCAAGTTGCTGCTGTCAAGGTTCCAGTGCTGTCGTTTTTGTGAAGGTCAAGTGCCGGTTGAAACGGGTTGTTTTCTGAAGAAGGCCAAGTACCGATTTCCATCAACTTACTTTTGGATTAGAAGGTCAAGTGCCGAAACAACTCAACACACAGTATTTCAGAAGCTCTTGTACCATCGTGTTAGCAGTGGAAGCAGTTCAGATGTGCCATCATCGTTGGAGCTTCGCTCTTTAGGACGTTGATTGACATCCGTTTTTCTGCTGTTCTACGACTGGAAGCCTTTAAGTTAAGTGGCCTGTTTGTATGTAAACTGTGCCCTTATACTTCTGCTGAGTCTTCTGTGTATCATCTCATTCTATATATTATATGTCTATATGTTATTTGTATATTTATATGTTTATATTTCAGCGGGTTCTCGGTTGGGTGGTGTCTCCGTTAGATTATGCCACGTCATAGAGGTCGTCTATTGTGAGCGTTTTCTGTAGGGTTTGCAAATTTCCGATACTGGAATTTGCTAAGCGACTTCTGTTGCTATTTATGTTAGCTGTGATGACATGTTTTAATATTGTTTTCGTTATTATTTCACATTCTTTAGTTTTGTTGTGATTTGTTTGTATTTGTTAGCCTACTCTTGTCTATAATTTAGTTTCATACAACATTTTTGTTTATACACTGTGGTGTCATGTATTTTGTTTAATTCTATCGCAGATATCGTCACATTTTTTGTGATATTTCATTAATTTCTGCTTTATTTTTAGTTGATTTCTGCGAAAGTTTTTGTATTGTTGCTGATCTTTGTTATTGTTTACATTGTTATTGTTTACATTGTTTGTATTGTTTACATTTTCAATGTTTACATTCTGCATGTGTTTACATAGTCATTGTTTACAGTTATAGTAATTAGTTAATGGACTATGCTAATGCACTGTTACTACTACACTGATGATAAATGAATGATGAATAGTGTCGTGCACTATTGAATGAGAAGTGCACTTATGATCAAGATTTGAGTGCTGATATTTCATATACAAGTTCTTTGATTGGAGACTTGTTTCCCACAGAGACTGGGATAATATAATGTGATGTGAATATACAAGTGCTTAATTAAGACTTGTTACACTTAGGTTTGAAATAAATTAGTTAATTATTTCAGGTTTTGGACTCATATGTTAGACAACATGTCTACATTTGAGCACTTTATTGAGCAGGGTAAATTGCTTGGGAAGACTGGTGATAAGTTAGAAGAATTTACAACTGCTCGATATGATAAAGCAATGGAAGCTGAACAAAAGAAACTGCATATGGAAGCTGAACAAAAGAAACTGCAGATGCAGGTGGATGAAAAGAGATTCCAAATGGAAATGGAAAAACAAAAAAGGGAATCAGAAGCTGAGGAGAGAAAACTCCAGCTACAGCTAGAAGCTGAAAGACTTCAAAAAGAGGCTGAGAATAAAAGACTTGAAAAAGAGGCTGAGAATAAAAGACTTGAAAAAGAGGCTGAAAATAAAAGACTTGAAAAAGAAGCTGAAAATAAAAGACTTGAAAAAGAAGCTGAAAATGAAAGACTTCAAATGCAGGCTCAAGCTGAAGAAAGGAAGTTACAAAGAGAGTCTGATGAGAGGAAAGCAAAAATGGAACATGAAGAAAAACTCTTAGCTTTAGAGTTGGAGAAATTGAAATTGACGAGCATGAGTAATGGTAATGATTCAAACAAGGGTTCATCTTCTGGGAAGGCTAATAATGATACTTTTAAGATTAAGTTACCAACATTTAGTCCTTCCAGTGATGACATAATGTTCTATCTGGACAGATTTGAACAAGCATGTACAGCTCATAACATAGACAAAGCAAAATATGTTTATCAGTTATCAGGGATACTGACAGGTAAAGCTCTAAGTATATTAAATATGGTGGATGAACCTGACAAGAGCAATTATGAGGTTGTCAGGGCCGCTTTGTTAAAGAAATATCAGCTTAACGAAGACGGCTATCGTCTACAATTTAAAAAACATGTTACCTGAAAATGGAGTTGAATTCTCCGAGTTTATTGCAAGAATACGCATTACTTTCTCACGATGGGTTGAACTATCTAAGACGGAAAAAAACTTATGAAGGACTTATGGACTTAATACTTAGAGACAAAGTCATGTCGTCTGTCAATGAGTCTTTCCTTGCTTTCCTTCATGAACGTAAACCTAAAACAATAAAAGAAATGGAAGATTTCTGTTGCCAATACGTAACTGCGCACCCACACATAACCATGGGTAACTCTAAGGTGAAAGAAGGTTTACCAGTTGCTTCGGCAGCTCCGTATGGTCAAAACTTTGCTCGTAGATCCCAACAAAATTTTGATAGAAAGGGCAGCGGTAATTTCTGTCAAAATCATGGAAACCAATTTCATGGTGATTCTTCTTCGAAGAATTGGAGACAACCTGATAGTGGTCGTTACTATCACCCTAATAATTATAAGCATTTCAAAAGAGGATATGGTAATAGAGGTTATTCCTGCCGAAGACCTCAGAACCAAACAAATAGATGTTCGCATCAATGTGAACATGATAGTAATCGTGGAAACTGGAATTCGAACCAGTATAACAATTACAATAGAGACAATAATAACTGCAGAGATAATAATAACTCTGATAACTTCAGAGGTAATAATAGTCGGGGTAGATCTCACACAAAAAAAAGAGATATCAGCAGGCTAATGCTGTACAACAGGAAACTGAGGGAGCCTGTAATCATGTTGTTGATAGTAAAAACTTTGACGCTGTCACTAGTTCTGCTTTTGACTTTGAGAGAGCAAACAAATGCCCCCAATGCAGTACTTTATTCGAACCGGGTACCATAAGTACTTTGAGTTGTGGTCACCCACTTCCCGCTCTTCCTGCTGCTGTTGCGCATGACGGGAGGGGTTCTTTAATTCTACATAAGGGTCTTGTTAATGATACTCCGGTCTCACTACTTTTCGATTCCGGATGCACCACTATTGGTGTTAGACAATCGCTTGTAGATCCATCTTGTGCTACAGGAAGGGTTATTAAATGTGTCACATTTGGCGGCACTCTAGAAAAAATATCCTACTGCTGTAATTCGCATTGCCACTCCTTTCTTTACTGGAGATGTGCATGCTTGTCTCTTACCTAATCCTATTGCGGACCTTATTATTGGTCGTATTCACGGAGTTAGGGAGTGTACCCCACAGCAGATTGCTGCTTGGGAAGATAATAACATGCAAGCTACAAATGCAGTAGTTACAAGAGCACAAGCTCTACAAACACCCGAAACTTCACTGAATAGTGATAATGAAGTTGATAGCCAAGATAGTCACTTAGTAATTACTCGTGACTCTTTCATAAAATTGCAAGAAGAAGATCCTTCTTTAAAAAAATTCTTCGTTCTTGCGAAGAAAGGTGATCCGAATCAGGATACAAATAGAAAATCTTGGATTGCAATGAGAAACGGCGTACTTGTACGTATGGTACAAGATTCGACTACGTCGGCACATTCGCAAATTCTTGTTCCCAAGAGCATGAGAGTCCAAATATTACAACATGCTCATGACTCGCAATGTGCTGGACATATGGGTTTTGCCCGTACGAAGTCGAGAGTCCTTGCGGCTTTCTTTTGGCCTTTTGTCAATAAGGACATTCGTATTTACTGCCGATCATGCAAGGTATGTCAGGAGGTCAAATCTAGAGGACCACGACATGCTGCGCCTATCCAGGCTGCTGACATTCCTATTCGGCCGTTTCAGAAAATGGCCATAGATATTATTGGCCCTTTTAAGGTCAAGTCGGCCAGAGGACATCAGTTTATCCTTACATGTGTCGATATGTGCACACGTTGGCCAGAGGCTATTCCTCTTAAGAGCATATCTACTACAGATATCGCAGATGCTCTTTGGTTGATATTTTCTCGCTTGGGGTTCCCCAGAGAAATATTGTCAGACCATGGCACTCAACTCATATCTGACACTATGTCACAGGTAATGTCTACCTTACATATTGAACGATCTCTCAGTAGTATCTACCATCCTATGTCTAATGGGTTAGTTGAGCGTCTGAATAGAACGCTCAAGACTTTGCTTGGTAAGATAACTGAAGATCATCCTCAAGATTGGGACAGGGTTTTACCCGCGGCTCTCTTTGCCTATAGAGAAGTCCCTAATGAACACACAGGATTTTCTCCCTTCGAACTTGTCTTTGGCGCGCGTCCACGCGGCCCTATGTCTTTATTACACGATCTCATCACTGCCGATGATATTAGCGATGAAACTCAATCCTCATATGAGTATGTCATTGCTCTTAGACAAAAGATCATTGAGGCATGTAAGCTAGCAACTGCTTCATCAGAAATTGCTAAAGAGAAGGCAAGGCAGTTTGCTAACAAGAATAGATGTCTACGACAACTTTGTCCAGGTGACAAAGCATTCGTCCTACTCCCCAGTAGGGAAAATAGACTTCTTATTGCATGGAAAGGTCCGTATGCAATAGTCTCTCGGATTTCCGATGTTGACTATGTGGTCGATATTGATGGAAAGCATAAAACTTTCCACATAAACATGCTTTCGGAATTTCACGAACGTCCGGACTATTTGCTGCCTATTTTCCAGGCAACGGATGATGCTCCTGCACCTCACGGTCATTATTCATCCCTGTCTGTCATTCAGGATGAGGAAGCTACCTTCTCTGATGTCAACCTTCCCCTTCCAGTGGTTCCATTACATTCTACGGAATCTTGGAAAAACGTTTCTGTTTCTCCTAATCTTTCTGGTGACGAACATCGACAAGTCTCGTCGATGTTACAAACATTTCAGGATGTTCTCACTGACATTCCTGGACACACAGATGTCATAGAACATGACATAATTCTTACCGACAATAATCCAATTAGGGTTAGGCCGTATCCTATTCCTATACACTTTCAGTCGCAAGTGGAAAAGGAATTGGATGAAATGATTCAATTAAATATAATTGAACCATCGACTTCACCATATTCTTCTTCCATGGTTATTGTCCGGAAGAAGGATAAGAACATACGAATTTGCGTTGATTATCGCAAATTGAATCAGGTCACAAAGTTCGACGCTGAACCGATGCCTTTGTTAGAAGATCTACTGATTAGACTTTCTAATTCTAGATTCTTCACTAAACTTGACTTGTCTAAAGGTTATTGGCAAGTGCCTTTAGCAGAGCATGCCAAACCTCTTACTGCTTTTTCTACACCTAGGGGTCTATTTCAATGGAATGTTATGCCTTTTGGTCTCATGAACGCCCCTGCCACTTTTGTTCGCATGATGCGTCGAATTCTGTCACATCGTTCGGATGTCATCGCATACTTAGATGACATCTGTCTCTTCAGTGATACCTGGGAAGATCACTATTTAGGGTTATATGACTTACTGTCCACTCTACGTGAGAATAATTTGACAGCAAAACCTTCTAAAGCTTTTGTTGGTTTTGGTGAAATCTCTTTCCTGGGTCATCGTGTTGGTCATGGTCTCTTGAAGACAGAAGACCACAATACTTCCAAAATACTGAACATCTCTGTTCCTAAAACGAAGAAACAAGTTAGGAGTCTCTTAGGTTTAATTCAATTTTATGGGAGATTTATTCCAAATTTATCTTCGATCATGGCACCTCTCTCAACATTGTTGAAGAAAGGTTCGCCTAATCTGGTCCGTTGGTCTGAAGAATGCCAATCTTCACTAGACCAAATCAAGAATATATTTTCTTCTCCTCCCATCTTAAGATTACCTACTCTTGATAGGACTTTTGTTCTTCGGAGTGATGCTTCATCCACTGGGATTGGAGCAGCACGGATGCAAGAATATGCAAATACTCTGCATCCTGTTATGTACATTTCTAGAAAACTAAATGCGGCAGAGAGGAACTACTCGGTTTTAGACCGTGAGTTGTTAGCGATGGTTTGGTCAATTCTAAAGCTACAAAGATTCCTCCTGGGCGCACATTTCATTCTAGAGACTGATCAGAAAGCTCTTACAGCTATTCAGACTAAGAATTTGAAGAGTTCGAGATCCACTCGATATGCTATAGCTCTTCAACCTTTTCACTTCACGGTACGAGCTATCCGTGGTGCGGATAATGTGATGGCTGACATTTTGTCTAGATGCCCACATGACTCCAACTAATACTTCTGTCCTATATTTCTATATATTACAGAGTCATAACACACCTATATTTCTACAATAGATTAGCACATCTGTACTTACTTTATATGTACACACTATCGTGCTTTGTTGTCATCTTCTTCTGTTCGTTTTTTAAAATGATAGAGGAGGACTGAGTAGTTAATATAAGGGCCGTTAGTTTACTAAACAGCCACAATTATTAATAATGTATTGTACCTTATGAAGCATATTAGTTATTAATTAGCATTATATTGCTTGTACTTTCTCAGAATGTCATTGTTGAGCTGAGGACTTACCTTACGAGTTCTAGATTTTGTACTTACCCTCGGAATACCAGAGCATATGTCCTGGATCGTCATGTAGTTTAACTTTACTATGTACTTATGTCATTACATGTCAAAGAATGTACTATTTAAATTTTCCTATCAGATTTGTACATCCATTTTTAAAGACAATATTAGAGTATGCTGTTTAATGATGATTATAGTAACTTGCATACGTATATTGTGTTTACATGCTAACGTGATGTGTGTTGGTGACACCTCCCCGATGTGAATATTTTTTGAGACATATTTATTTTTCTGTTGAGGTATATCCTCACCAGACACTCTATAATTAGCCTATTGTTTGGCAATTTAATTAATTATCAGCGCATAATTCGTGCGTTTTGAGCCGCTTATCGCTTGCTCTTTGATATTGAAAAAAAAAATATGTTCCACATTTTTTTTTTTATCGGGAGGAGGTGGTGATATGTTGCGTGATAAATTCTCGCAACATCGTTTTATTTCAATATCTGTTTTATAACGCAAGGGCAACAACTGCTTGAAATCTATAGTCACTTTTCTCGGTAAGCATTTGTCTTCTCGCGTTAGTATCGAATGCAGTTAACTTTTGAGCTGTGGTCATTTTTGCGCTGGACTGCGCATGACTTGTCTTGTTGTTTGGTCGATCGGTTTCCGCCCACCACTAGTGGGAGTGAGCGATTTGGAATGGCGAAAGAGATGCCTCGTTGAAGAGGGGATCTCCGCTTTTTTTTGTTCTGTCAGGGATGTGTAGTCCTCTTATGGATATTTCGTTTAGTCGAGATAATACCTCTAGTGTTTTCCCACATGTCGGGAGGCGTGATATTTCTGTGTATTTCATGAAAGCAAGGTAAATTAACATTTTCATTAACTCTATCGATTTTGGGTCGTGAGCGATTTCGATTCATAGCCTGTCTCCGAAAGTCGTCGTCACGAGATGTTTTTTCCCAGCTCACATGTCGCTGCATTGTACTGCATCGGTTGATGCAGGTACCAAGGACCATTACTTGCTACTTTGTTAAATGAACTAGGTTTAGAAAACCTTTATTATCTAGAGGATATTTTTGAGGACATTATTTATACTTCGGCAGACGTGTCTGTCTTGCTGAAGTCAAACTAAGGAGAGTGAACTGATCTCATACATCTGGTTATCTCCTGGCTGTTATAGAAAAGGATGGAGTTGTTCATCTGACTACATTTACAGCACTTTGAAATATAACATGCATCTGACTCATCATTGTAATGCTGTCTACCGTTTATTGCTGTATTGAATGTTGCTGTGATAATGACTGTTTGATGTGCCTACACTGGCATCACGCATCAGTGACAGTATAGATGTACTAAAATTATATCAATAAATTCATGACAATTAGAAACTGTAGGGCTCAAGTTCCCACAAAAATATACTCATTACTCTTCTTCTTTGACCTTTCAACTCCCAAAGGAAAATAGGCCTTCAACAAAATTTATGCCAAGTCTTCTTGTCCTGTGCCATCAGATCAAGGTCTTACCATGTCTTCTTGTCTGTCTCCAGTTCTCTTTTCCATGTGTTCTTTGGTCTTCCTCTCCCTCTCTTACCCCGGGGACTCCAGAACAGGGATCGTCTTATCATGCTATCAACAGGTTTTCTCAATTTGAATCCTATCTCCAATGTCTTTTCTCATTCGTCACAGTCCACTGGATTCTGTAGGTTGAGGATGATGTTTTCATAAACCAATCTATAGCCAATAGGAAGAGGAATGGTGACAAGAGGCATCCATGTCGCACTCTACTTATCCTAAACAGTTCTGTAAGTTGTCATTCATGAAGCCATTGTTTGTGTACTCGTTGGCTTCATAATAAAGAGGGTGATTGAAAAGTCACAAGTGATGGACAGGAGAAAAATGAGAAAGAATATTTAAATTAGGGAGATTCTGAAGTAGCCATCTCCCACTGGCATTCAAAAACAAGATATCCCCACGATCACAGGTACTTCTCCCATGTTCCCAGTGAAAAAATGTACGAGATAGCTAACTAAAACTCACTTTATACATAAACTACATAATATAGGAAAGTGATCTTTTTAAACTATGTAAAATAGAAAAGTGATCTTTTTAAACTATGTAAAATAGAAAAAGTGATCTTTTTAATCTATGTAAGATAGGAAAGTCTGCCATCAATGGTACCTATACCTTGTAGCGGTATGGCAGCTTGCGTACCCTGACAATCCCCAGAGCTATGCCAGTGGGAGTTTTACTCCTGGTAGGTTCAACCAAGCTGGACTGGTCTGTGTGGGTAGGGGTCAGACAAAAGCTGGTACCCTGGTCCTCCAGGTTGGGGGTTTTAGCATAGGGCTGACAAAAAAATAATGAAGTTACGGAAACAACATCAAATGAACAAACTTTGCTGCGGGATGGACATTCGGAGTCTGTGGCTCGTATGACTGTCAGTGGTGAAAGCCGAAAGGAAGCCACTGACATGAAAACGGATGTCCTGACCACAAAACAGGATACAAGAATAGGATTTTGGAATGTCAGGACAATGTACGAGACAGGTAAACTAAGACAGGTCACGGCAGAAATGAGAAACTATAGGTTACACATCCTGGGGATAAGCGAGAGCAGATGGACAGGGGCAGGAAAAGTTAAAACAGCAACAGGAGAAACAGTACTTTACTCTGGAAGAGAGGATGGACAGCACAATGAAGGCGTAGCCATTATTCTACAGAAAGGGATAGAAAGGACATTACTGGAATGGAAACCCATCAACAACAGACTGATACGATTGAGATTGAGAGGGAGATTCACCAACACTACAATAATACAATGCTACGCACCAACGAATGATAGCGATGAGGAGGTCAAGGATGAATTCTATCAACAACTGCAGAAAGAAATGGAGGACACACCTAGATATGATCTTGTTATAGTAATGGGAGACCTCAATGCGAAAGTTGGTACACACAATACATATAATGAAAGAACAATGGGGAAATGCGGCAGCGGAATAGCAAACGAAAATGGGGATAAGCTAATAAGTTTCTGTAGCATTAACAACCTGGTCATTGGAGGAACACTTTTCCCACATAAGGAAATTCACAAGTTAACATGGTAATCACCAAATGGTCGGGACAGAAACCAGATAGACCACATCATGGTTAACGGTAGATGGAGACATGCATTACAAGATGTGAAGGTAAGAAGAGGTGCAGATGTGGGAAGCGATCACCATTTAGTAGTAGCAAAACTGAAAGTGAAACTAAGAAGGGCTGGACCAACTGTAACTACACAGAAAAGGTTTGACATCAGCAAATTGAAGGACCCCCTTACCAGAAAAGCTTTTGCGGCCGACATTAAGAAACGATATCAATTTGCCAAAAGCCAGGAAAAGACATTGACTGATGATATAGACCAGAATTTCAACACCATTTCAACAATATATAAGGAAAGCAGCAAATCATGCTTAGGATTCCAGGAAAGGAAGAAGCAAGACTGGATAACACCAGAAACACTAAACACCATAAAGATGAGAAAGGAAATGAAAAGAAAGAAAACAGAAGCGAAGTCCCCCAGGTTAAAGCAACTATATAGCGAACAGTACAGTCAACTGGACAGGGAAGTTAAACGCCAAACCCGAGCCAACAAAAGGAATTTCCTAGACGATCTTGCAAAACAGGCAGAAGAGGCAGCACTGAGAAATGAACAAAGCACAGTATACAAAATAACTAAATTCATCAGCGGAAAACAAGGTGCAAACAATATTACATTAGTAAGAGATAAGCAAGGAAATCTCATCAAGACAGCAGAGGGACAGGAAACAAGATGGGCAGAGCACTTCAGAGAAACTCTGAACAAGGAAATACCAGAGACACAATTGAATGTTCCTGAGGCTGAAAACGATCTAGATGTTAATACAGACATTCCACGAAAAGAAGAAATCATCACAGCAATCAAAGGGTTAAAGAACGGTAAAGCTCCGGGCCATGATAACTTAAATGCAGAGCTATTTAAGACAGACCCTGAGCTAGCAGCAGAACTATTAGAACCACTATTTGCACAAGTGTGGAAAACGGGGACAACACCATCAGAGTGGAACAAAGGAATAATTGTCAAATTGCCCAAGAAGGGAGATCTTTCAGACTGCAATAATTGGAGAGGAATCACTCTTCTCTCAGTTCCCAGCAAAATACTAGGCAGGATAATTATACAGAGAATTTCAAAGGCAGTAGACTACAAACTGAGGAAAGAACAAGCAGGATTTAGAAAGAACAGAAGATGTGTAGACCATATATTCACTCTCAGGAACATTATAGAGCAGTGCTCAGAATGGCAAAGACAGCTTTACATAAATTTTGTTGATTTTGAAAAGGCTTTTGACAGCATACATAGGGACAGTTTATGGAAAATACTGAGGGCTTATGGAATTCCAAGCTGCATAGTGTCAATCATAAAAAGCCTCTATGCCAACTTTACGTGTAGTGTTGGGCAGAGCAACCTAACCTTCGAGGTGAAGACAGGAGTACGACAGGGATGCCCCTTATCAACCACTCTATTTTTAACAGTCATAGACTGGGTGATGCGCCAGACAACAGAGGGCAGTTCAAGAGGAATAAGATGGACTACATTTTCAACATTGGAAGATCTGGAATATGCAGATGACATTGCACTGCTGGCACATTCACATCAACACATCCAGGAAAAAATGGATAGACTTAATAAATTTAGCCAGCAGGTGGGCTTGAACATCAATTTAAAGAAGTCTGAGGTCATGACGCTCAATGTGAGCAACCCTGAGCTCATATCAGTAAGGAATCAGCAACTGGTACAGACAGATACCTTCACATACCTAGGAAGCATAGTAACACCAGACGGTGGGGCAGGCAAAGACATCAACATCAGAATGAATAAGGCAAGAACAGCCTTCTTTAGCCTAAATAACATCTGGAAGTCCTCCCAATACAGCACAAGCACAAAATTAAGATTATACCAGAGTTGCTTGCTTTCTGTGCTTCTCTATGGTGCGGAATGCTGGAGAGACACAGAGAAGGAAATGTCAAAATTGTCCTCTTTTCACACTACATGCCTAAGAAAAATTCACCGAATCTTTTGGCCGAATACCATCACCAACCAAGATCTGCTTACTCGTAGCAAGCAAGAGGACATGCATACCATCATAGCTGGCAGACGCTGGAGCTGGGTTGGTCATGTCCTCAGAAGAGACCCCGATGCCATCACAAGAACAGCTATGCTTTGGACCCCTGAAGGAAAGCGAAAGAGAGGCCGACCCAAAAACAACTTGGCGGAGGACTGTGGAGGCTGAGATGCAAAGAATGAACCAGAGTTGGGGCACTGTACGAAGGATGGCCACCGACCGTGCAAAGTGGAATCAATTTGTTGTTGCCCTACAAGACGCCACTAGGCGTGATGGCCACTGACTGCTTTGACGGTCGGCGGTTAAGGATCGAAGAAGAAGAAGATAGGAAAGTAAACTTTGTAAAGTACGTAAGATAGAAAAGTGATCTTTTTAAACTATGTAAGATAGAAAAGTGATCTTTGAAGTGAACTTAACATTTGGCAACACACCAATTAGTTTGAATTTTTCAGATTTTTCTAAGCAATTGCAGGATGCAGATCATTGAGCAGAGATAAAAGTTACACATTGACTGATCTCATTCCAAGTGAAATGAAAACTGACATAATTTTATAAAGATAGACTTTTAGATAGCATAATATTTCTAAAGTATATCAGCACAGCTCCTGGGTTGTCTACCAATGCAATAGAGCAGTTCTTTTTTTTACCTATGGCCCCCTCCCCCTCATAGTCGCCATTTGCTGGAAAAACGGTACTTTACCATCTTACTGTGGCCCCCAAGAAATATGACACAGCCCACTTGGGGGGGCATATGGCCCACTGTTGAGAGCCACTGCAACAGAGGATCAAATCGTTCTCATTTGTATCTCAAAATTAAATAAGAGGATTACATCTAGGTTACAAAATGAAGGGATTTTTTGTAAATCAGTAAAACCGTCATTTTGAATATGCAGGCTGTCTCGATAATTTAGCATTTTCTTGAGGTGGATTCATTAGCTGTTATCCCAGGGAACTAACTATGATATATTGTTCATAACAACTCACAATCAGGGTTCTGGGAATCCGACTCCTTGGGCACAACATACAGGTCATATGTGCTGTTTTCCACATTGGATGTTTTCTAGAAACATTTAATGATACAGTCAGAAAACAGAAGGAATAAATTATTTTATGAAACACCCAGAAAGAAAGAAAGATTCAATATTTAAAGAAATAGAAAATGTGAAAGAATTAATATTTGAGGAGACAGTCATAAAACAGAACAAATCAATATTTAAGGACACAGATAACAACAACAAAAATCAATATTTAAGGATAGTCAGAAAAAAGAAAGAATCAGTATTTAAGGACACGTCAGACAAAAGAGACAATCAATATTAAAGGACATAGAAAACAAGAAATAATCAATATTTAAGGGCACAGTCATATTTTTTATCTATCAGAGTCTGCTATTTTCTTAAAATCACTGCACACCGCATATCATGATTCTTGACAATCTCCTCTGCTACTGTCAAATGTCACATGAATTCACTAGGACGAGCAAAAATATTAGGAGCATTTGTACAACTACAACACTGGCATTAAAATAAATGTAAAATGTCACGTGAATTCATTTGGACGAGCAAATAAATTATGAACATTCGTACAAACACAAATACAACACTGGCATTAAAATAAATGTAAAATGTCACGTGAATTCATTTGGACGAGCAAATAAATTATGAACATTTGTACAAACACAAATACAACACTGGCATTAAAATAAATGTAAAATGTCACGTGAATTCACTTGGACGAGCAAATAAATTATAAACATTCGTACAAACACAAATACAACACTGGCATTAAAATAAATGTAAAACAGCACGTGAATTCATTTGGACGAGCACAAAAATTATGAACATTCGTACAAACACAACTACAACACTGGCATTAAAATAAATGTAAAATGTCACGTGAATTCATTTGGACGAGCAAATAAATTATGAAGATTCGTACAAACACAAATACAACACTGGCATTAAAATAAATGTAAAACGTCACGTGAATTCATTTGGACGAGCACAAAAATTATGAACATTCGTACAAACACAAATACAACACTGGCATTAAAATAAATGTAAAATGTCACGTGAATTCATTTGGACGAGCAAATAAATTATGAACATTCGTACAAACACAAATACAACACTGGCATTAAAATAAAATGGAGCAATTAGAGGTATACAAAAAGAAGGGAGCACAGGTGGTTCCTTAGGGTGTCTGAGACAAGGAAAAACTAAGACTATTGTTCCCTTAGGCAAGCTGTTAACTCATTCTAACCCCGGCATTTTTTGGGTTTTACCCAGGACCCAATATGCAGACATCTTTTTTCTACAAGTTATGTTTTAAAAACAGGCAGTAGACACATATATTAATTTAGTAGATATATGTATTATGCATCAAACTTTAGAAAATTGGCTGCAGAATGTTATGAAATACTGTTGAGTTCTTATGTGATGTTATTATTGTTTGTTATATCATGTGAAGTGTAGAACTGCTCGGTCGGCGGCCATCCCCCGCACAGTGCCCCAACTCTGGTTCACCCTTTGCATCCCAGCCTCCACAGCCCTCCGCCAAGCTGTCTCCGGTCGGCCTCTCCCTCGCCCTCCCCCAGGGGTCCATAGCATAGCTGTTCTTGTGATGGCATCGGGGTCTCCTTTGAGGACATGGCCAACCCAGCTCCAACAACGGATGTAAAGCACACAATTTCAGCTTCAGGATTTTTTTTGCGCACAAACGTTCACACACGTGTGCTGGATGTAATGAAATGATTTTAAACTGGCTTATTGCCAGATATTCTATAATTTTCCGCTCAAATGTGGCATATATCACGTTGGCGCAGCATGTGCCAATGGGTAAAAGTAAAGGCCAGTCTGGCGCACCATATGCGGGTTAGAATGAGTTAAAGGCGACTACATTGAGGCTGCACAAAGCTGGCAACATCATCATGTAAAATAAACTGCTACATAAATAAGCTACAGCAAGAGCTGGCATACTCATGTGAAAAGTGATACAGAAACCACTGCTGCAGAAGCATGTGATTTTATGCAGGCTTCCTACAAGGGGGCCAGATCCAGTGGTGGCTCTCTGCTCCATAAGGACCAAGCAATGGAGATGAGAGTGAGAGAAACAAGAGACGGGATAAACACAGTTTACTTACAGTACACAGGAGAATGGCATTCTCTGCTGGGTTGTAAGACATGGAGTAGATTGGTGATTTAGATCCACTGGAAACAAAATGTAATAAATAATTTTTATTTTTTTATTTTAGAAAATTAATAGCATCCTACTTTCATTAACTTTTCGTAACAAAAACAGAAAATAAAAATTCCTAACAATAACCAACTCAGGGTGCATGCAAGTCTAGCAAACAAGAATTATTTTACCAAATTAAAAAATTACATATCAAATATTTCTAAATTATACCAACAATTTTTTTGCTGTCTAGACGTCATCATTACGTTTTATCTCCCGACAAAGCCTAGACTTAGCTATCTGCTAATAACTGTATCTCTTCTTATCTCTATCAACATGCAATATTTTCTGCCACCTATAAATCTTGTCCTTCAACTC